>CM046362.1:8280669-8329777 GCA_025413025.1 Ficus hispida
GGATGTTTGATGAACTTGTACAATTATATGAATTGGACCTGAAAAAAAAAAAAAAAAAAAACAACTAATCTCGGTAGTTTAATGAAACTCAACAATTTTATGCAATTGCACCTAAGAAAGAAATGGAGATAGTTATCTTACGGATTTAGATTACGAAAGGATGTGACTAGTGTTTCCAAAAGATAAAAAGACTACGCTCTTCATGCAGCTAAAATCATGTCAATAAAACCACATAGGATCATGCACTTTTCTTCCCGATCTATTGAGCATTTTAGGTAAAAGGTTTTTGCAAGGTGTTTTAATTTTTATTATTGAAGTAGATCCTTTTTATTACGGGTTTTATTAACAATAAATTACATAGATGGCAAAAATAATCATAAAATTGCATTTCCAGCAAAAAAAAAAAAAAAAGAAGAGAGAGACACACACAAAAAGTAGAAAAGCAAGAAAAAATTTGAAAGTAGTAAATAAATTTTTTGCTAGTGTATGTTGGATAGCTGGAGGTTTAAAAATTTATTCATCCAGAAGCACGTTACAAGGCAGGAATGTTTCATGGTAAGTCATTACACGTTTCATCATCTTTTTTGAGTATTTTACCCGTTAAAACTTTTGCTTGGTCTAATTTGACAAGGGTCGGATTTTTCTTAATCACCGTCTACTTCACTGAGTTCTGTTAAAAAAAAAAGGAAAAAAAAAAGTAAACAAAGACAAAGGAATCGAATCATGCCATAGAACGACTTGAACCGCCATTTCCTCTCCAGTTCGGTTGTGATGCTGGTAGACTGCTCTAATGATACTTGACCGGGGAATGAAGAAACTACGATCTTTTTTCTTTTTTTTTTTTCCTTTTCTTTTTTTGTTGAAAGAATGGGACAAATAAAAAATTTAAATAACTTACGTTATGTAACATGGGGTAAGTTGCTCATGTGTCTCTAACTTTGTAAGAAGTTGCGGTTTAGTTTCTCAAACTCTCTTTTCTTTTTTTTCTTTTTTTTTTTTTTTTTCTGGTGACTAAAAAATCCTTAAGTTCTTTTAAGGGGTGTAGTCTAGTCTTTTTTTTTTTTCTTCTAACAAATGTTAAAATTTTCATGGACTAGATCAGATGCATGATATATGTAAGTTGACTTATATATTTTTTTTCTTAACTATCCTTAAATAATAAATAATGTGTGATTTATGCGACTTTATCTGTTAAATTTTTTTACTTTTATTAGTAAAAAATGACTAAATTATACCTTTTAAAGAATTTACAATATTTTAGTCACAATAAAAAAAAAATCAAAAACCAACATATAACTTGATAAAAAGGTTAGGAACGAAACAAAAAATTTACATTATAACATAAATTAAAAAATGCAGAGGATATACATACTTTTTGGGCCTTATTACAATTTCCATATAAAAAAAACGAGATAGAAAAAGCTCTAGCATTTCTCATTTTCATTTTATACTAATTTTAAACTACTTTCGTTTTCTTTGTTTTTGTGTGGCTGTAACTAAAATTTCTGTAGTAGTAGTAGTCACAGTGAAAAACAGAGGTAATAGCAATAGAAAAGGAGCTCTTGAGTAGGAGCAGGGCAGAGCTTTCATCGGTATGGCATTGTGGTTCAGAAAACAAAAGTCTATCAACTCGTCTCAAGTCTTTGCAAAGGAGACAAAAGACTTTTCTAAATATTATCAAGACTTTTCTTCCATTTGTCATTAATTGGATGCTCTGGACAAGTCAGGTGAAAAATTTTACAAGGTCTCTTTTAGTCCCTGTACTATTTAATCACTTGACCAAATAAATTCAGTAACAGACATATTTAATTCGTTTGAAAAACGCGTGCAGAATCTTCTCTTTTTAAAATAACAAAAACATTTATAATTTTCTCGTTATATATAGACCACAAAAAAAAAAAAAGAGGAAAAGATAAAAACAACATCATAAACAAGTACAATAAGTTCATGTTTCTTATAAAGTTAAATCAGTCTGCAATGCACATATATAATAATGTATTTGTAAGAAAAACAAAAGATCTAGACATATGAGTACAAAATTAAGGATATTAATATGTTATTATAAAATAAATACATCTAAATTATATCATTGGATTAATTAGATATATGTACTGTTGTATATGCTCTAAGTACCATATTACACTTTCTTTAACAATTTATTTTTTGTATTAATTGATAAATAAATATGTCAGTATATTAATTAGTTGTGCATATTTTCTTCTCTTTCTCTCTAATGTAATGCTTGGTAAGTGGAAAAGAGAAAGGAAAGGAAGTGAAAGAAGGGAAAGTAAAAGGAAATTAATGTAGTTGATTGTTTGATTTTTTAAAAAATATCATAGTGTGATTCACTTTTTTACTCTCTCTAAAAGTATGAGAAAATTTAAAGACCACCAAAAAACTACTAAAAATACTTTTAATATTCATTACTTTTAAAGTAAAATAATATATATAGATAAATAAAATAGTAATTCTATAATTTTTTTAATTTTCTCTCCTTCCATAAAACTAAAAACTATAAAAGAAAAAAAAATATTTTATCTCTTTTTTATTTTCTTTCATTTTTATTTTTATTGTCTTTCTTGTTAATTTTCTTTCATTCTTATCAAATAAAGGCAAATTTCCTACTTAGAAAGATTTTTAAGTAAACCGGTTTATCACTTACTGTTTCTGTCTTGTTTCACAACAAATGACTTTCTGTCTTGTTTCTATTAATTGAAGTGATGGGTGACATCACATATATCTATCGTGGAAAAAATCTAAGTGTTATTTATTTATTTATTAATTTTGTTTCAATTTTATCTTTAAAAACATTATATATTTTTTTATTTTATAATACTAAAATTGATAGTTATTTTTAAGTCTTCAAAAAAAACTTTATCTTTTAATATATATATATATCCTTACTCTAAAATAATAGACTGATTCCACTATTAGATGTTATGTCTATTTTTCTTCGTATTTTACCTTCTAAGGTTTGCTTGAGAAGGTTTTTCAACAACCCTAAAAAAAAAGAATATTTATAACAAGGCGTGACTAAGATTTAAGAAGAAGATTTATGTATACTTGCAGGGAAATAAGTAATATATTCAACATTTAGAGAGAAAGATAGAGAAAACTTCAAAACAAATAATAATGATAACTAATCCAATTTAGCACTTAGCTAAACTAGTTTAACACTTTTGTAATTAATCATTTCCAAGTCTCAAGAAAACATTATTTTCAAAGCATATTATTATTATTATCAATTTGATCAGGGTACGTAGTACTCGCGTTTCTTGTAAGTTTTGCAATCAATAACTTTCAGTGGTCCCACTTTTGTCATAAGGAAAATTAATGTGGTTGTTATAACGCAGGTTTGGCAACTTGGATAATGAGATGAAAGATTGGACGTTTAATTTTAGCCTCCTGCCGTGTTATTCCTATTCTTAAATAGGACTATGCTTGTCATTTTCCTAAATATATGTATTTTCCACGATGGAGTCTACTTGACGCTCTGCTCTAATCCGATATTCCTATTATGTCCTCTTTCAATTGCTATCTTTGGATCTAAAATTTTTCAAATCAAGTTAAATTTAAATTCAAATTTTTATTTTTTATGAATTCATACTGTACTTTTTTTTTTTTTTTATCACTTAAACACACATTTCCATATATTCAATTTGAATGTCAACTTTAACTTAATCATGATCCAAATAGATAATTCATTTTCTTCTTCCTAGGATTTTGCCTCCTGAATTTTGCTTGAGAAGGTTTTTAAAAAGACTTGACTTATAGCTTGCAATGATTATAATAATAATTTTACATCTAACTATATCAAATTAGTTTTTTTGACACGGAAAAGAACCGTAGGAAAGGTTCTAGTTTGGAAAAAAATCTAAAAGCAAGGTGGAACGAAGATCAAGAACTAAATTCTTCCATGAGAGTGACTTTAGAATACACGCAATGAACAAATCATTAGAAAATATTTATAAAATATATATATATTATAGTTCCTTTACGTAAGTATTTGTAAATAATGGGAAAAAAAAAGTTTCAGTATCTTATCATGTGTGATTTGTATTTCTTGTTATATATATTAGTTACAGAAAGATCTTGCATGATACACATATTCGTAATAACAAAATAAATTAAGATTTAAAATATAAAAAGATATGAAACAACAACAAAATAAAAAAGTTGAAAAAAAAAAAGTTTTCTTCAACTAAAGGTCTTCAGGCCTTTTTATATATTACTTTACAACCACATAGCTTGTATTCTATATATAAGGAGAAAGTGTGAAAATAAAGTGGAAGTCATTAATGAAGTCAACAACGAGGACGTTGAACTGTCTCCTATCTATTACTATTGATTTTCAAGGAAAGTTCCGATAAAAAGAAAATGACTAAAGAGGAAGCATCTAATCCCAATAATTTGATGAAACTTGGTAAATACATGAGTAAATTAGAGGAAACATCTAATGGCCGGGAATTGTTTTAAGTTAAAGAAATAGTTAAAAGTTTTCTTTTTGATTGCTTTCTTTTGGTTTTGTTTGATTTCCGTTATTTTTCTAAAAAAGCCATCCCGGATGTTTGATGAAACTTGTACAATTATATGAATTGCCCCTGAAAAAAAAAAAAAACAATAAAACAACTAATCTTGGTAGTTTAATGAAACTCTGACAATTTTATGCAATTGCGCCAAAGTTTATAATTTAAGAAAAGGATGTGATTAGTGTTTCTGAAAGATAAAAAAGCTATGCTCTTCATACAGCTCAAAGTGGGAAGGGTTTAAAATCATGTCAATAAAACCACATAGGATCATGCACTCTTCTTCCCGATCTATTGAGTTTTTTAGGTAAATGGTTTTAGTAAGGTGTTTTAAATTTTTATTAATGGAGTAGATCCTTTTTATCAAGGGTTGTAACAATAAATTACATAGATGGCAAAAATAATCATAAAACTGCATTTCCAGAAAAAAAAAACAAAAAAAAAACACACACACACACAAAAAGTAGAAAAACAAGAACAAGTTTAAAAGCAGCAGAGAACCATGCAAAAACAAAAACGGTTATTAACAACTAAGTAAATAATTTTTTTTTTAGTGTATGTTGGAAATTATTCATCACAGAAGTACGAAGTACGTTTCACGGTATGTCATTACACACTTCATCATCTCTTTTGACTAATTTGACAAGGGTCCAATTTTCTAACCATTTTATTTTTGTTGACTAAAAAGTCCTTAAGTTCTTTTCAGGGATGTAGTCTGGTCCTTTTCTTTTCTAACAAATGTTAAAAATTTAATAAATTAGATCACATATATGATATATATAAGTTGATGAATCATGTTTTTTTTTTTTTCTTAACTATCCTTAAATAATAAATTATGTGTAATTTATGTGACTTCATCAGTTCAAATTTTTTTTTTTTTTTTTTACTTTTGTTAATAAAAAATGACTGAATTTTAACATTTAAAGAATTTACAAGCATTGTAGTCACAATTAAAAAAATCGAAGACCAATTAATCTTATAACATAAATTAAAAAATACAGAGGATATATTTACAATTTCCATGTAAGAAAAAATGAGGTGGAAAAGCTCTTGCTTTTCTCATTTTCATTTTAGACTAATTTCATTTTCATCATCTTTTTGTCGCTGTTACTATAATTTCTATAGTAGTAATAGTCACAGTGAAAAACAGAGGTAATAGCAATAGAAAAAGAGCTTTTGAGTTGGAGCAGAACAGAGCTTTCGTTGGTGAAGAAGAAAATGACACTTGAAAGTGGAAAATGAAGAAGAGAAAATAAAGCAGAGAACTTGTAAAGCAAAAGAGACAAAAATCAATCTCAAGACTTTTCTTCCATTGTCATTAATTAGACGCTGTGAACAAGTCAGGTGGAAAATATTGCAAGTGTCTTTTTTAGTCCCTGTACTATTTAATGGCTTGGCTAAATATATTCAGAAACAGACATATTTAATTAATTTTAAAAACGCGTGTAGAATCTTCTTTTTTTTTTAAAAAAAAATTAAGAATTTTCTCGTTATATATGGACCACAAAAAAAAAAAAAAAAAAAAAAGAGGAAAAGATTAAAACAACAATGTAAACAAGTACAAAAAGTTCATGTGTCTAGAATGTACATATGTTACATATATAATAATGTATTTGTAAGAAAAACAAAAGATGCAGACAAAGGAGGACAAAATTAAGGATGTTAATATGTTATTACAAAATACATCTAAACTATATCATCAGATTAATTACATATATGTACGATTATATATTCTTTAAGCACCATATTATATGTTCTCTAACAATTTATTTTTTGTGTTAGTTGACAAATAAATTTGCCAGTGTATTAATTAGTTGTGCATATTTTCTTCTCTCTCTAATGTTATGTTTGGTAAGTGGAAAAGAGGAAGGAAAGGAAGTGAAACATGGGAAAGTGAAGAGAAATTGATGGAATTGGTTTTTTGATAAGAAGTAAAGGAAAAAATAAATAAAAGGAAATGAAAATAAAAGGAAAAAAGATTGTAGAATGATCCACTTTTTTACTCTTTTTAAAAGAGTGAGAAAAAATTAAAATTCACCAAAAAATTACTAAAAATACTTTTTAATTATTGCTTTTAAAGTAAAATAATATATATATATATAGAGATAAATAAAATAATAATTCTACAACTTTTTTGTTTTCTTTCCTTCTATAAAACTAAATAATACAAAGAAAAAAACAAAATATCAATTTGGTCAGGAACGTAGTACTCACGTTTCTTGGAAATTTCACAACCAATGAGACTTTTGTCTCGTGGAAAAAATCAAGTTAGTTTGGACGTCTCCTGGGGTATGACTGAGTAAAGGCCTCCGCTTTCCGTATTTTATTTTTTTTCCCTTCTTTCTTTCCTTCTTTCTTTCTTTTTAATTTTATGTTTAAAAATGTTACAGCACTCTCATTTTACAACACTAATCGTTGATAATTCTTTTATAAGTCTCCCAAAAAACTTATCTTTTAGTGTATATGTATCGTCATTGAAACAAAAGACTGGTTCCACCATTAGATATTATGTATATTCTTCTTCAGATTTTACCTTCGCTTGAGAAAGTTTTTTAACAACAATATAAAAAAAATTAAAAAAGTAATGTTTATAACAAGGCGTAACTGAGTAATATATTCAACATTTAGAGAAAAAGGGAGAAAAAACTAACAAAATAAATAACAATGATAACTAATCAAATTTAATGCTTATCTAAACTAGTTTAACACTATTGTAATAAGATAGTAATCTGCATTTTGAATTCTCAAGATAACATTATTTTCAAAGTGTGCTACTATTGTTACCAAATTGGTCCGGGTACGTAGTACTCACGTTCTTTGAAAATTTTGCAAATAACGACACTCTTTTTCATAAAAAAAATCAAAGTGGATGTTAATAAAGCAAGTTTAGCAACTTGGATAATGTGATGAAAGATTGAAATTTTAATTTTAGCCTCTTGTGGAGCTAAGCTTCATTAACCTATTTGTCATTTTCCTAGATATTCGTATTTTACATGTTAGGGCCTACAATCTTTAGATCTAAATTTTTCAATTCAAGTTAAATCTAAATTCAAATTTTCAATGTTTATAAATTTATGCCGCACTTATTTTTCTCTCACTTAAACATACATTTGGATTCCACAAAGTCAATTTGAATGCAAAAACTCAAATTTAACTTATGATTCAAACAGACAATTAATTTTCTCTTTCCTAGGATTTAGCCTCCTGAGTTTTGCTTGAGAACGTTTTTAATGAGGCTTGACTTATAGCTTACAATGGTTGCAGGTATATTTTAACAGTAATTTTACACCAAACTACACCAAATTGGTTTACACCAATTAGTCAAGTTTGCCCAAATTTGACGGCAATTGACTTAATTTTGGCAGACTATCTCTGCCTATAACCATTAGTGTTCCTTTCTATCTTAAGAACTTCAATTCTTTTTATTTGGCATTTTACTGGCAATGGACCAGTGGTTCCACCAGTTTGGAAGATAAAGTGTGAATCTCTCTTTAAATTGACCGTATAGGAATTTCAAGTACATAAATAGACAAAATGAGTAAAGAGGAAGAGTTTTATCCAGGGTAGTTTGATGAAACTTGACATTATGTGATTTTTTAGAAAGAAATTAAGATAGTGATGCACACAAATTGTTTCTGGATAAGTTGGTGGAATTTAATAATTTAGAATATGATATGACAGTGGACTCTGAAAAAAAAATGTCATTGTGCTGAAAATGGGATGCATTTGAAGTTGTTTATGTAAGACCTGATTGGATCCACCACCCTTGATCTCTCTTAAGATTCTTGCATGGGTTCTTAAGATAATGATTTTAGTGAGGCATCTATTAATGAGTTATTATGGGAGTAGATCCTTTTTATCAAAGATTTTAACAATGAATTGCATAGATTGTAGATAACACGATTAACACAAAACTACAATTGCAGGGGGAAAAAAAAAGGAACAAAATATTGAATTTTTTTTCTTGTTTTTCTTTTTCCTCTCTTTTGGATTAATAAGGTTATATTTTAATAATATCTCAAGTATACTTAATCTATGAAAATGAGTGTCCTTTTAATGGTCATGAGGGACTAACTCATGGACTCGTTGGCATATCATTAATTAACTAATATCAATATATTGATTATTATTTGTTTCATTGAAGTTTGTAAATTATAAAGAATAAAAACAAAGTTATTTGAAGGGAAAAAAAGAAAAGAAAGAATGGCAAAACTTCAATAGTTGTGCCCTAACATTATAATAACAAATTTAATGTTGATTAAAACACACATAATCTTCATATGGTAGAGAAGGACTAGTACGGGATAAATTGTAATGTGATAACTGATTCTGAGATGTTTTAACTTCAAGAAATTGAAATGGGATTAGGCCTACCATTGAGGGACAAAAAATGAAAGTAACTTTTGTTTTTTTTTTTTTTTTTTTTGATGCAGTGAAACTCCTATCTCCAACTTCTTACTCCCCAAATCCTCTTTCTCTCTCTAAAATGCCATACCACCTTCCTCAAACCCAACTCTCTCTCTCCAGTCCCGCCCACTCGGACCTCCCTCTACCACCAAACCTGACGGCAAGTTCTAACCAAGAAAAGGCAAAGGCTTTTGAAGTCAAATCCGAAGAAAGATAAGGGTTGAGGTGGAATTTCACCAAATCTACCATGACCTCGAAACAGAAGTAGCAAAAGTTGAATCTCCTGTGAGTGTTTAAATTGTCTAAATGTATTTATTGTTGTGTAATGTTCAATAAAAAAATATAAATTAAATTTTAATGAGACAATAATAAAATATAAAGAGAAAAGAGCATAAAATAATATTTAACATATAAATACACAATGAAATAAATAAAAGAATTTATTAGTAAATAGCACTATGATAAATTCACGTATAAATACATGTTACTATGAAACAAAATTCAATTAGTTGCATAAAACTAATAAATCACTTACCTAAATTAAAATAAATATAAATAACTAATTTAACAATATACGATACTTTTTGTAATATATATATATATATATATATATATAGAAATGCAGGAAAGAGACATGACTAAATATACGACACTTTTTGCAATATATATATATATATAGGAATTGTTTCTTATTAGCTGGTAGTTGAACAGGTGTAAACTATTTGTAATAACTAGTTGATTTATTTATAATTTTATGTAAAATTATAGATAACATGATGTTGTTTAGTAACTGTTGATGTAAAATATATAAAAGACAAGAATCACTAAAAAACAACGTTATAATAAAATTAACTAATTATTATAATAATATAAAAAATTACAAATCTAGCAATTGAAATTAAAAAAAAAATGTCATATATCTTCGTATTTAGATATCTATGTCTATAAATATACACATATATTTCGTCTCATACATACCAAGCGGACTTAATTTCCACATAGCCGTTGGTTTGCAATTTCATCATGTGCAACCGTAGCGTCCTAAATATAAATGGTTGAGAGCACCACGAGTACACAACACGATAACTACTGGAAAATGAGTTTCATTTTCGTGACCTCTCAATTTTCTATTAGTTTGCAACATAGAGAAGGTAATTAATTTTCTAATATATAGTCATAGTGGCGAAGTCACAACATTGTTACAAGTGGATTCACGTGCCCACACAATTTTAAGATTTTGATTTTTATTCATTAAAATTTTTAACAATTTTTATTCTACCCTTATTTTACAAGAAAATTAGGTTTTTGTCTCATCTAAAAAATTTAAATATATTGTTGTGCCCCTTATGTTACAAATATATATATATATATATATATAGTGTTGGCAGTTAATAATTAAAGTATAGAAAAATATCTTAATTCAATAATTATACGTTTTTTAATTATGTGAAAAGGTTTACGAAAATTTTCACTTTTTATCTCAAAATTTTAGGCCTTATCACAAAATGTCTTATGAATTTTAATTTGTAACATTTTTCTCCCAAATTTTAAAATGATTGCGAATTTCCTCCCTCTGTTAAATTATTGATGGAAAAATAGAAGTGACATCTGTTGGTAGCATGAGCTTGGGGTATTAAGGACCCGTTTGGGGCAGCAACTTTAGATGGCAAAATACCATTTGGATTTCAAAATCTCAACTCTATATCAAATTTTATCTCTCTTCTATTTTCAAAAAACTCAAATTTTTAAAATATATAATTTTCTCATTTGAAATTGAAATAAGATGATTTTTATGTCAAAATGCTCGTAATGAGAAGACGAACAAGATAAGATCTATTCTGCTTTTTTTTTTGGGAACACATTTCAAATTTTTACATTATTTTCTTTATCACAGAGAACCCAACCTTCAAAACACTATTTTTAGATGTTCCCCCAAATGGATCCTAATATGAAATTACAAAATTATCTTTATAATTGCGTTAAAAGGGAAAATATTTAGTACCTATGGGTAACTTGTAATTGCACATTTAATAAGAATAACAAGTATTACATTTGTTGTCAACGAGTGTCACTTTGTAGTTTAACACTTAGTACAGCTAATTCATGCTGTCACATTTAAAAACAAGGAAATTTCTATCAAAATTTAATTAACAGAAGAAGTTCGCAAATATTTTGAAAGCTCGGGAGGAAAGAATGTTACAAAAAAAATTAAAATTTATGAGCATTTTATGCCAAGATATAAAATTGAGGAAAAAAAAAAAAGTCAAAATTTGTTCAAAGATTTATGACTCTGCGGATGTATGTGTAAAACTTTAAAAAACAATAGCTAAGGTAAAAAAGTGTGTTCGACAAGTCCTTTAGAAAATAAGTAATTTGTTCCATAAACATTTAAAGCCGTAATTCAAATAAGTAGGTGTTCATTGTTTACCAATTGTAGTAGACTATTTTCCTTACTTGTGTTCTGTATTGGTTGTTATGTGTTTCCCCTGTTTTTGCTCTGTTTTTCATTGAAAATGCACAAATCTCTTATGGAAGACTAAAAGTCGACACGAAATGATAGAGCATATTGTTGTCCATTTGGCATGCTACAACTGACTGTTGAGATTAAAAAAAAAAAAGTAACAGAAAAGAGGATCATTGATTCTTTTTTTTTTTTTTAGTGTTTATTTACCTATTAGTTAGTGTAATGTAAAACAATCTCATTTCTTTTCTAGTATTTATCAAATACAATAATATCCTTTAGATGGCAAAATACCATTTGGATTTCAACAATGAGGACATTGAACTGTCTCCTATCTATTAATATTGATTTTCAAGGAAAGTTCCGATAAAAAGAAAATGACTAAAGAGGAAGCATCTAATCCCAATAATTTCATGCAACTTGGTAAATACACGAGTAAAGAGGAAGCATCTAATGGCTGGGAATTGTTTTAAGAATTAGTTAAGTTTTCTTTTTGATTGCTTTCTTTTGGTTTTGTTTGATTTCCATTATTTTTCTACTCTTATGCTCCGTGTGACATTTGAGTTTATCTCAAACTAAATTGTATTTTTTCATCTAATTTTTTATCTTTTTCTGAAAAGTGAACAAAATTTATAACTAGTTTTTGGGTTTTTGAAAAGTCAATAAACTTCAACTTAAAAATTTTATCTCCAACTAACTTACCAAATGGAGGCTTATTTTCCATTACTTGTTTTAGGTTTGTAAATTTCCTTTTCTTTTGCATTTAATGAACTTGCCTTTATTAAAATTGTTAAAAAAAAAAAAAAAAAAAAAGGCGCCACCCCGGATGCTTGATGAGACTTGTACAATTATATGAATTGGACCTGAAAAAAAAAAAAAAAAACAACAACAACTAATCTCGGTAGTTTAATGAAACTCAACAATTTTATGCAATTGCACCTAAGAAAGAAATGGAGTTTATAATTTACGAAAAGGATGTGACTAGTGTTTCCAAAAGATAAAAAGACTACGCTCTTCATGCAGCTAAAAGTGGGAAGGGTTTAAAATCATGTCAATAAAACCACATAGGATCATGCACTTTTCTTCCCGATCTATTGAGCTTTTTAGGTAAATGGTTTTTGCAAGGTGTTTTAATTTTTTATTATTGGACTAGATCCTTTTCATTACGGGTTTTATTAACAATAAATTACATAGATGGCAAAAAATAATCATAAAATTGCATTTCCAGCAAAAAAAAAAAAGAAAAAAAAAAAAAAGAAGTGAGAGAGAGACACAAAAAGTAGAAAAGCAAGAAAAAAATTTAAAATTAAAGTAGTAAATAAATTTTTTGCTAGTGTATATGGTGGATAGCTGGAGGTTTAGAAAATTTATTCATCCCAGAAGCACGTTATACGGGAGGAAAGTTTCATGGTAAGTCATTGCACGTTTCATCATCTTTTTTGAGTCTTTTACCCGTTAAAGCTTTTGCTTGGTCTAATTTGACAAGGGTCGGATTTTTCCTAATCACGTCTACTTCACTTAGTTCTGTTAAAAAAAAAAAAAAAAAAAAAAAGTAAACAAAGACAAAGGAATCGAATCATGCCATGGAACGACTTGAACCGCCATTTCCTCTCCAGTTCAGTTGTGATGCTAGTAGACTGCTCTAATGATACTGGACCGGGGAATGATGATACTACGATCTTTTTTCTTTTTCTTTTTCTTTTTCTTTTTTTTTTTTTTTGGTTGAAAGAATGGGACAGATAAAAAATTAAAATAACTTACGTTATGTAACATGGGGTAAGTTGCACATGTGTTTCTAACTTTGTAAGAAGTTGCGGTTTAGTTTCTCACACTTTTTTTTTTTTTTTGGTGACTAAAAAATCCTTAAGTTCTTTTAAGGGGTGTAGTCTAGTTTTTTTTTTTTTTTTTCCTAACAAATGTTAAAATTTTGATAGACTAGATCACATGCATGATATATGTAAGTTGACTCATGTATTTTTTTTTTCTTAACTATCCTTAAATAATAAATAATGTGTAATTTATGTGACTTTATCTGTTCAATTTTTTTTACTTTTGTTGGTAAAAAATGACTAAATTATACCTTTTAAAGAATTTACAATATTTTAGTCACAATAAAAAAAATAAAAAACCAACATATAACTTGATAAAAAGGTTAGGAACGAAACAAAAAATTTACATTATAACATAAATTAAAATATGCAGAGGATATATACACTTTTTGCGCCTGATTACAATTTCCATATAAAAAAAACGAGATAGAAAAAGTTCTAGCATTTCTCATTTTCATTTTATACTAATTTTAAACTACTTTCGTATTCATTGTTTTTTGTGGCTGTAACTAAAATTTCCGTAGTAGTAGTAGTCACAGTGAAAAACAGAGGTAATAGCAATAGAAAAGGAGCTCTTTCGTCGGTATGGCATCGTGGTCTAGAAAACAAAAGTCTATCAACTCGTCTCAAGTCTTTGCAAAGGAGACAAAAGACTTTTCTAAATATTATCAAAACTTTTCTTTCATTTGTCATTAATTGGATGATCTGGACAAGTCAGGTAGAAAATTTTACAAGTGTCTCTTTTAGTCCCTGTACTATTTAATTGCTTGACTAAATAAATTCAGAAACAGACATATTTAATTATTTTGAAAAACGCTTGCAGAATCTTCCCTTTTTAAAACAACAAAAAAATTTATAATTTTCTCGTTATATATAGACCACAAAAAAAAAAAAAAAGAGGAAAAGATAAAAACAACATCATAAACAAGTACAAAAAGTTCATGTTTTCTACAAAAGTTAAATCAGTCTACAATGTACATATATAATAATGTATTTGTAAGAAAAACAAAAGATCTAGACAAATGAGTACAAAATTAAGGATATTAATATGTTATTATAAAATAAATACATCTAAATTATATCATTGGATTAATTAGATATATGTACTGTTATATATTCTCTAAGTACCATATTATACTTTCTTTAACAATTTATTTTTTGTATTAATTGATAAATAAATATGTCAGTATATTAATTAGTTGTGCATATTTTCTTCTCTTTCTCTCTAATGTAATGCTTGGTAAGTGGAAAAGAGAAAGGAAAGGAAGTGAAACAAGGAAAAGTAAAAGGAAATTAATGGAGTTGATTGTTTGATTTTTTTTTTTTTTTGAAATATTATAGTGTGATTCACTTTTTTACTCTCTCTAAAAGTATGAGAAAAAATTAAAGACCACCAAAAAACTACTAAAAATACTTTTAATATTCATTGCTTTTAAAATAAAATAATATATATAGATAAATAAAATAATAATTCTATAATTTTTTTTTATTTTCTCTCCTTCCATAAAACTAAAAACTATAAAAGAAAAAAATATTTTATCTCTTTTTTATTTTCTTTCATTTTTATTTTTATTGTCTCTCTTATTAATTTTCTTTCATTCTTATCGAATAATGACAAATTTCCTACTTAGAAAGATCTTTAAGTAAACCGGTTTATCACTTATTGTTTCTGTCTTGTTTCACAACAAATGACTTTCTGTCTTGTTTCTATTAATTGAAGTGATGGGTGACATCACATATATCTATCGTGGAAAAAATCTAAGTTACGTGGAGTGAGATGAAATATTGGCTCCTGTGGTGATATGAGGGGTGCAGACACCAATGACGGCTATGACCGAGTAAGACCTCCGCTCTTCGTGTTATTTATTTATTTTTATTTTTATTTTAAATTTATCTTTAAAAACATTATAATTTTTTTTATTTTATAATACTAAAGTTGATAATTATTTTTTAAATCTTCAAAAAAACTTTATATTTTAGTATATATACATTCTTACTGAAACAATAGATTGATTCCACTATTAGGTGTTATGTCTATTCTTCTTCGTATTTTACCTTCTAAGGTTTGCTTGAGAAGGTTTTTCAACAACCCTAAAAAAAAGAATATTTATAACAAGGCGTGACTAAGATTTAAGAAGAAGATTTATGTAGACAGGGAAACAAGTAATATATTCAACATTTAGAGAGAAAGACAGAGAAAACTAAAAAATAAATAATAATGATAACTAATCCAATTTAGCACTTAGCTAAACTAGTTTAACACTTTTGTAATTAGATAATAATATGCATTTCCAAGTCTCAAGAAAACATCATTTTCAAAGCATATTATTATTATTATCAATTTGGTCAGGGTATGTAGTACTCGCGTTTCTTGTAAGTTTTGCGATCAATAACTTTCAGTGGTCCCACTTTTGTCATAAGGAAAATTAATGTAGTTGTTAATAACGCAGGTTTGGCAACTTGGATAATGAGATGAAAGATTGGGCGTTTAATTTTAGCCTCCTGCCGTGTTATTCCTATTCTTAAACAGGGCTATGCTTGTCATTTTCCTAAATATATGTATTTTCCACGATGGAGTCTACTTGACGCTCTGCTCTAATCCTATATTCCTATTATGTCCTCTTTCAATTGCTATCTTTGGATCTAAAATTTTTCAAATCAAGTTAAATTTAAATTCAAATTTTTATTTTTTATGAATTAATACTGCACTTATTTTTTTTTTATCACTTAAACACACATTTCCATATACTCAATTTGAATGCCAACTTTAACTTAATCATGATCCAAATAGATAATTCATTTTCTTCTTCCTAGGATTTTGCCTCCTGAATTTTGCTTGAGAAGGTTTTTAAAAAGACTTGACTTATAGCTTGCAATGATTATAATAATAATTTTACATCTAACTATATCAAATTGGTTTTTTTGACACGGAAAAGAACAGTAGGAAAGGTTCTAGTTTGGAAAAAATCTAAAAGCAAGGTGGAACGAAGATCAAGAACTAAATTCTTCCATGAGAGTACTTTAGAATACACGCAATGAACAAGTCATTAGAAAATATTTATAAAAAAAAATCTATTATAGTTCCTTTACGTAAGTATTTGTAAATAATGGGAAAAAAAAAAAGTTTCAGTATCTTATCATGTGTGATTTGTGTTTCTCGTTATATATATTAGGTTACAGAAAGATCCAGCATGATACGCATATTCGTGACAACTAAATAAATTAAGATTTAAAATATAAAAAAGATATGAAGCAACAACAAAATAAAAAAGTAGAAAAAAAAAAAAAGTTTTCTTCAACTAAAGGTCTTCAGGCCTTTTTATATATTACTGTACCACCACATAGCTTGTATTCTATATATAAGGAGAAAGTGTGAAAATTAAGTGGAAGCCATTATTGAAGTCAACAATTAGGACATTGAACCGTCTCCAATCTATTAATATTGATTTTAAAGGAAAGTTCCGATAAAAAGAAAATAACTAAAGAGGAAGCATCTAATCCCAATAATTTGATGAAACTTGGTAAATACATGAGTAAATTAGAGGAAACAATTAATGGCTTGGAATTGTAACAATAAATTACATAGATGGCAAAAATAATCATAAAACAGCATTTCCAGCCAAAAAAAAAAAACACACACACACACACACACAAAGTGGAAAAACAAGAACAAGTTTAAAAGCAGCAGAGAACCATGCAAAAACAAAAACGGTTATTAACAACTAAGTAAATAAAATTTTTTCTAGTTTATGTTAAAGAAATTATTCATCACAGAAGTACGAAGTATGTTACACTGTATGTCATTACACACTTCATCATCTTTTTTGACTAATTTGACAAGGGTCCAATTTTCTAACCTTTTTATTTTTGTTGACTAAAAAGTCCTTAAGTTCTTTTAAGGGATGTAGTCTGGTCCTTTCTTTTCTAACAAATGTTAAAAATTTAATAAATTAGATCACATACATGATATATATAAATTGAATCATGTATTATTTTTTTTCTTAATTATCCTTAAATAATAAATTATGTGTAATTTATGTGACTTCATCAGTTCAATTTTTTTAACTTTTGTTAATCAAAAATGACTAAATTTTAACATTTAAAGAATTTGCAAGCATCGTAGTTACAAATAAAAAAATCGAAGACCAATTAATCTTATAACATAAATTAAAAAATACAGAGGATATATTTACAATTTCCATATAAGAAAAAATAAGGTGGAGAAAGCTCTTGCTTTTCTCATTTTCATTTTAGACTAATTTCATTTTCGTCGTCTTTTTGTCACTGTTACTATAATTTCTGTAGTAGTAATAGTCACAGTGAAAAATAGAGGTAATAGCAATAGAAAAAGAGCTCTTGAGTTGGAGCAGAACAGAGCTTTCGTTGGTGAAGAAGAAAATGACACTTGAAAGTGGAAAATGAAGAAGAGAACATAAAGCAGAGAACTTGACAAGCAAAAGAGACAAAAGTCAATCTCAAGACTTTCCTTCCATTGTCATTAATTAGACGCTGTGAACAAGTCAGGTAGAAAATATTGCAAGTGTCTCTTTTAGTCCCTGTATTATTTAATGGCTTGGCTAAATATATTCAGAAGCAGACATATTTAATTAGTTTAAAAAATACGTGTAGAATCTTTTAAAAAATAATAATAATTTTCTCGTTATATATGGACCACAAAAATAAAATAAAATAAAATAAGGGGAAAAGATTAAAACAACAATGTAAACAAGTACAAAAAGTTCATGTGTCTCGAATGTATATATGTTACATATATAATAATGTATTTGTAAGAAAAACAAAAGATGCAGACAAAGGAGGACAAAATTAAGGATGTTAATATGTTATTACAAAATACATCTAAACTATATCATCAGATTAATTACATATATATACTGTTATATATTCTTTAAGCATCATATTATATGTTCTCTAACAAATTTTTTTTTTTTTTTTGTGTTAGTTGACAAATAAATATGCCAGTGTATTAATTAGTTGTGCATATTTTCTTCTCTCTGTAATGTTATGTTTGGTAAGTGGAAAAGAGGAAGGAAAGGAAGTGAAACGTGGGAAAGTGAAGTGAAATTGATGGAATTGGTTTTTTTGATAAGAAGTAAAGGAAAAAAAAAAAAAAAAAGGAAATGAAAATAAAAGGGAAAATGATTGTAGAAGGATCCACTTTTTTACTCTTTTTAAAAGTGTGAGAAAAATTAAAATTCACCAAAAAACTACTAAGAATACTTTTTAATCATTGCTTTTAAAGTAAAATAATATATATATATATAGATAAATAAAATAATAATTCTACAACTTTTTTGTTTTCTTTCTTTTTATGAAACTAAAAATACAAAGAAAAAATAAAATATTTCATCTCTCTTTTATTTTCTTTCATTTTCATTTTTACTTTCACTTTTATTCTTATATTCCCTCTTGTTTTCTTTTCTTCTTACCAAACATAGGCAAATTTCCTACTTAAAAAGACCTTTAAGTAAACCGGTTTATCACTAATTGTAATTGCCTAATAGTCTGCATTTTGAAGTCCCATAAGAAAATATAAAGCGTGTTAGGAGTAGCTCCAACTCAAAAAATTTAACTTAATTTTGTTTGTTTTTAAGTCAACAATAAATTTAACTAATTTTTTACAGAGTCAAATAACTTTAATCTAACAAACTCATTCTGCAACCTATACACAAAGATATTCATAATAATTTCTCGGAAGTATCCTATTTTTGTTGTCAATTTGGTCAGGAACGTAGTACTCACGTTTCTTGGAAATTTCATAACCAATGAGACGTGTTATATTGAAGTAATGGTTCACATCACATATATCTATCGTGGAAAAAATCAAGTTACTTTGGATGTCTCCTTGGGTGTTCTAAGGGGTGCAGTCACCTATGAGGCTATGACCGAGTAAAGGCCTCCGCTTTCCGTGTTTTTTTTCCCCCTTCTTTCTTTCCTTCTTTCTTTCTTTTCAATTTTATGTTTAAAAACGTTACAATATTCTCATTTTACAACACTAAACGTTGATAATTCTTTTATAAGTTTCCCAAAAAACTTATCTTTTAGTGTATATATATCCTCATTGAAACAAAAGACTGGTTCCACCATTAGATATTATGTATATTCTTCTTCAGATTTTACCTTCGCTTGAGAAAGTTTTTTAACAACCATGTAAAAAAAATTAAAAAAGTAATGTTTATAACAGGGCGTAACTAAGTAATATATTCAACATTTAGAGAAAAAGGGAGAAAAAACTAACAAAAATAAATAACAATGATAACTAATCAAATTTAACATTTAGCTAAACTAGTTTAACATTATTGTAATAAGATAGTAATCCACATTTTGAATTCTCAAGATAACATTATTTTCAAAATGTGCTACTATTGTTACCAAATTGATCCGGGTACGTGGTACTCAAGTTCTTTGGAAATTTTGCAAACAATGACACTCTTTTTCATAAAGAAAATCAAAGTGGATGTTAATAAAGCAAGTTTAGCAACTTGGATGATGTGATGAAAGATTGGACATTTAATTTTAGTCTCTTGTGGTGCTATGCTTCATTAACCTATTTGTCATTTTCCTAGATATTCGTATTTTACATGTTAGGGCCTACATGACACGGTTATTTCAATAGCTTATCTTTGGATCTAAATTTTCAATTCAAGTTAAATCTAAATTCAAATTTTCAGTTTTTATAAATTCATACTGCACTTATTTTTCTCTCACTTAAACACACATTTGGATTCCACAAAGTCAATTTGAATGCAAAAACTCAAATTTAAGTTATGATCCAAACAGATAGGATCATGCACTCTTCTTCCCGATCTATTGAGTTTTTTAGGTAAATGGTTTTAGTAAGGTGTTTTAAATTTTTATTAATGGAGTAGATCCTTTTTATCAAGGGTTGTAACAATAAATTACATAGATGGCAAAAATAATCATAAAACTGCATTTCCAGAAAAAAAAAAAAAAAAAAAAAAAAACACACACACACACACACACAAAAAGTAGAAAAACAAGAACAAGTTTAAAAGCAGCAGAGAACCATGCAAAAACAAAAACGGTTATTAACAACTAAGTAAATAAAATTTTTTTTCTAGTGTAGGTTGGATAGGTGGAGGTTAAAAGAAATTATTCATCACAGAAGTACGAAGTACGTTTCACGGTATGTCATTGCACACTGCATCATCTTTTTTGACTGATTTGACTAGGGTCCAATTTTCTAACCTTTTTATTTTTGTTGACTAAAAAGTCCTTAAGTTCTTTTAAGGGATGTAGTCTGGTCCTTTCTTTTCTAACAAATGTTAAAAATTTAATAAATTAGATCACATATATGGTATATATAAGTTGATGAATCATGTATTTTTTTTAGAGGAAACATGTAATGGCTTGGAATTGTAACAATAAATTACATAGATGGCAAAAATAATCATAAAACTGCATTTCCAGCCAAAAAAAAAAAAAAAAACACACACACACACAAAGTGGAAAAACAAGAACAAGTTTAAAAGCAGCAGAGAACCATGCAAAAACAAAAACGGTTGTTAACAACTAAGTAAATAAAATTTTTTCTAGTTTGTGTTAAAGAAATTATTCATCACAGAAGTACGAAGTATGTTACACTGTATGTCATTACACACTTCATCATCTTTTTTGACTAATTTGACAAGGGTCCAATTTTCTAACCTTTTTATTTTTGTTGACTAAAAAGTCCTTAAGTTCTTTTAAGGGATGTAGTCTGGCCTTTCTTTTCTAACAAATGTTAAAAATTTAATAAATTAGATCACATACATGATATATATAAATTGAATCATGTATTATTTTTTTTCTTAATTATCCTTAAATAATAAATTATGTGTAATTTATGTGACTTCATCAGTTCAATTTTTTTAACTTTTGTTAATAAAAAATGACTAAATTTTAACATTGAAGAATTTACAAGCATTGTAGTCACATTTAAAAAAATCGAAGACCAATTAATCTTATAACATAAATTAAAAATATAGAGGATATATTTACAATTTCCATATAAGAAAAAATGAGGTGGAAAAAGCTCTTGCTTTTCTCATTTTCATTTTAGACTAATTTCATTTTCATCGTCTTTTTGTCGCTGTTACTATAATTTCTGTAGTAGTAATAGTCACAGTGAAAAACAGAGGTAATAGCAATAGAAGAAGAGCTCTTGAGTTGGAGAAGAGCAGAGCTTTCATTGGTAAAGAAGAAATGACATTTGAAAGTGGAAAATGAAGAAGAGAACATAAAGCAGAGAACTTGATAAGTAAAAGAGACAAAGTCAATCTCAAGACTTTTCTTCCATTGTCATTAATTAGACACCGTGAATAAATCAGGTGGAAAATATTACAAATGTCTCTTTTAGTCCCTGTATTATTTAATGGCTTGGCTAAATATATTCAGAAACAGACATATTTAATTAGTTTAAAAAATGTGTGTAGAATCTTCTTTTTTTTTTTTTAAATTAAGAATTTTCCCGTTATATATGGACCATAAAAAAATAAAAAATAAAAAAAGAGGAAAAGATTAAAACAACAATGTAAACAAGTACAAAAAGTTCATGTGTCTAGAATGTACATATGTTACATATATAGTAATGTATTTGTAAGAAAAACAAAAGATCCAGACAAAGGAGGACAAAATTAAGGATAATAATATGTTATTACAAGATACATCTAAACTATATCATCAGATTAAGTACATATATGTACGGTTATATATTCTTTAAGCACCATATTATATGTTCTCTAACAATTAATTTTTTGTGTTAGCTGCCAAATAAATATGCCAGTGTATTAATTAATTAGTTGTGCATATTTTCTTCTCTCTCTAATGTTATGTTTGGTAAGTGGAAAAGAGGAAGGAAAGGAAGTGAAACATGGGAAAGTGAAGAGAAATTGATGGAATTGGTTTTTTTGATAAGAAGTAAAGGAAAAAAAAAAAAAAAGGAAATGAAAATAAAAGGAAAAAAGATTGTAGAAGGATCCACTTTTTTACTCTTTTTAAAAGTGTGACAAAAAAATTAAAATTCACCAAAAAAATTACTAAAAATACTTTTAATCATTGCTTTTAAAGTAAAATAATATATATATAGAGATAAATAAAATAATAATTCTATAACTTTTTTGTTTTCTTTCCTTCTATGAAACTAAAAAATACAAAGAAAAAACAAAATATTTCATCTCTCTTTTATTTTCTTTCACTTTCATTTTACTTTCACTTTCATTCTTACATTCCCTCTTGTTTTCTTTTCTTCTTACCAAACATAGGCAAATTTCCTACTTAGTACCTTTAAGTAAACCGGTTTATCACTAATTGTAATTACCTAATAATCTACATTTTGAAGTCCCATGAGAAATATAAAGTGTGTTAGGAGTAGCTCCAACTAAAAAAATTTAACTTATTTTTGTTTTTTTTTTAAGTCAACAATTTTAAAAAGTCCAATAACTTTAATCTAACAAACTCATCTTGCAACCTATATACAAAGATATTCATAATAATTTCTCCGAAGTGTCTTACTTTTGTTGTCAATTTGGTCAGGAACGTAGTACTCACGTTTCTTGGAAATTTCACAACCAATGAGACTTTCTGTCTTATGCAATTCCACGCATCTCCAACCAATTCCATCCATGTACATATGCATTTTACACATAATATAGCTAGAAAAAAAGATGAGAAAGGACTTAGATGCAATCAAAGAAAGATCAAAAATTAAAAAAGGTGAGAAAGGGCTCAAAAACAAATTATAATCTTTTTTTTTTTTTTTTCATAGTTTCAAGAACATGGTGCAAAAACACGTTTTCAACTTCGCAGTGGGTGGTTCCTTTTTCTTTGTCTGCCATTTTCTTTCTATACTGGCTGAAAAATGCTAAATAAAGAGTCAACGGTAGAAGGCTAAATAAAAATGATTAAGAGCACCACTTGTACTCAACACCATAACCAATATAAATAAATTTTTGTCTTGTGATATTCATTCGACTCCTCTACTGTTTTATCTGACATGTCAATTAAAAATATATATCTAATTTTAGTATTATATCGCATCCACTAAAATATCATGCTAATTAAAATTTGTCGTAACATTATAGAAGGAATACAACTAATAGGACATATGAGTCAAATTTTTCTAATTTATGGCTGCAATGATGAATTAGTCACAATATTGTTGTGTGAGTGGGGACACGTGTCCCCACTTAATTTTTAAAATTTTTGATTTTCTTTTTTAAAATTTTAATTCTACCCTAATTTTACAAGAAAAATTATACCTTTCTTGTCTCGAAAAAAAAAAAAAGTTATTGTATCCCTGTATTCCAAGAAAAACTCTGATAGTGTCTGCATTTCATAAACAAAAAATATAAAATGTCTTAATTAAATATCTATGTATATACATACATATATATATATATTCATTAGGTCCTCTTTAGAAAAAATTATGACTCCGCGATTGTATGGTTGTGAGCTTATAAAACAAGTGCTTGGGTTAAAAAAGTGCGTTAGAGAGTCAATTAACAAAATGAGTTAAACACTTTCTTTATTTTATAAAATAGTTTTCCAAAAATTTTCATTAGTAAAATGACTTTGGATAACTAAAAATTATCGTGGTTGTTTCTATGTTAAAATGAAAGAAGGTTATTTTGCTAATTTCAAATTTTGATGTTTTTATGTTTGGCAAATCTTCAGACAAGCACTTTAATAAATAAGTTGTTCCAAAAACATTCAGAATTGGAAGTTAAATAAACACAAGAATTAAGAGGAGGGGGCAAAAAAAAGAAAAGAAAAGGAAGATGCTTCATCGTTTCCTACAATAGTAGACTCTTTTCCTTATGTAGCTGTGTTCTTGGTTGGCTGTAATGCATCCCCGGTTTTTGCTCTGTAAAACCTCTGTTTTTCATTGAAAATACACAAAGCTCTTATGTGAGACAAATAGATAGCTTCCCATTTGCCCCACGATGCCCGGATTGAGGCTTCGGTAATAGGATTAGAAATGAAAGTAAAGTAGTATGAAAGATGATTATTGATTTCTTCTAAATGTAAAGATTGTCATTCTCTTTTTTCATTCCTTATTTTAAATGTGTCATACTAAATTCTAATTCATTATTTTGTAGGGATGTTCACGGATTTGATTTGACATATTAGATCATAGCATAGTCCAATCTACTGTACAATATTAGATTACGCGGATATTGAATTCACATATTCAATCTGTAGACTTTGAGAAACTAAAATTAACATACTAAATCATAAAAATAGTTCAATAAAATAACAATTATAGCGGTGAAATGAAAATTAACTTACTAAAATATATTCAAGTTCCAAGTTACATAAATTTACTTACAAAAATACTTTAGGAATAAAGGTGTATATATACAAAAATTTCCATATGTATAAAGTTCAGTCGCGGATTGCACAAATTAGAAAATCTTGATCCGTAATCTTTCTATTGGCAAAATTTCAATCCATTTTCATTAGTGTCTCAACTGAATCCAATCCGTCAGATCGGACTAGATTGAACGGATTTACAGATTCAATAAACACTCTTACTATTTTGTAAGTAAACACATAATTAAATAAAAAAAAAAGTGAATAACTACTGATTTTCTTTTTACTTTCATTCAAAATAACATGATGGTGACACCCCCTTAAAAAAAATTAAAATGACATTTGACTTGGAAAAAATGACAATAGAATGAAAAATGATACAAACAAGGGTGATGACCGAAAACATAATAGACAGAAAACAATAGAATTACCCTAAAAAAAACTAATAAATAAAAAAGACAGAAAACAAGAAAAGAGACACCAAGCGAGAAAGCGACTACCAAGTTTCAAGCAAGAGCGAAATCAGAGCAACAACTTAAGCGAATGACATGCTGCAAGCAAACGACACCAAAAGTTCTAAAACGACATATGTATGTACATATGCATTTTACAAAATTGAGTGAGAACACGTGCTTCCACTCATCTTCAACCAATTCCATCCATGTACATATGCATTTTACACATAATATAGCTAGAAAAAAAGATGAGAAAGGACTTAGATGCAATCAAAGAAAGAACAAAAAATAAAAAAAGGTGAGAAAGGGCTCAAAAACAAATTATAATCTTTTTTTTTTTTTTTTTTTTCATAATTTCAAGAACATGGTGCAAAAACACGTTTTCAACTTCGCAGTGGGTGGTTCCTTTTTCTTTGTCTGCCATTTTCTTTCTATACTGGCTGAAAAATGCTAAATAAAGAGTCAACGGTAGAAGGCTAAATAAAAATGATTAAGAGCACCACTTGTACTCAACACCATAACCGATATAAATAAATTTTTGTCTTGTGATATTAATTTGACTCCTCTGTTGTTTTATCTGACATGTCAATTAAAAATATATATCTAATTTTAGTATTATATCGCATCCACTAAAATATCATGCTAATTAAAATTTATCGTAACATTATAGAAGGAATACAACTAATAGGACATATGAGTCAAATTTTTCTAATTTATGGCTGCAATGATGAATTAGTCACAATATTGTTGTGTGAGTGGGGACACGTGTCCTCACTTGATTTTTAAAATTTTTGATTTTCTTTTTTAAAATTTTAATTCTACCCTAATTTTACAAGAAAAATTATACCTTTCTTGTCTCAAAAAAAAAAAAAAGAGTCATTGTATCCCTGTATTCCAAGAAAAACTCTAATAGTGTCTGCATTTCATAAACAAAATATATAAAATGTCTTAATTAAATATGTATGTATATATATATATATATATATATTCATTAGGTCCTCTTTAGAAAAAATTATGACTCCGCGATTGGTTATGAGCTTATAAAACGAGTGCTTGGGCTAAAAAAGTGTGTTAGAGAGTCAATTAACAAAATGAGTTAAATACTTTCTTTTTTTTATTAAATAGTTTTCCAAAAATTTTCATTAGTAAAATGACTTTGGATAACTAAAAATTATCGTGGTTGTTTCTATGTTAAAATGAAAGAAGGTTATTTTGCTAATTTCAAATTTTGAAGTTTTCATTTTTGGCAAATCTTCCGTCGGACAAGTACTTTAATAAAGAAGTTGCTCCAAAAACATTCAGAATTAAAAGTTAAATAAACACAAGAATTAAGAGGAAGGGGGAAAAAAAAGAAAAGAAAAGGAAGATGCTTCATCGTTTCCTACAATAGTAGACTCTTTTCCTTATGCAGTTGTGTTCTTGGTTGGTTGTAATGCATCCCCTGTTTTTGCTCTGTTTTTCATTGAAAATACACAAAGCTCTTATGTGAGACAAATAGATAGCTTCCCATTTGCCCCACGATGCCCCGATTGAGGCTTCGGTAATAGGATTAGAAATGAAAGTAAAGTAGTATGAAAGATGATTATTGATTTCTTCCAAATGTAAGGATTGTCATTCTCTTTTTTCATTCCTTATTTTAAATGTGTCTTAGTAAATTCTAATTCATTATTTTGTAGAGATGTTCATGGATTTGATTTGATAGATTAGATCATAACACAGTCCAATCTACTCTATAACATTAGATTACGCGGATATTAAATTCACAAATTCAATCTGCAGAACTTTAGAAACTAAAATTAACATACTAAATCATAAAAATAGTTCAATAAAATAACAATTATAGCGATGAAATGAAAATTAACTTACTAAAATATATTCAAGTTCCAAGTTACATAAATTTATTTACAAAAATACTTTAGGACTAAATGTGTATATATTCAAAAATTTTCATATGTATAAAGTTCAGTCGCGGATTGCACAAATTAGAAAATCTTGATCCGTAATCTTTCTATTGGCAAAATTTCAATCCATTTTCATTAGTGTCTCAATTGAATCCAATCTGTCAGATTGGACAAGACTGAACGGATTTACAGATTCAATAAACACTCTTACTATTTTGTAAATAAACACATAATTAAACAAAAAAGTGAATAACTACTCATTTTCTTTTTACTTTCATTCAACGTAACATGATGGTGACACCCCCTTAAAAAAAATTAAAATGACATTTGACTTGGAAAAAATGACAATAGAATGAAAAGTGATACAAACAAGGGTGATGACCGAAAACATAACAGACAGAAAACAATAGAATTACCCTAAAAAATACCAATAAATAAAATAGACAGAAAACAAGAAAAGAGACACCAAGCGAGAAAACTACTACCAAGTTTCAAGCAAGAGTGAAATCAGAGCAACAACTTAAGCGAATGACATGCTGCAAGCAAACGACACAAAAAGTTCTAAAACGACATCAACTTGGAAAATACTAGTTGTCAAATTTATTATTAACCAGGATAGTAGGAGATAAGAAACACGTGTGTGTATATATATAGCAACTAAACTTGTAGTAAATTTACGATCAATTATTATAATGTCATCATCTTGATACATTAAAAAAAAAAAAAAAGAATAAAAGAAACATAGAGAGCGCGAAACTACTGACTTTGCTACAATTAGCAAATGAAAAAAAAAAAAAAAAAACCCTGTTTTTTGTAATTTGCACTGTTCTATCTCATAAATTAGTTTGTAGTTTGGGAACTTTACTGCATAAATATTTTGGATGTTATTTAATTGGTTTTCCTCTGCAGAGGGGTGGCTACAGAACACAAACACCGAATCCAACTCAGAAATTTTTATGACTAAAATTGCAAAAACAGCCCAACACAAATTACAATATTGAACCGGAGTGAACATTACATGACCAACATAATACAACAAGATTTTGAAAACTTGAAAAATGCAGAAACAGGATTTATTATAACATAGAAACACACTTTTGATATATTGACTGACCTCTACACAACACCAACAATGTGAGGCTAGTTTCTTCTTCCAATTCTTCGAAGTTGGCGAGCATTTCTCTTTGATGATCTTCTCGTCCCCCAATGCACCCGAACAATGTCTGCAAGCCATTCAATTGTCTTATCTGCGAGCACCATGTATCCCATGGATATTCCGATAACGATTCCAGATCCAAATCCCATCAACACAATTTTCCAACCAATTCCATCGTCTTCATGCTTTGAGACGTTCCCTGAAGATGGTTGTGTAGCGCCTTCATTGCTGCATGATTTGGACAGAGGGAATCCACATAATCCCAAGTTTCCGATGTACGAATTGTTTTCAAATGTTTCAAACTGCTTGCCACGAGGAATCGGTCCCACCAATTTGTTCATGGAAAGGTTGAGGAATGCAAGTTGTGTCAAATCTGTGGCCAGTTCGTTGGGAATCTCTCCAAAAAGCTCATTTGAAGAGAGGTCTAAGCCTTCCAAGTTGGATAAATTTCGCAACAAAATTGGAATAGGACCAACTAGCTTGTTATGAGAAAAATTGAGCCCTTTAAGCGATTTTAGCTTCCCAATTGACATCGGAATCTCTCCTTCAAAGTAATTCATTGAAACATCAATGGTTGCCAAGGTGGTTAGGATTTTTTCCAGTTGAAGCCCTGAGCCTTTCAATACCACCGTCACAGAGTCTTCATAGTAGGGACGGACTCCAATGTATTCCAAGTGGTCTGCATGTGCATTCATCATGGAGACAAAATTCTCGAAATATTTTGTCGGTAAACGACCTGCAAATTGATTGTTGGAGAGGTCCAAGATTCTCAACTTTTGAAAGGGAAATCTTATCTTGGGATTTCCTATCGAACCAGAGAATCTATTAGATCTCAAGATAACAACCTGTAATTCAGGGAGAGATTCCAACCACTGTGGAAATGACCCATTTATGTTGTTGTTTCCAACATCTAAAACTTCCAACATTTCACAATTGAGCAAAGATCGGGCCAATGAACCTTCCAATTCATTTCCATTGAGATTCAGAGTGCTCAAAGAGCATCCCTTTGCAAAAGCAAGAGAAATCGTGCCACGAAACTTATTCATCCGCAAATCCAACACTGAGAGACTATGGCTTAGATTTCCAAAGCATGAAGGAATATTACCACTCAAGTTGTTATGAGAAAAATCTAACACAGAGAGAATGTTGTTAAGATTTCCAAAATATGAAGGAATGCTACCACTCAAGTTGTTATAAGACAAATCCAACACCCAGAGTGATGTCATGTTGCAAAAAGAACTTGGGAGATCTCCTGTAAATTGATTTCTTGATGCTAAAAGGATACGTAAAACAGGTGAAGATGAAATGGGAAGAGGTCCAGAGAAGAAGTTGGAATGAATGTCTAGATATTCCAGGTTATTCCATGGGAGTACTGGCTCTATATATGTTAAAAAGTTGTGAGAAAGATTCAAATAGTAGAGTGAATCCTTGCCGAGTTCCCATAGCCATGTAGGAACACTTCCTTTTATTTGGTTACGGGAAAGGTCTAATGAGTCCAAACTTTTTGAATATCTGAAAAAGCTTGGGAACTCACCTATGTTGCAAGAAGACAACCCCAAACTCCAAAGGTTATCAAAGGTATAGTTTGTTGGGCTGTTGAAACTCAAAGACAGATTGTTAGAAGAAAGATCTAGAATGATTATCTCTTTGAGTTCTGAAAGCAATCGTAACTCCAAATGACCTGTAAAGTTATTTGATGAAAGATCCAACAGAAATAGGTTTAAGTTCTGAAAAATTGATCTCGGGATGAGGCCATGTAGCTTATTTTGACTCAACCAAAGAATAACTAATGAAGTACTCTGGAACTCCTCAATCTGACCAATGAAGTGATTATCGTCCAGCCTTAACATTGTCAGATATGGGAGTACAAATATCCAAGATGGTAGTGTCCCATTGAGTAAGTTACCAGATAAAATCAAAGTTGTCAAACTTGAAGGAGCACTAGTCAATAGATATTGAGAAGAGTCATGATAAGAAGAGAAGTTTTGTGTTGAGTTGGCAGAAATTACTTCTGGAATTTGGCCGGTGAAATCGTTGTATGAAAGATCCAAAGCATGGAGTCTATTGAGGTTCAAAGAGGACCATGGAATCTGACCTCCAAAATAATTAGATGAAAGGTCCAAGGAAATGATATCTGTGAGGTTATCAAGAAGTGTGGTATATGACCCAACAAAGTGGCAGTGACTTAGAGACAAATGAGACAAGGACCTTGCATTTTTAAGTAAATGAGTGTCAACGGAGAATCCAGTGTGAGAGAGATCCAATTCCCTAAGTGAATTGCTCCAATTAGACTTTGGAAAAGATCCAGTAAGTGCATCATTCCATGACAAATAAAGTACCTGGAGTTTCGGCAGCTGAAAAACGTTCTCTGGAAACTTCCCATGCAACTCACAGAAGCTGAGATCAAGAGTGGTCAATGAAGAAGACAAGTTCATCAAGGAGAGAAGTGGCACAAGAGACATGTCAACACCAAACAATTGGAGTTCTCTTAGCTTTGTTAAGTTGTGAGCGAGTGCTTTTGCGGTAGCCGGCCCTATACGGATTTTGCTTTCTCCATAGTCTCCACCAAGTTGTAAGTTAACTAATTTCGAGAGATGGGAGATTTGCAAAGGGACATTACCGCTGAAGTTGGAATAGGCTAGCGCAAGGTGGGTCATGCTCTTGAATTGACCGAACTCCGGCAAGATAGGAGAGCCACTAAAGTTGTTGAAAGAAAGGTCTAGCCTTTGGAGATGGCGAAGGAAGAAAAGGCTGCTGTTGGAGCTAATAGTGCCCTGAAGCCCACAGAGGTTGAGGCCGATGACATGCCTAGTAACTCCATCGCACGTGATTCCATCCCAAGTGCAGCAATCTGTGCTCTCGTTCCAGGAGGTTGTAGCATTCTCAAAGTAAAAAGCAGAGGTAGTAGCAATAGAAAAAGAGCTCTTGAGTTGGAGCAGAGCAGAGCTCTCATCGATATGGCATCGTGACCCAGAAAAAGAAGAAGAAGAAGATGGTGAGGTTGATGGTGAACAAGACACTTGAGAATGGAAAATGAAGAAGAGGACACACCACAGAGAAATTGATAAGCACTTCATTTTTTCTACTCTTTGGTGATAATACCTATACTGACAATAGTGCCCCTTATGTATATATATATATTTGAGCTTATAGTCTATAAACTCTTCTCAAGTCTTTGCAAAAGCAGACAAAACGTCATCTCACGACTTTAATTTTAATCCTTTAGTATGCTCCACTATTCCTATGGTGACTAATTTGGTGTTCCACGATTCAGCACGCAATGAACAAGTCATTAGAAAATATTTATAAAAAAAAATCTATTATAGTTCCTTTACGTAAGTACTTGCAAATAATGGGAAAAAAAAAAGTTTCAGTATCTTATTATGTGTGGTTTATATTTTTCATTACATATATTAGATTACAGAAAGGTCCTGTGTGATATCCATGTTTGTGATTACAAAATAAATTAAGATTTAAAATATAAAAAAGATATGAAACAACAAAAAAAAAAAAAGCACGAAAGGTGAAAAAAAAAAAAAAGTTTTCTTCAACTAAAGGTCTTCAGGTCTCTTTATATACAGAAAGTGTGAAAATTAAGTGGAAGCCATTATTAAAGTCAACAATTAGGACATTGAACTGTCTCCAATCTATTAATATTGATTTTCAAGGAAAGTTCCGATAAAAAGAAAATGACTAAAGAGGAAGCATCTAATCCCAATAATTTCATGAAACTTGGTAAATACACGAGTAAAGAGGAAGCATCTAATGGCTGTGAATTGTCTTAAGAATTAGTTATGTTTTCTTTTTGATTGCTTTCTTTTGGTTTTGTTTGATTTTCATTATTTTTCTACTCTTATGCTCCGTTTGGCATTTGAATTTATCTCAAATTAAACTGTATTTTTTCATCTCAATTTTTATCTTTTTTTGAAAAGTGAACAAAATTTATAACTAGTTTTTGGGTTTTTGAAAAGTCAACAAACTTCAACTTAAAAATTTTATCTCCAACTAACTTATCAAATGGAGGCTTATTTTCCATTACTTGTTTTAGGTTTGTAAATTTCCTTTTCTTTTGCATTTAATGAACTTGCCTTTATTAAAATTGTTAAAAAAAAAAAAAAAGGCGCCATCCCATATGTTTGATGAACCTTGTACAATTATATGAATTGGGCCTGAAAAAAAATAAAATAAAACAACTAATCTCGGTAGTTCAATGAAACTCAACAATTTTATGCAATTGCACCTAAGAAAGAAATGGAGATAGTTATCTTACGGTTTTAGATTAAACTAGCGGAGTTTATAATTTACGAAAAGGATGTGACTAGTGTTTCCAAAAGATGAAAAGACTACGCTCTTCATGCATCTAAAAGTGGGAAGGGTTCAAAATCATGTCAATAAAACCACATAGGATCATGCACTTTTCTTCCCGATCTATTAAGCTTTTTAGGTAAATGGTTTTTGCAAGATGTTTTAATTTTTTTTTTATTGGAGTAGATCCTTTTTATTTCGGGTTTTATTAACAATAAATTACATAGATGGCAAAAATAATCATAAAATTGTATTTCCAGCAAAAAAAAAAAAAAGAAAAAAGAAAAAAAAAAGAAGAGAGAGAGACACACAAAAAGTAGAAAAGCAAGAAAAAATTTAAAAGTAGTAAATAAATTTTTTTCTAGTGTATGCTGGATAGCTGGAGGTTTCAAAATTTATTCATCCCAGAAGCAGGTTACTAGGCAGGAATGTTTCATGGTAAGTCATTACACGTTTCATCATCTTTTTGGAGTCTTTTACCCGTTAAAACTTTTGCTTGGTCTAATTTGACAAGGGTCGGATTTTTCTTAATCACCGTCTACTTCACTTAGTTCTGTTTAAAAAAAAGGAAAAAAAAAAAAAAGTAAACAAAGACAAAGGAATCGAATCATGCCATGGAACGACTTGAACCGCCATTTCCTCTCCAGTTCGGTTGTGATGCTGGTAGACTGCTCTAATGATACTTGACCGGGGAATGAAGAAACTACGATCTTTTTTTTTTTTTTTTTTTTTTGAAAGAATGGGACAAATAAAAAATTAAAATAACTTACGTTATGTAACATGGGGTAAGTTGCTCATGTGTCTCTAACTTTTAGTTTCTCACACTTTTTTTTTTTTTTTGGTGACTAAAAATCCTTAAGTTCTTTTAAGGGGTGTAGTCTAGTTTTTTTTTTTTTTTTGCCCTAACAAATGTTAAAATTTAATAGACTAGATCACATGCATGAGTAGACTATGTATTTTTTTTTTCTTAACTCTTAAATAATAAATAATGCATGATTTATGCGACTTTATCTGTTCAATTTTTTACTTTTGTTAGTTAAAAATGACTAAATTATACCTTTTAAAGAATTTATAAATATTTTAATCATAATTAAAAAAATCAAAAACCAACATATAACTTGATAAAAAAGTTAAGAACTAAACAAAAAATTTACCTTATAACATAAATTAAAAAATGCAGAGGATATATACACTTTCTGCGCCTGATCACATTTCATATAATTAAAATGAGATAGAAAAAGCTCTAGCATTTCTCATTTTCATTTTATACTAATTTTAAACTACTTTCGTTTTCATTATTCTTTTGTGGCTTTAACTAAAATTTCCGTAGTAGTAATAGTCGCAGTGAAAAACAGAGGTAATAGCAAATAGTAAAAGAGCTCTTGAGTTGGAGCAGAGCAGTGCTTTCGTCGGTATGGCATCATGATCCAGAAGACAAAAGTCTATCAACTCATCTCAAGTCTTTGCAAAGGAGACAAAAAGACTTTTTTAAATATTATCATGACTTTTCTTCTATTGTCATTAATTATATGCTCTGAGCAAGTCAGGTGGAAAATATTACAAGTGTCTCTTTTAGTCCCAGTACTATTTTAATTGCTAGACTAAATAAATTCAGAAAGACATATTTACATAGTTTGAAAAATGCACGCAGAATCTTCCCTTGAAAAAAAAAAAAAAAAAAAAAGAGGAAAAGATAAAAACTTTGCTACAAAAGCTATCAGTCTAGAATGTACATATATAATAATGTATTTGTAAGGAAAACAAAAGATCTAGACAAAGGAGGACAAAATTAAGGATATTAATATATTATTACTAAATACATCTAAATTATATGATCGGATTAATCGGATATATGTACTATTATATATTCTCTAAGTACTATATTTAGTTGACAAATAAATATGCCAGTGTATTAATTAATTGTGCATATTTTCTTCCCTCTCTCTAATGTTATGTTTGGTAAGTGGAAAAGAGGAAGGAAAGGTAGTGAAACGTAAGAAAATGAAGGGAAATTGATGGAGTTGGTTTTTTTGATAAGAAGTAAAATATATATATATATATATATATATATATATATATATAAGGAAAATAGAAGGCAAAAATATTGTAGCGGGATCCACTTTTTTACTCTTTTTAAAAGTTTGAGAAAAACTAAAATCCACCAAAAACAACTAAAAATACTTTTTTATAGTTGTTTTTAAAGTAAAATAATATATATAGATAAATATAATAATTATACAACTTTTTTATTTTCTCTCCTTTTATGAAACTAAAAAAATACAAAAGAAAAATAAAATATTTCATCCCTCGTTTATTTTCTTTCACTTTCATTCTTACTTTCCCTTTTGTTTTCTTTTCTTCTTACCAAACATAGGCAAATTTCCTACTTGGAAATACCTTCAAGTAAACCAGTTTGTCACTAATTGTAATTACCTAATAATCTACATTTTGAAATCCCATGAGAAAATATATAGAGGGTTGGGAGCAACTCCAACTTAAAAAAATTTAACTTATTTTTGTTATTTTTTAAATCAATAAAAAATTTAATTAGTTTTTAAAATTTAACTAGGGGTGCAGTCATGTCGTCAATTTGGTCAGGCACGTAGTACTCACGTTTCTTTGAAATTTCACAACCAATGAGACTTTCTGTCTTGTTTTCATTAAATGAAGTGATGGTTCACATCACATATATCTATCGTGGAAAGAATCAAGCTACTTGGAGTGAAATGAAATATTGGACATTCTAGCCTCCTGGGGTTATAAGATCTTGGTACTTGTCCCTCCAACTGATTTCCATTTAGATTAAGACTTCTCAAGCTATTTCCATGTGCAAATGTTGTAGGGATGGTACCATGCAGTTTGTTCCTTCGCAAATCCAAATCTGACAAACTTTGACTAAAGTTTCCCAAGCATTGAGGCATGCTCCCATTCAAATCGTTGTAAGACAAATCGAGCACCTGAAGGAACTCTAGATTGCAAATGGTAGTCGGTATCTTTTCCTCAATCGATTATTTGATATTGAATAGAAGAATAATGAAGGGGATAGAATATTTGGAAGAGGTCCCGAGAACAAGTTGGAATGAATGTCTAAAAGTCGCAGGTTATTCCATGGATGTAGTGGCTCTATATATGTTAGAAAGTTGTGGGAAAGATTCAAATGATAGAGTGAATCCTTGCCAAGTTCCCATAGCCATGTAGGAACACTACCTTTTATTTGGTTACGGGAAAGGTCTAATGAGTCCAAACTTTTTGAATATCTGAAAAAGCTTGGGAACTCACTTATGTTGCATGAAGACGACCCCAAACTGCAAAGGTTATCAAAGGTATAGTTTGTGGGGTTGTTGAAACTCAATGACAGATTATTAGAAGAAAGATCAAGATACCATAACTCCCTGAGCTCCGAAAGCATTCCTATCTCCAGATGACCTATAAAGTTATTCGATGACAGATCCAAGGAAAGTAAGTTTAAGTTCTGAAAAATTGATCTCGGGATGAGGCCATGTAGCCTATTTTCACTCAACGAAAGACTAACTAATGAAGTACTCTGGAACTCCTCAATCTGACCACTGAAGTGATTATTGTCCAGCCATAACATTGTCAGATATGGGAGTGCAAATATCCAAGATGGAAGTGTCCCATTGAGAAAGTTGCCATATAAACTCAAAGTTGTTAAACTAGAAGGAGCACTAGTTAATAGATATTGAGAAGAGTCATGATAAGAAGAGAAGTTTTGTGTTGAGTTGGCAAAAATTACTTCTGGAATTTGGCCAGTGAAATTGTTGTTTGAAAGATCCAGAGAATGGAGTCTATTGAGGTTCAAAGAGGACCATGGAATCTGACCTCCAAAATAATTAAATGAAAGGTCCAAGGAAATGATATGTGTGAGGTTATCAAGAAGTGTGGTATATGACCCAACAAAGTGGCAACTACTTAGAGACAAATGAGACAAAGACCTTGCATTTTTAAGTAAATGAGTGTCAACGGAGAATCCAGTGTGAGAGAGATCCAATTCCCTAAGTGAATCACTGCAATTAGACTTTGGGAAAGATCCAGTAAGTGCATCATTCCATGACAAATAAAGTACCTGGAGTTTCGGCAGCTGAAAAACGTTCTCTGGAAACTTCCCATGCAACTCACAGGAGCGGAGATCAAGAGTTGTCAAAGAAGATGACAAGTTCATCAAGGAGAGAAGTGGCACACGAGACATGTTAACACCACGCAATTGGAGTTCTCTTAGAGTTGTTAAGTTGCGAGCGAGTGCTTTTGCGGTAGCCGGCCCCATACGGATTTTGCGGTAGTCTGCACGAAGTTGGAAGTTAACTAATTTGGAGAGATGGGAGATTTGCAGAGGGACATTGCCGCTGAAGTTGGAATAGGCTAGCGCAAGGTGGGTCATGTTCTTGAATTGACCGAACTCCGGCAAGATAGGAGAGCCACTGAAGTCATTGTAAGAAAGATCTAGCCTTTGGAGATGGCGAAGGAAGAAAAGGCTGCTGTTGGAGCTAATAGTGCCGTGAAGCCAGCTGCAACTGAGGTTGAGGCCGATGACATGCCCTGTGACTCCGTCGCACGTGATTCCATCCCAAGTGCAACAATCTGTGCTCTCGTTCCAGGAGGTCGTCTTTTTGTCGCTGTAACTAAAATTTCCATAGTAGAAATAGTCACAGTAATAAGCAGAGGTAGTGGCAGAGTTCTCCTCGATATGGCATCGTGGCCCAGAAGAAGAAGAAGAAGATGGTGAGGATGATGAACAAGACACTTGAGAATGGAAAATGAAGAAGAGGACACACCACTGAGAAATTGATGAGCACTTCATTTTTTCTTCTCTTTGGTGATAATACCTATACGGACAATGGTGCGCGTTATGTCTATATATACATATATTTAAACTCTCCTCAAAGTCTTTGCAAAGTAGACAAAACGTGATCTCACTATTTTTATTCACTTTTTTTTTTTTTTTTTGACTCAAAAATCCTTGAGTTCTTTTAAGGGTGTAGCCTGGCCTTTTTTTTTTTTTTTAATAACAAATTTTAAAAATTTCATAGACTAGATCACATATATAATATATATAAGTTGAATCATATATTATTTTTTTAATTATCCTTAAATAATAACTCATGTATAATTGATGCAACTTTATCTGTTTAATTTTTTTACTTTTATTAGTAAAAAATACTAAATTATATCTTTTAAAGAATTTATAAATATTTTAGTCATAATTAAAAAAATCGACGACCAATATATAACTTTATAAAGAGATTATGAACTAAACCAATAATTTTTCCTTGTAACATAAATTCAAAAAATACAGAGGATCTATATACACTTTTCGTGCATGATTACAATTTCCATATAAAAATAAAAAGAGATAGAAAAAGCTCTAGCTTTTCTCATTTTCTTTTTATACTAATCTTAAAATTTCCGTAGTAGTAATAGGCACAGTGAAAAACAGAGGCAATTGCAAATAGTAAAAGAGCTCTTGAGTTGGAGCAGAGCAGAGCTTTCATCGGTATGGCATCGTGGTCCAGAAAACAAGAGTCTATCAGCTCATCTCAAGTCTTTGCAAAGGAGACAAAAGACTTTTCCAAATATTATCAAAGACTTTTCTTCCATTGTCATTAAGTAGATGCTCTGAACAAGTCAGGTGAAAAATTTTACAAGTGTCTCTTTTAATCCATGTACTAATTTAATTGCTTGACTAAATAAATTCAGAAACAGACATATTTAATTAGTTTGAAAAACGCGTGTAGAATCACCCTTTTAAAAAAAATTTAATAATTTTCTAGTTAGATATAGACCACAAAAAATAAATAAAAATAAATAGAAAAAGAGGAAAAGACAAAAACAACAACATAAACAAGTACAAAAAGTTCATTATTTCTAAAAAAGCTAAATCAGTCTAGAATGTACATATAAAATAATGTATTTGCAAGAAAAACAAATTAAAGATATAGATAAAGGACGACAAAATTAAGGATATTAATATGTTATTACAAAATAAATACATCTAAACCGCATCATCGAATTAATTTGATATATATACTGTTATATATTCTTTAAGCATCATATTACACGTTTTCTAATAATTTATTTTTTGTGTTAGTTAACAAATAAATATGACAATGTATTAATTAATTGTGCATATTTTCTTCTCTCTCTCTAATGCAATGTTTGGTAAGTGGAAAAGAGGAAGGAAAGGAAGTGAAACGTGAGAAAGTAAAGGAAAATTGATGGAGTTGGTTTTTTTTTTTTTTTATAAGAAACTAAAAAAAGAAAGAAAAGGAAAATAGAAAGGAAAAAATTTGTAGTGGAATCCACTTTTTTACTCTTTTTAAAAATGTGAGAAAAACTAAAATCCACCAAAAAAACTACTAAAAATACTTTTTAATCGTTGCCTTTAAAGTAAAATAATATATATAGATAAATAAAATAGTAATTCTACAATTTTTTTTTTTTGTTTTCTCTCCTTCTATGAAACTAAAAAATACAAATAAAAAACAAAATATTTCATCTCTCTTTTATTTTCTTTCACCTTCATTCTTACTTTCTCTCTTGTTTTCTTTCCTTCTTATCAAACATAGGCAAATTTCCTACTTAGATAGACTTTTAAGTAAAGTTTATGATCACTAATTGTAATTACCTAATAATCTGCATTTTGAAGTCCCATGAGAAAATATATAACGTGTTGGGAGCAACTCCAAACTTAAAAATTTAACTAATTTTTATTTTTTTAGTAAATTAATAAAAAATTTAATTAATTTTTAAAAATAAACAATTTTAATTCAAAAGACTCATCCCTACAACCTATACAGCAATGATATTCATAACAATTTCGGAAGTATTATACTTTTGTTGTCAATTTGGTCAGGCACGTAGTACTCACGATTCTTGGAAATTTCACAACCAACGAGACTTTCTGTCTTGTTTCTACTAATTGAAGTGATGGTTCACATCACATATATCTATCGTGGACTCCACCTGGGGTGTTATGAAGGGTGCAGTCACCTATGAGGCTATGACCGAGTAAAGGCCTCCGCTTTCCGTGTGTGTGTGTGTGTGTGTTTTTTTTTTTTTTTTTTTTGCCCCTTCTTTCTTTCTTTCTTTCTAATTTTATCTATAAAAACGTTACAGCTTTCTCATTTTACAGCACTAAACATTGAAAATTCTTTTAAAAATCTGCCAAAAAACTTATTTTTTTAACATAGTGCGTCCTTACTGATGATTTCACTATTAGTATTATGTATATTCTTCTTTGAATTTTACCTTCTAAGTTTTGCTTGAGAAAGTTTATTATCAGCTGTTTAAAAAAAAAAGGAATGTTTATAACATGGCATAACTAAGTAATATATTCAACATTTAGAGAAAAAGATAAAAAAACTAACAAAATAAATAACAATGATAACTAATCAAATTTAACACTTACCTAAACTAGTTTAACACTAATAAGATAGTAATCTGCATTTTGAATTCTCAAGATAACATTATTTTCAAAGTATGCTACTATTGTTACCGAATTGGTCCAGGTATGTAGTAAACACGTTCTTTGGAAATTTTGCAAACAATGACACTCTTTTGTCCTGAAGAAAATCAAAGTGGTTGTTAATTAATAAAGCAAGTCTAGCAACTTGGATAATGTGATGAAAGATCGGACGTTTAATTTTAGCCTCTTGCGGTGTTATTCCTGTTGTTAAACAGGTCTATGCTTCATTAACCTATTTGTCATTTTTCTAGATATTCATATTTTACATATTAGGGCTTACATAACGTGGTTCTTTGAATCGCTTATCTTTGGATCAAAAATTTTCAATTCAAGTTAAATCTAAATCTAAATTTTCAATTTTTATGAATTCATACCACACTTATTTTTCTCTCGCTTAAACACACATTTGGATTCCACGAACTCAATTTGATGCAAAAACTCATGTGATCCAAACAGATAATTAATTTTCTCCTTCCTAGGATTTAGCCTCCTGAGTTTTGCTTGAGAAGGTTTTTAACGAGGCTTGACTTATAACTTGCAAAGATTGCATATATATTTTAATGGTAATTTTACACTTAACTAGACCAAATTGGTTTTTGACACGGAAAAGAACAGTAAGAAAGGTTCTAATTTTGGATTAAGAAATCCAAAAGCATGGTGGAACGAAGATCAGGAACTAAATTCTTCCATGAGAGCGACTTTAGTACTTTCCACGAAATGTTTTGAGAAAGATTCAAATGATGTTTTCATATTTCGCAGCAAAAACTTTAGTCTTTCCTGTAGTTTACACCAATTAGTCAAGTTTGCCCAAATGTGACGGCAATTGACTTAATTAGCAGGTTTTTTTTTTTTTTTTGGCAGACTATCTCTGCCTATAACCATTAGTGTTCCTTTCTATTTTGAGGACTTCAGTTCTTTTAATTTGTCATTTTACTGGTTACTGGTAATGGACCAGTGGTTCCACCAGTTGGAAGATAAAGTGTGAATCTCTCTTTAAATTGATCTTTTAGGAAATTCAAGTACACAAATAGACAAAACGAGTAAAGAGGAAGAGTTTTATCCGGGGTAGGTTGATGAAACTTGACATTATGTGATTTTTAAGAAAGAAATTGAGATAGTGATGCACACAAATTATTTCTGAATAAGCAAGCGGAACTTAATAATTTAGAATATAATATGACAACTGATTCTGAAAAGAAAAATATCATTGTACTGAAAATAGAACGTGTTTGAAGTTGCTTAAATAATACCTGATTGGATCCAGCAAACTTGATCTCTCTTAAGTTTCTTGCATGGGTTCTTAAGATAACAATTTTCATGAGGCGTCTATTAATGATTTATTATGAGAGTAGATCCTTTTTATTAAGGATTTTAACAATGAATCGCATAGGTTGGAGATAACACGATTAACACAAAACTAGATTTGCAGGAGAAAAAAAAAGGAACAAAATATTGAATTTTTTCTTTTTTTCTTTTTCCTCTCTTTTGGATTAATAAGGTTATATTTTAATAATATCTCAAAGTATACTTAATCTAGGAAAATGATTGTCCTTTTAATGGTTATGATGGACTAACTCATAGTCTCGGTGGCTTATCATTGATTGACTAATATCAATATATTGATCATTATTTATTTTGTTGTAGTTTGTAAATTATAAATAATAAGCACGAAGTTATTTGAAGAAAAAAAAAAAACGAAAGGCAAAACTCAAATATATGTGCCCTAACATTGTAATAGCAAAATTAATGTTGATTAAAACACACTTAATCTTCACATGATAGAGAAGGACTATTACGGAATAAATTATAATGTGATGACTATTTATGAGATGTTTTAAATTTAAGGAATTGAAATGGGATTAGGCCTATAATTGAGGGATAAAAAATGAAATTAACTTTTTTTTTTACGTAGTGAAACTCCTATCTCCAACTTTCTTCTCCCCAAACCCTCTTTCTCTCTCTAAAATGCCATAACACCTTCCTCAAACCCAACTCTCTCTCTCCAATGCCGCCCACTCGAACTGCCCTCTGCCACCGAACCAGACGGCAAGTTCTACCGAATATTCCAGCCAGGAAAAGGGAAAGGCTCTTGAAGTCAAATCCGAAGAAAGAGGAAGGTTGAGGTGGAATTTCACCGCATCTACCATGATCTCGAAATAGGAGTAGCAAAAGTTGAATCTCCTGTGGGTGTTTAAATTGTCTAAATGTATTTATTGTTATGCAATGTTCAATAAAAAAAAACAAATTATAGAAATTAAATTAAATAAGAAAATAATAAAATATAAAGAGAGAAGTGCATACAATAATATTTAACATAGATACACTTAAATACACAATTTATATAAAGAGAGAAGAGCATACAATAATAAAAGATTTACTAGTAAATAAGTAGTACTATAAATGGCCCCCGTATAAAGATAAATTATAATAAACAAAATAGAATTAATTTCCTAAAACTGACAAATCACTTACTTAAATTAAAATAAATACAAATAACTAATTTAACAATATACGAGATTTTTTGGAATATATATATATATATATATAAATGCATGAAAGAGACATGACTAATATACCACACTTTTTATAATATATATATATATATATATATATATGAATTGTCTCTAAACTACTTATAATAATTAGTTAATTTATTTGTAATTTTATATGAAATTATGAGTAACGTGATATTATTTAGCAACTGTTGATGCAAAAGATAAGAATCACTTAAAGTTACAATAAAATCAATTAATTATTATAATAATATAAAAAAATAACAAATCTTGCAATTGAATAAAAAAAAATATGTCATATATATTCGTATTTAGATATCTATATCTATATATACACACATACATATATTTCGTCACATACACACCAAGCGGACTTAATTTCCTCCTAGCAGTTGGTTTGCAATTTCATCATGTACACACGTATGCAATTTACATGTAATATGGATGTAAAATAAATAAATAAATAACAGAGAGAGAGAAATTAGTAATAACTAGTTGATTAACATGTCAAAACTATTTGTAATAACTAGTTGATTTATTTATAATTTCATGTAAAATTGTGAATAACATGATATTATTTAGTAACTGTTGATATAAAAGATAAGAATCACTAAAAAAAAATGTTACAATAAAATCAATTAATTATTATAATAATATAAAAAAATTACAAATCTAGCAATTGAAATAAAAAAAATGTCATATATATTCGTATTTAGATATCTATATCTATAAGTATACACATATATTTCGTCTCATACATACCAAGCGGACTTAATTTCCTCATAGCCGTTGGTTTGCAATTTCATCATGTGCAACCGTAGCGTCCTAAATATAAATGGTTGAGAGCACCACGAGTACACAACACGATAACTACTGGAAAATGAGTTCATTTTCGTGACCTCTCAATTTTCTATTAGTTTGCAACATAGAGAAGGTAATTAATTTTCTAATATATAGTCATAGTGGCGAAGTCACAATATTGTTACAAGTGGATTCACGTGCCCACACAATTTTAAGATTTTGATTTTTATTCATTAAAATTTTTAACAATTTTTATTCTACCCTTATTTTACAAGAAAATTAGGTTTTTGTCTCATCTAAAAAATTTAAATATATTGTTGTGCCCCTTATGTTACAAATATATACATAGTGTTGGCATTTAGTAATTAAAGTATAGAAAAATATCTTAATTCAATAATTATACGTTTTTTAATTATGTGAAAAGGTTTAGGAAAATTTTCACTTTTTATCTCAAAATTTTAGGCCTTATCACAAAATGTCTCATGAATTTTAATTTGAAACATTTTCCCCCAAACTTTGAAATGATTGCAAATTTCCTCCCTCTGTTAAATTATTGATGGAAAAATAGAAGTGATATCTGTTGGCAGCATGAGCTTGGGATATTAAGGACCCGTTTGGGGCAGTGACTTTAGATGGCAAAACACTATTTGGAATTTAAAATCTCAACTCTACATCAAATTTTCTCTCTCTTCCATTTTCAAAAAGCTCAAAATTTTAAAATCTATAACTTTCTTATTTGAAATTGAAATAAGTTGATTTCTATATCAAAATGCTCATAATGAGGGGGCGAACAATATAAGATCCATTCAGCTTTTTTTTTTGGAACACATTTCAAATTTTTGCGTTATTTTCTTTATCACATTTCAAATTTTTGCTAAATATGAAATTACGAAGTTATCTTTATAATTGGGTTAAAAGGAAAAATATTTAGTGCCTATGGATAACTTTGTAATTGTACATTTAATAAGAATAACAAGTGTCACATTTGTTGTCAATAAGTGTCATTTTGTAGTTTAACACTTAGTATAGCTAATCATGCTGTCATATTTAAAAACAAGGAATTTCTATCAAAAATTTAATTGACAGAATAAGTTTGCAAATATTTTGAAAGTTCGGGAGGAAAAAATGTTACAAAAAAAATTAAAATTTAGGAGCATTTTATGTCAAGACATAAAATTAAAAAAAAAAAAAAAAGCCAAAATTTGTTCAAAGATTTATGACTCCGCGGATGTATGTGTAAAACTTTAAAAAACGATAGCTCAGGTAAAAAAGTGTGTTCGACAAGTCCTTTAGAAAATAAGTAATTTGTTCCATAAACATTTAGAGCCGTAATTCAAATAAGTAGGTGTTCATTGTTTACCAATTATAGTAGACTATATTCCTTACTTGTGTTCTTTATTGGTTGTTATGTGTTTCCCCTGTTTTTCCTCTGTTCTTCATTGAAAATGCACAAATCTCTTATGGAAGACTAAAAGTTGACACGAAATGATAGAGCATATTGTTGTCCATTTGGCCTGCTACACCTGACTGTTGAGATTAAAAAAAAAAAAAGTTGCATAAAAGAGTATCATTGATTTTTTTTTTTTAGTATTTATTTGCCTATTAGTTAGTGTTATGTAAAACAATTTCATTTTTTTTTTAGTGTTTACCAAATACAATACTGTCTTTTTATAAAATGTACTCTTACCCAACTAAATAATCATTGACACATGAAAATTTTTAAGAATACGTAAATAAATTTGATATTTATTCCTTTTGACATGAAATTAATGTCAAAGAGGTTGTAAGATTGACATTATCTTTTTTCCATTCATAATAAAGAAAATCATACTAAAAAGTATATTCTTGATACCTATTTTAAATACATAGCATATAGTATAATCCATGTTAAGCATATGCATATTTTATAAGATGTTAAATTTCATTTTTACTTCTAATGTTTATTCTCTCTCTTTCTCACTCCCGTCTCTCTCTCTCTCTCACTTCTATCTCTATCGCCTCTCTTTCTTTCGCTCTCCTTTGTCTCTCTCTCTCTCTCTTCTGTCTCTCTCTCTCTTGTCATTGACCGGAGACTGTCGCGAGCTTCTTGACACCATCGCGATTGCTAGAGTTCCCTCGGTGATGAGTAGCGGCGTCCCCCCATTCCACAGGGAATTGCTGGCCGTGAAATTACGATGAGAGGAACCGTGAAAATCGGGATGAAATTGCGATGGCGATCACTCTCATGTCTCTCTGTTGTCAGCGAAGTCGAGATTCGGATGAGTTGTGAGGGTGGCGAGATGACGGAATGACAACTTTCTCTCTCTCTCCATTCTCCAGCGAGTTGCGAGATGTTGTTTTTTGTCATCTTTGTTATTGCGAGATGCTTCTGGGTTTTGTTTCACAAGTTCTTTGTTGGGGGTAGCGGCACCGTTGCATGTGTGGGCAAGGGTGGTCGAGGGGCTGGGTTGGGTTTGGGTTAGGGTTTTGGTGATTTGGGATTTTGGGCCTTTTTTTTAATAACAAAATTTTTTGTGTGGGAGTTAAAAAAAAAAAGAGGTTTTTCACTGTAGGCACCGTTATCACGTGGTCGGAATTTTCAGAGTAATGGCATCCTGGTTATGTTGTCATGGTCACAATTTTTCTAATTGCAAATTTTTTGTTCTTCAAATGTTCGAGGCTTATCTTGGGTTGCCTTATTTCCAGTATACCTTTGGTAAACTTAGAACGTGGAACAGATTGTGCTTATCCTGTACGGGCTGATTTTACTTGTATTTTGTCCTTGGAAGCATCAACTTTAGTGAAAATGTTGTTTAGCAAGCTTCCTGTATATTGTTTCAGGCCGCTGCAATCCGATTGGAAATTAGAGGCGGCGAGTGGAAAAACGCCTATATGCAGATGGATGGGGAGCCATGGAAACAGCCATTAAACAAGGACTTTTCAACGTTTCTTGAAATCAAGAGGGTTCCTTTCCAATCGCTTATGATCAGTGGAGACTGATTCTACAGGTTGTTAAGGATCCATGTAAAGCCAGGTTTATTGCCTTTGGGATTGTAAAATATATCAGTGTATGTAGGTTTTAAGTTTCCATTTACGGGGCTTTGTATTGAATTAATTTGTTACTTAAAATCTCCCCTCCCCTTACTCATTAGTTTCCGATTGCGACGAAAGGCTTTTTACATGATGTTTAGCGAGCCAATGAGCATAGCTGCGTCGAATAGTTCTGTAGTGATTACCAAACTTGCAGTTGATCTTTCATTTGCTGATTGTTATTTGTATTTGTTATACTTAAAGAGCACTATTTTGCAGGCTTGAGAACCATTACCCTCACACCTGTAATTTTTAAAGTAACACTTGACTTGAGACAAATTTTTCCGACAAATTTGGCTAGGCATGCTTTGCAAGCCGTAGCTTTGGTATGGTGATCCTTAAGCAGGTTCGACGGTCAAGATAAAGGCTGAATTGGTAATTCAAGTCACTCGGGTCTCGAGAATCATGGGATTCTCTTCCGAAGATCGACTTTAAGCGATTTAGAATGAGGATGAGGATCATCTCTGAGATTTGTGGGTTCGGAGATGATTATAAGCAAAAGATTATCCAGGAGATGGATTAAAAGACTTGTGTGCCATCTAGTTTTATTCAAAGTGTTAGTTTTACATTCTTATAGTCAAGTCTCTTTGTAATTCGGAGTTCATAATAAAGTTATCTAACATTACAATTGAAATACTGAACTACTCTTGGTCTTTTGCATCTTCTATGCAAGTGTTCCATTTATTAGTCGAATATAATTTTTTTTCTTTTTCTTTGAACTTTTATTTTATCTTTTTTATTCACAAAGAGACTCGAACATCCGAACTGCATTCTTTATTTCAACTTTCTAGGGTAGCATGTGATCCACACGAACAATTACATTTTTATTTAAAATATATAAAAGCAGTTTCATTTTATTAAGTGAGAAAATGCCCTTTTCTTCTCAAGACTGATTCCGAGCCAATTTGACTGCATGTAGTTGCTAGACCCCTCCTGCGAACCTCAGTATTTACTTTAATTAGCTTAGTTAAAATATTATTTACTACAATATTTATATTCATCCTGAGTAAAGGGGCTGGGGCCCCCAAATGGTGGGACTCACGATGCAGTCCTATTTTTGCCTTTTCAATTGCATATAAGAAATTCTATACTCATCATGTACTCTTTTTTTTTTTTTTTCCTCAAGATTTTCCTTGGGATGAATTTTTTTTTAAGGAAGGTTTTTAACAGTACATAAACGATAAAATAGGCATTATCTTACACCAGTACCAAAATAATAAATCCATTTAACAGGCAAGTGTCCCAAAATTAAAATACAAACCACATAAAACAGTACCGGCCATTATACATGCACACCGCACTAGGGATTCCAAATATAGAAAAAAAAAAAGAAAATATTGTTTTATTTTGCACTCCGGCTTGAACATGATAGCCATCTACTAGTCCAAGTATATAGTCCCATCAATACAACATCTCCCACCTTCCTGTATAGCGAAAAAAGCACAAATACACAAAAGAAGGGCAAACTGTTAATTAAGAAATCCATTAAGGTTAGTAACGATCATCAAACAATAAAGTAGTTTTAATTGGAAAGACACCTCAAACTTACCGCTGCAGAGCTCCCACAAGACGTTTTTTCCTCCACTTGCTAGTGATCTCTTCTCCTGCCTCTTAAGGGAGCAATTGATATATGCCGCCGTTCTTTGCCAAGCTTTTTCATGAGCCAACAATCGAAGCTTCTATTAAAAAGCACCATGTATCCCACAGATATTCCGATCACTATTCCGCTTCCATATCCATCATCACCACCTTCCAATCAAGCATTCCCTCTTCATGTTCTTCATCATCACCTTGATGTTGTTGTACCTCATCATTGCTACATGATTTAGACAAAGGAAACCCGCACAATCCCGAGTTTCCGATGTAAGAATCATTGCCGAATGTATTGAATTGTGGTCCACTAGGTATCGGTCCCTCCAATTTGTTTCGAGAAAGGTTCAAGAATGAAAGCGATGTTAAATCTGCCAACTGAGCTGGAATTTTTCCAACAAGCTCATTAGAACGGAGGTCTAACCATTCAAGGTTGGTCAAATTTCCCAATGATGATGGAATAAAACCACTTAGCTTGTTATGAGAAAAGTTGAGGCCCTTGAGTGATTCAAGCCTTCCAATCAACTCTGGTATCCCACCAGTAAAATTATTGCTTGAGAAATCAATTATCGTCAGGATCGTCTGGATTTTTACCAGCTCATAATAAAAGCCTTTCATAGTCACCATTATAGAGTCCTGATAATAGGAATCTCCCATGTACTCCAGTTTGACTTTCTCTGAATTCATCATCGCTTTGAAATTATGAAAGTATGTTGTTGGAAGAGCACCGTTGAACTCGTTGTATGACAAATCCATGATTCTTAAATTGCGAAAGGGTGATCCAGTATTAGGATGTCCTATAGGACCATGAAACCTGTTAGCTCTCAAGACTAGAACCCGTAACATTGGAAGAGATTCAAGCCAGTTGGGAAATGTATCATTTAGCAGGTTGTTTCCAAGATCAAGAACTTCCAGATTTCCACAGTGTACCAAAGATCTTGGTACTTGTCCTTCCAACTGATTTCCATTTAGATTAAGACTTCTCAAGCTATTTCCATGTGCAAATGTTGTAGGGATGGTACCATGCAGTTTGTTCCTTCGCAAATCCAAATCTGACAAGCTTTGACTAAAGTTTCCCAAGCATTGGGGCATGCTCCCATTCAAATCGTTGTAAGACAAATCGAGCACCTGAAGGAACTCTAGATTGCAAATGGTAGTCGGTATCTTTCCCTCAAATCGATTATTTGATACTGAATAGAAGGATAATGAAGGGGATAGAATATTTGGAAGAGGTCCCAAGAACAAGTTGGAATGAATGTCAAAAAGTTGCAGGTTATTGCATGG
>CM046362.1:8329877-8356800 GCA_025413025.1 Ficus hispida
TTGCTTCCACACTCGCTGATTGTTGGAAAAGCAGTGAGTAGTTAAACATGCACTTTCAGTATCTTGAACCTGTGTTACTTTGTTTTACGTTTAATTTGGTATTTCCCTATTTAGCTTGTTTCTTTTTACTTCAATATAATCATTTGCGGGACCTCATTTCGTTGTGGTAGAATGCAAAGCATCCTTTTCACATAGCTCATTCTTCCTTATGATCTGGAACATAGCTCTATGTGACAAAGGTTCTCCGATTGTTCTGCCAATGATAGTAAACATCAAAATATCATCCGTCTTCACAGGTATCAAATAGCCCATACTACGGAGAAACTTATTTAAGTTAGGTGCGAAATAAGTCATTCGTCTTTGTTGCAAAAAGGGATTGAACCTTTTTACTATCTTTTTTGACGGTTTAGAATATTCATGTTTTCATTGTTTGCTGGTGATAATTCGTTGTCTAAAGTTTGAAGTTGCATCTGTTTACTTCCTTGACGACTTAAGAAATGAAAAGTCGATCTGTCATAACATGTTTTCGATCATTTTAATTGTAAGGACCAAAAATAATATAAAGAAAATGGAAGAATTGACATACAATACTACAAGAACAAGCAGTTCTGTACGTTGAATTTAACACTAACTTTATTTTTCTCTTTCATTTCCTCATTCGTATGTTGTCACTGGTTGTCCAGGGAAATAGTTCACTTACACTTCACCGGATGAGTTTCAAAGCTTGATAAAGCAAGTGCTTTCTTGGGACATTCGATCAGTGTCTCAACGCAATCGACCTCACAGTTACCTTAAGAAGACTGAGAACGGTACACATTTGGAGAGCGCTTTAGATCCGACGATCATCAAGATGATGAATCTGGTGATTATGGAAGCGAGTGGTCTGTTATTTCTTCTGGGGAGATGGTCTATCACCTGATTTTGGAAGGATTGGATGTCTCATACAGAATTGATTCTAACGGCAATGTCATTGTAGATAAAGTTTCTATCAACAACCATCTGGAACAGTAACTAGCACACCCACCCTGAACTGTCGATGGCTTGGCCAGACCAAGCTAAGAGCATCTCAAAGGAGTGCTAAGGGCCCGTTTGGGCAACATGACGTTGATGTTTTGAAGGCTGGGTTGAAAATATGTGTTTGATGAGAAAATTTTTTTAAAAGTTTTGTAATATGGAAATAATATAAAAATTTGAGATGTGTTTGGGAGGAAAAAAAAAAAAAATATATATATTATTATATATATGTAAAATGAATCCTTTTTGTTCAACTCATTGATATGAGTATTATGACCTAAAAATTGTCTCATTTTAATTTGAAATGAGAAATTATAAACTTTTAAAATTTGATTATTTTTTTTTTTAAATGAAAGTGAGAGCGAGAGAGAGAGAGAGAGTTTGATGTAGAGTTAGGATTTTGAAATGCATATGGTAAACTACCATCTGCACATCTCTGATCCCAAATGGGTCCTTTGTGCTCGTAGTCCTTCTTTTGATGGGTTGGTAAGGTGCTCGTTCTTTTTATTAAATTTTTGTGTTTGATTATCCTGTCATATTGGTCTGATATACAGATATTTATTCATGATAGATCGGTATATCACGTCAATTATATTTGTACGCCAACCTCTATATCTATAAAACCCTATTTTTCTAACAAAATATACATATTAATTTAATGTGCATGCACCGCCCCTGATAAATTGACATTTGGGTGCAAAAAAAAAAAATTCCTCCATTAGAGTGTTATTTTTTATTTTTTATGTTAAACTTACATATCACTTCCAATAATAGTTGACAATCGGTAAATGATGTTTCTTTATACTAAAACTTTACGGTATGTCTGGAGATTAGTTTAAAATATTTTATCTATGCTAATTTTTGTGTTCATGAAATATTTTGGAAAATGCATAAAAAGCTGGTGAGCGAATGAAAGTTGTGTATAATGAATGATAAAGATACTGGTTTTTGGGGAATGATAAAGTTATTTTAAGTATCGATAATGGGTAATTATATAGAGATCTAAAATTATGAATACACTAGGAAATATTAGAAGCTTGTTCAATCGCCGGTTTCCTTGGATGAAGCCAAGCCTATTCTCCAATAAAAAAAAAAAAAAAAAACCTGTTATTTATGGCAATAATCCATCAGAATATCCTTAGACAACTAGAATGGGAAATGATAAATTGTATTTTGAGAATAAATACAATGATATTTTGTAAAATTCATATTGTAAAAATTCAATGATAAACTTCGCTCTGCTTCTAACATTCCATTAGCGAGCACTGATCATACTTATGCTCCGGCCGCATGTGGAGGCGATGATGATTCTAGTTCTGATATTGTAGAGCTTTTCTCTTCGCTCTTTGTATGTATTTGACAATATATGCAAGTGGTAGCGGGAGTTGAGGAGAAGATTTGTGGTGCTGGAAGGACTCATTGGTGCTGGAGCTTGGAGTCCAAAGATCACGAAATTTGGAGGTCTTTTGCCCTGCATGTTTGGGTGCAGTGATTAGCGGCATGGCGTTGGATGAGGAGCCATGTTGTCGACGACGCCAAAACCGTCCCGACGGCTGCCTGGTTGATGGCGCTGGCACGTCCTTTCCCTGCTAGGGGAAAACCCTAGCAAAAAGCACTTCTACATGGACCGGTTTTTACGATTTGGCTTCTTATTGGCTAGCAAAAATCGAAATCTTTCCCCATTTGTTTCGAATGCCCATTTCAAAATGGATGGAAAAAATAACAAAAGAGTATTTTTTTTTTTTCAACTTTCGAATCCCAAATTATGACTGCACATGGTACACCGAAACCCTTTTGCGCTAACATAAGAAAGCACTTTTTTATTTTTTTATTTTTTTTTATTTTTACAGCTTGAAGGAGATATTTGTACTATACAAGGTGATAACTTTAACTATATATTAATATAGATACATATATTTAAAAGAAAAAAAAATGAATAATTTAGAACGAGAGAATTAGACAAAATGGAAAATAAGAAATCCTCTAATTTGAATTTTACAGAGTAACCTTATTTGTTTTTTTTTATCCCTTTTATTTTGTCAGTCATATTATTGTATTTCGTTTGTCCTAGGCTCAAGTGATTTCTCGGGACATTTGGTCAGTGTCTCAACGCAATCAACTTCACGATTCCCTTATGAAGATCGAGAATGTTACACATTTAGAGTGCAATTCAGATCTTAAAGAAGATCAAACCAGTTATTATATATGGAAGTGAGCAATCTTCGCCTCTTCTTCAGAGGAGATGATCTATGTATCACCTTCGTTTAATAAATTAATAACTATAAGATTTCATAAGAGATCATAGAACATAGTGTGTGTGCGTGCGTGCGTGTGTATATATATATATATATATATTGATATTGCTAACATGTTGTTAAGTTAATTGCAAGCAATGACGACAAGGGCTTTGACACACTCAAGAACTCAAGAATTCATGTTTTATGTGAAAGTTAAGTAATAGTTTTATGTTGATTTTAGGATGATAGATTGCCCATATATTAATTGATTTGGTATAAAATAGGTTAATAATTAGCTTCAATTTTAACTCCCAAAAAATATTTGTTATTAATCTCTTTCTGATTGAAACGTTAGAAAATGATGGGATAAAATATGTGAATTGAACTGAATTAATATTACCCAACTCATAAAAAAACCGTGGTTTGGCTTTCTATATATACTAATTTATAAGCACGTGTTATGCACACATGTGTTATGTATGCATTGTTTCGTTTCGTTTTGTTTTGTTTTTTTTTTGTTTGATATGGTAAAAAGGATCTTCAAGTAAGGTTGTAATTGAGGAAAAAAATCATTTTGATATAAATAAATTATAAATAAAAAGTCCTTCATTAAAAACAAAATTAAAAGAAAATAATGAGAAGATAAATTTCATTTTTCCCCCTGAATTTTATGTCTCGTCACAAAATGCCCCATAAACTTTAAATTATAACATCCACTCCCGCTAAACTTTTAGACGTTTGCAAATTTGCCCCTATGTTAAATTTAGTATCGGAATTGCAACGTGTCTTTCTTTGAGAAGTGCCACATCAACCATGTATGGTAAAAGACCTTTTTACCCCCAACATATCTCCTGGTAACTAAAAAAAAAAAAACCTTTTTCCTTGCAGCATTAGTTCTTCCCCTTTCTTCTCTTCGTTGGATCTGAAGTTGTTTTTGACAAAGCAACCAAAGCAATTTATTAAAAAAAAATAAAAATAAATAAATAATAAAAAAAAAAACAAAAAACAAAAAACAAAAACAACCTCAAGTGAGTGTTGCACAGTCGGCCTCCGATCAACATCTTTGGCATCGTGAACTCCAAACACCTTCACCTCCGAGGGGATCCGCCCACGGCCCACCTCGTCCCGCCCGCCGGCGAAGCAAACCAAACTAAACTGATGGAATTAATCGATTATAATTATTATTGAAGTTTCTTTGATATTTTTCAGTTTTTTGAAAATGCCTCCAGTTTCTAAATCTCTTAAGCTTTTAATTATTTTTATTTTTATTTTTATTTTTTTAGAATTCATCTTGGTTCTTTGAAATAATGGCATCCCTTATTTGATCGAAGATGTCATTTGCCATTTGGTTATGGATACATAGACGCAATTCGATGACGTACGTCTCTTGGTTTCTTTGATCTTCTCTTCTATCCACTGAGAACTTAACAATTTTATTGTCTTTTTTGTGAATGGTTATCTACTTATTAAAGAAAAAGTTAAAAGAAGAAGAAGAAGAAGAAGAAGAAGAAGCTCGTTTCAACCAAAACGAGTGATTCGGTTGAAGGTTGGTGAACAGTAAGAAGAATGGACACTTCTTATGTATTGTTAGATAATAAATAAAAAACACCGATCGAGTACATGCTAAGTATAATATATAAAAATATATGAACATTTGTATGCATAAACGGTGGTTTTTTATTTCATTATATACGGGGGAGTTTGACTCTCCAACTCAACTCAAGTTAAACTGTATTTTTTTTATATTTTTCTGAAAACGTTTTTCGTCTTTTCTGAAAAAATCAACAAAAATTACTATTTAAACTTAACTCAAACTCAACTCATTCACCAAATACCCCTATATATATATATGTACATGCACATTCATATGTAAATTTTCAGGAAAAAAAAAAGTATAAATGTAGCTCCATGTATAAACGGTGGGTTTTTTTTTTTTTTTTTTTTTTTCATCTTATATATGCACAAGCATATATGTAAAATTTTCAGCCAAAAAGAAAAATGTATAAATGTATAACTAATGGAGCGCCATCAGTAGAAAATTGGACTAACGAGTCATAAATTATGTTGAGCTGGTCAAATTAATAAAATTGTTCCAAATCCATGTAGCATATGTGGTATGTTGGAGGACAGCACACCCCCACTACTTTTTTTTTTTTTTTTTTGGGGATAAATTATCACTTGAATTCAACATTAATGTAATTAGGTATTTCAATTAAAATTTGGACATAATTATATACACGTTACACGAGTTAATTTAAAGATTAAGAAATTGGAATTAATTTAATCGAAGCTTGTGTCGTATCACGTGTACATGTCTATTAATTTTCTTCAAAATTTTAACATCATTTTTCGATCTAACAACTTTAGAGGGCGACTTGACTATGGAATATATGTTTTAAAAAATATCGTATTGAAAATATTTTGAGGTCCAAGCGGAAACTACTAGTCAGTAGTACATAATTCGACAAAATAGTTCCAGCTTACAACCTGTAGTTTGGAAGAAAGTTCTGTGGGGTTGAACCTCGCAGCACGTATCATGACATCATTGTATTATGACATCAGAAGTAGACGCCAAAATAATGATAGTTTAGACCGTCAACGACGTTTAAAACTCTAGTTATACACATAATATAGCGATAATTTCACACTTAACTATGCAAAAAAAAATATTGAGTTTGATCCTCTTTCCCACATTCAAATAAATAAATAAATAAGTAATAAACTTATTTTATTCTATACATAAGATCATTAAGAAAATATCGATTTATATAAAAGTCCAACTAAAACTTAATTAATAGCGTTCATCAAAAAACTAAAACTTAATAGCTTGTTTGGCATCCCGACTCAAACTATCCAACTCAAATTTTTTTTGGTTTTTTTCCCAAAAAGTTTTTGTTTTTTTTCCAAAAAGTTTTTTATCTTTTCTGAAAATTCAAAAAAATTTACTATTGAAACTTAAAAATCTCAACTCAAACTATTCCACCAAAAACCCCGTAATAGCATAAAAAGGCAATAGTCGAGCTAATTAAAAGTTTAAAGTCAGCTTGGAAAGGAAGGAAAAAAGAAAATAGAACCGCCTCTTAACCCATAGCTCCCTCTCCCTTATTCAAAGATGGTGTTGTAGTTCTTAGTTTTAGATTTAATAATTTATAAATACTCCTCATACCTTCAAACTTTGTGGTACTATCAACCTCTAAATACATTAATTATTCATTTTTAAAACAAAAATAAATTATATTTTAGATCGCAATTGAGGAACTGTGCGATATAGATTATTTATGAATAAATAAAAATAATTAAAAAATAAAAATAAAACCTTCAATATTCTTTGCATTGCAAAATCGCAAAGATCGGATTAGAAAAGAGTTAATATTGTACTCACAATTTTTTACGGACTGAACCCGTCTGACAAGATTAATAAATATATATATATATATATATATATAGATATATACACACTTTTGTTAGCTTTGATTTTTTATCAGAAACAATTATACATAAGATATTTAGTTCATGTTGAGATCTTCGTTTTAAATCGATTGTTCAAACATTTTTCTACGATTCTTTCTCTTAAAAAATTTTGAATTTTTAGTTTTAAAAAATAAGTTTAAAATAGAGATTCAGACAGAGAATTAGTCAAATTGTTATGGTAGTTAACCCCCAAAAAAGATCCGACTGGGTCACTGATGATAGTGAGATATCTAGAAGTGCTAAAGAAACAAAAAAATATGGAAGTTACCAAGAAATACTAGTTGTCTGATCTATGACCTGGTCATCTCAAGAACCTCCCATAGTGTATTTGCGTAAATGCAAAGACCTTTTCATGTGCGCATGTGTATACACACACACCCCCATATATATATATGTATATATATAGAGACCTATACGAAGCCATTACCTAGTACCAGCAAAAGTGTAAAGAAATCAAAAAAAGTAAGAGAGAGAATCAAGAGAGGGAGAGAGAGAGAGATGGAAGAGATAAGGAGTTCTGCTATAGTTTATTATGAAAAGTTGCCCAAAGTGGAACAGCAATTGGCCGAAAACCTATTCCAATACTTGGACGTATACAGAGATGGAAAAATAGGGTTTCAAGTTTACAAGGCCAAGCTTAAGGAGGAAGAGAAGCACATGAAGCAGCTGACCGATCCCCGATTCTTCAAGAATCTCGACCGGAACAAAGACGGCTTGCTTGACAAACAAGACATTCTCACCTTGTTTTACTTGGTAAAATCCGGAAGGTTGCGCTTCTGTGATAGCTGCGAAGAATTTCTCATCGGTCGGTTCTTTCCTTGTTCTCAATGCTTCTATTCTTCCACCGATGGTTCGTACTACAAGCTATGCGGCTCTTGTGGCTAACGATTTGCTACAGAGGCGAAAGGAAAGCGAGTCAGGAAACTCCGTACAGCCAAACAACTCTAATATTATGGTAACTTAATAATATCTCTTGTCTCACTCGTCAATATTTTATTTTTGAATCCCGTTGACAATTTTAACTAAATTTTTTGTATCGTCTTTTTTGTTTTTCTTTCCAGGATCGCAAGCAAACTTTGGTTTACAATCTTATGACTGCGACAGCCAGCAATTTTATCGCTCATGAACTCGTTGTTGCAACTGCAGGCGCTAGTTCTAGTCTCTTTGGTAGTAGTCCTCCCGTTCCTGATTCATCTGCAGGCGCCACTTCTAGCCTCTTTGGTAGTCCCGTTCCGGATCCAAGTGCTGCTTCTAATCTCGTCAGTGGTGCTGCAACTAACTCTCTTCCCGATCCATCTGGGGGCTCCGATTTTAGTTCCGTTTTCGACTTTCTTGGCTCGCTCTTTACATCCTGAAGTCTTCAAGTAGCTAAACATAAAGAAATTCTACATCCATGTTTTTGTGCTTTGAATTAAATATCTTTAATTTATTGTAGTTCTTTGTTGTTCGAATTGTCTTGATGCGAAAGAAATCACCATAGATATTTGCTTAATAAAAATGTTTAATGTGTTATTAATTAAATTACTTGAATGTTAGAGAAATTATACTTGGGATAAGAGTTTGAGTTTTTGCGATCTTAATTGGTGTGTTTTTTATTGCTGGTATGGTTATGATCGGAAACCGTATACTAATATATGTCGTCCCCGTATAAAATATATTAATCGGTATCATCGTTGACCAAATCGCGTAACGAGATCATTATCATTCATTAAAAAACAATAAAACCTAGTAGGTACCTATTACCAATTTGAGTGTAATTTTTGTCCATCTAGTTGGTCCTCTCTCTCTCTATCACCCTTCATCCTCAATTGTGTCAGAAAAAAAAAAAAGGGACAAAACGCACGTTTCAACCAAAATGCGCGTTTTAGACGAAAATGTTTTTTTTCTTCTTCTTTCTATATATTGTATAGATATATATGTTTTGAAAATAACTTTCTTGTGAAGTTTGAAAAATCATGTTTTCAAAATGCTAAAAATTTTAAGACATGCTTCTTAATTAGAACATGTATGCGGAGATTAAATTCATCTGTAAATTTTTTAGTTTAACATTGACTAAGAGAGAATATCGGTGCTAAAAAAAAAAAAAAAACAGAGTTTCCATCCAATACCGACCCCTTTTCCGTTAGACTGGATTTTTAATTTCTTCTATGTAATTTCTTGTGTCACAATATGTAATTTTGTTAAGAAAAAATTTAATATCAAATTCATTAACTTTGTTAACGGATCCTTGCCTAACAAGAAATAATATATTTCTTTCCTTTTGATCTTCCTGTCTTTATATTCTACGAATTTTCTAGTAGACATAGTGATAGTCTATAGACAAACCTGATCAGTTGTGTTTTTGTTTGGTATGAAAGAAATGTTTTAGGAAAAAAATTTTAGAGGAATTTTATGATGAGAAATGATAATTTAAGATATTTAACAGGAAGAAAGTTTGGATGTGGAAAAAATAAAAGTTGGACTTCGCTATATTTTGTATTCTTGCAAGTGAATTTTATGATGGAAAACTTTAGCATCAACAAAGTTTATAATTGTCCTACCTGTCCATTCTTTAACATTAACATAAGAAAAAATTATTTAATTATCCTTCTTGTCCATCAAAATTTCAACCAAAAAAACTATTCATGATTGATAATATTTGGATAAAATGGCAATTGTACTGATGCTACTCATATTTTCAATCTTTAAAACAAAAATAAAGTACAATTTAGGTTGCAATTGACGGAATGCACGATATAGATTAGTTATTAAACCCAAAAAAAAAAAAAAAAAAAACCTTGAATGTTTCTTTGCATTGCAAAATGGCAAAGATTAGAGAAGAGTTAATATCGACTTACAATTTTTTACAAAGGGAACCGTCTTGACAAGATTAATAAATAAATATACATATGTATATATCCTTTCGTTAACTTTGATGTTTATCGGAAACAATTATACATAATATATTTAGTCAACGTTTAGATCTTTATTTTAAATTGATTGTTTAAACATTTTTTTTCTCTTAAAAAAATTTGAATTTTTAATTTTAAAAAATAAGTTTAAAATAGAGATTCAGACAAGGAACTGGTCAAATTATTATCGTAGTTAACCCCCCAAAAAATTTAACTTGGTGACTGATGACAGTGACATATCTAGAAGTGCTAAAGAAATACGAAAAAAAAATATATATATATATATATATATATGGAAGTAACTAAGAAATACTAGTCATCTAAACAATATTGACCTGGTCATCTCAGGACACTCAGAGTGTAACTAGTCATGTCTCCAATCCAACTGCAGGCGCTAATTCTAGTCTCTTTGGTAGTAGTCCTCCCATTCCCGATCCATCTGTTGGGGCCGCTTCTAGTCTCTTTGGTAGTCCCGTTCCCGATCTATCTACAGGCACCACTTCTAGTCTCCTTGGTAGTCCTATTACCGATCCAAGTGCTGCTTCTAATCTCGTCGGTGGTGCTGCAACTAACTAACTATGTTCTGGATCCATCTGGGGGCTTCAATTTTAGTTCCGTTTTCAATTTTCTTGGCTCGCTCTTGACTGCTTGAAATCTTCAAGTAGCTAAACATAAAGAAATTCTGCATCCATGTTTTTGTGCTTTGAATAAAATATCTTTAATTTATTTTTTTTTTCTTTGTTGTTTGAATTGTCTTGATGCGAAAGAAATCACCATAGACATTTGCTTATTAAAAATGTTTAATGTGTTATTAATGAAATTACTCGAATGCTAGAAAAATTACACTTTGTGACAAGAGTTTTGAGTTTTGTGAACTTAATCGGTGTGTTCTTGATAATTAATGTGATTACGGCGGAGACCGCCTACTAATATTTGTAGGTCTCCGTATAAAATATATTAATTGGTATCGTTATCGACCAAATCTCATAATGAGATAGTTATCATTCATTAAAAAAATAAAAACCAAGGACGCATCTATTACCAATTTGAGTCTAATCTTTGTCCATCTAGTTAGTTCTTGCCAGTAAAAGTACAAAGAACATTCAAACAATCTTTTCACTTTTTGTCTTTCTCTCTTTTTTATTTTATGGACCCCTGTGTCAGTAAAAAAAAAAAGGACAATTATGCACGTTTCTACTAAAATGTGCGTTTTGGACAAAAAAAATGTTTTTTTTTTTTTTTTTTTTAACTCTTTTCTATATATTGTATAGATATATGTGTTTTGAAAATGACTTTCTTGTGAAATGTGAAGAATCATGTAAACAAAATGCTAAAAATTGTAAGACATGCTTTTTAATTATAACATGTGTAAGAAGATTAGATCCATCTGTAAATTTTTTAGTTTAACATTGATTAGAAATGTTGGAATGAGAATTATAAAGGGAAGATCGGTGCTGGAAAAAAAAAAAAAAAAAAAAAACCAGAGTTTCCATCCAATACGGACCCTTTCTCTGTTTGACTGGATTTTTATTTTCTTCTATGTAATTTCTTGTGTCACAATATATAATTCTGTTAAGGAAAATTTTAATATCAAATTTATGAACTTTGTTAATGGACCTAACAAGGAACCATAACTTTCTTTTCTTTTGATCTTCTCGTCTTTATTTTCTACGAATTATGTAGTAGACATAGTGATAGTCTATATTCAGACCTAATCATTTGTGTCTGTTTGGTATGAAAGAAATGTGAGAGGAAAAAAAGTTTAAAGGAATTTTATGCTGAGAACTGATAATTTAATATATTTGATAAGAAGAGAGTTTGGATGTGAAAAAAAAAATAAAATGTGGACTTTGCCATATTTTGTATTCTCGTAAGTGGATTTAATGATGGAAAACTTTAGCATCGACGTAAGGAAAGTTTATAATTATCCTTTTTGTCCATTCTTTAACACTAACATACAAAAAAATTATTTAATTATCCTTCTTGTCCATCAAAAATTCAACTAAAAAAATTTGACATGATTGATAATATTTGGGTAAAATGGCAAAATTACTGATTTTACAAACATTTTCAATCTTTTTATTTCGCTTATAATGTCAAAAATGACAAAATAAATTCATTTTTCCTCCTTGTAATTCCAAACAATCACGCTATGTTTGGTAATGATCAAAAATAGAAAGAAAGTAAGAGGGAAATATATAGGCGAGAGAAATAAAAAGAATAAGAGTGGTTTTCCTCCACTTATATTCACACTTTAAAAATTATATATTTGTACATATTTATATAAACATGAGTTGAATTTTTAGTGTTTTTTTCTTTTTTTTTTAATGAATTTTTTTTTAAAGTTTTTGAAGATTGGATTTGTTTTTAAGATTTTATTTTTATTTTCAATTACATTTTGTTGTTAAAATTTGTGCAAACTTTAATGAAATTTGTTTTGAGCTTTTTTTTTTTTTTTTTTTTTTTTAATTATTAATGCGTAAATGGGTAAGATATAGGTATAACACCCCATGTGTAGATTACCCACACCCGTATTAAATTAGGAGGGTATGGGGGGTAAAAAGAGTGTTGGGTATGGGTGTGGAGGAAGCATACCCACCCCGCCCCGCCCCATTATTACCATCTCTAAAGAAAATAGACACCCCCAACCCAAAAGAGAAATTACCAAAATAACCATATTTTCTCATCTATTGACTAACATGATAAAAAATTTTAGCTAAATTTAGTTTAATTTTGTGTTATATTAATTTAATGCTAATTTTTTATATCATTTAAGTGATTTCCCCAATAAGAAAAAGAAAATGTCAAGAATAGTGTATTTTACAATTATATCCTAATATATATTAGAAGATAAATGAGTTATTTTTCATCATTTTTTTGTCGAACTTTTTCCCTCATATTTTCTTTCCAAATCTGGAATGATTAAATTAAGATGGATCACATGGATTTATAATTTCCTTTTCTTCCCATTTTTCACTCTACCAAATAACTAATATTTCATTTCCTCTCGAAAATCCCTCCTCTAACTTCCATTCTTTCCCTTTTCCACTCCACCAAACATAGTTCCCTTTATAGGCTTTTTTTTTTTTTTTTTTTCTCCAGGTTACCAAACGGAGTGTTAAGGAAACCAAGTGTGTTTCCCTGCACGCTTGTATGGTGCATTTGTGTCAGGAATATATGCACATATATATAGGTACATACAAGTTCTCCAAGTAATTCCACAATTTCAAACTAGCAAAAAACCACACTTACATGTATGTATACATACACACATAAAATCTCATATCCGTTATTGGATCTGAGACGACAGTGATACGGCATGTAGGATGATGTTAGCAATAGGACAAATGTTGGACGGTGGAGTTTGGTGTTTGGAAAGATTCAAAATGAAGTGACAAGTTGAAAGCAATATTGTCAGTCGAGTAAATTGTAAAATATTGAAAACAAGGGTAGAAAGTAATATTCCGAAGGCTTTTTAATATTGATGCACCCTAAACTTATTATAGAGTGGTAATTTATATTTTAAGTTTTTAATTTTGATAATTTGTACCCTAAAGTTACAAATATGTAGACCCATTGATAAGTAATGTTGATTTTTTAATGAATATTGATATTTTACTTGGATATAGATTATTAATTAACAAAGAAAAAATAATTATTTATAACATGATCGAATTAACAACTTATGTATAAATTATATATTAATTTCCTTCAAATAATTAATATTATTGTTAATAGGGTGTAATTTGATACATATTTATAAGTTCATAGTGTAACTTATTAAAATTAAAAACTCATGGTATAAATTGTAACTTTATGATAAATTTAAAGTGTACTAATACAAAAAACATATCCTGAATATTAAAAAAACGCAAGAAATAATGACAATAGTTCACATAGTTGGAAATGCAGCGTTGAGAAGTTGAAGGTGTAAAAATTACTGGAAAGTAATTTCACTCTTTTCGCTTTCGCTTTTTCACTCTTTTCAACCATTGCCTCACGCTTGAATTCACTTTTGAATCTCAAATAACGTGAAATGCAAGATGAAGTCATATTAGGAAACAAATCGTATAGAAATTGGAAGACAACACACTTAGGGGTTATAAGGACAGAAACTAGATATTTTAGAATTTCCAACAGGTCATCAAGTATCTAAAACGGAATTATATACAAATTTAATGAATCTTATAAGTTAAGATTTCATATTGATAAAATGATTAAACATTAAAAATGTGACCTAAGGGTAAGTCATAACATATTGACATAAAAGATTGATGAAATAAGTTAGTATTAAGTGTATGATAAATGAATGTAAAAAACTTTAACTTTATAAAGTTGAATAACAAGTTTTAGATGGGTCAAAATATAGTAAACTAGATGATTACTAGACATATATCAAGTTATTATCTTAGCTCAACTTAATGATCATGGTTAATGAGATTGGGCCTTACAAGCACAATACTAAATAGAAGATAATCCACTTAGGAGTAGACACTTAGGTGACTTATTGTCACCAAGCTGGTGAAGATTAATTAATTAATTAATTAAGAAGTATATCTTTGACTCGAAGACAATTAATATAGAAGAAAAACCAGCTACCAATTTTACAAATAGGAAAGTTACGTTTAATTTTGGCTAAATTATTAGGGAAGAAAATAAGTTAGTTTCTCATTTTTATTTTTTATTTTCGGAATTTTTTATTTTCCTAATTTTATTTTTGTAGTTTCCCATTTTCATTTGGCACAATTTAGCCTATAAATATGTTAGTCTATTTATCTGTAAAGATAAATAATCAGTATTTGAATAAAATTTTGAGTTTTACTCTTCTCCCTTCAATTTTCGGTATTATTTTGAATTAACGAATTTTGATGTCAATTTCAAGTATTCTATGTGAATCAACAGAATTTTAAAGAGTTTTCCCGATATTTTGAGGTTAACTAATCTATTTCCTTTATTTTTACTGTTTTACTTTTCTAACAAACGCAATGAAATACCCGTTAGAACCAATTTCTATCTATTCTATTATCAGAATAGTCCTCAAATTCTGCCACCAGAATCAAAATGCAGGCTCGGCGGGGGTTGTGGGTGTGGAGATGGTGGCACAATTAAACGATTCCTTTCTTTGTAGTAAACAGAAAGCCACATTTTTTTTTCTTCCTTACGTTACTTCTCTTTTCTTTATTTATTTATTTTTTCCAAACACCAATTAAATTGTGTTTTTATTTTTCCTCACTTTTTTTGTTTTCTCCGTCCATTCATCAACCTTTCTTTCATCTTAAACACTTCACAAGGGACCCAGCTTGGTGGAAAAGACCCATATTCATAATATAGATCTGTTAATGGAGTAACAACAAAGTCGTTTCAAAATTTTAGACTATTAGTACTATCAACCTTTGTTTTCCTCCTATTTATCTATGTCTTTATAATATATATATATATATATATATATATATATATAGAAAATTGCATAAACCTCCTCTAAAAAATAAAAAAATGTAATTCATATCACTCAAAATTTATCTATATGTTAATTAGCACTCCGTCTAAACAAAACTTTCTGGTTTCGTCACTGATGTTACTGATGATGGTCGCTGGATGGTTGCGTTGGTGGTTAAAAAAAATTTAGAGAATGTTTCAGATCTAGAAATAAGAGCAAACAAAACGTTTTGAAATGAAATATGTACATATTATGATCGCATACCAAAACCAAACACACATTTGTGATGGTGGGAAGTACATAAAGAAGCAGAACGCTAACAACAACACCACTCAAAAAAAAAAAAAAAGGATCAATAATAAATAAGTTGGTCCCACATTTCCTGTCAACCATACATCACAAGGAAAAGAAATTCACTGAATGGATGTTAAAAAAAAAATGGACATAAATGGAAATGGAAGAATTCAGGTTTGGCATTTACAAGGAGAGGTTTATAAATTGAGAAAAGCACATAACTGGTCCCAGATTCTTCAAGATTCTAGACAAGGACAACGATGATTTCGTCGACAAAGACGACGTTTTGACCTTGTCCTTAATTCGCACTGGGAGCGAGGTTGCTGTTTTGTGTGGAGACTTTGGCCAGTTTTTTCCTTCCTCCCAATGCTTCAACAGCTCAACCATAGGGCTCATACTACAAGCTTTGTACGTAGCTCTTGTTTCGGGAGCGGGACCTGATTTACGCATCAACTCAAGAATTCCAATTTTGTCGATAACGATTCGCTGACAAAGAGAAACTAGTTTATTAAGTACTTAATTCTCTTTCTATACATTTTGTTTATTATCATTAACGACACTAAATTAATTACACGTCTTGAATCAAATCCGATGTCACGTTTTTTTTTTCTTTCCATGTACATTCATGATCCGGAACATCTAGATGCGACGACGATTCTATTTTGGATCTTGGAGACTTTTCTCTCTCGCTCTTTTTATCATGATGTGTTCACATAGCTGATCACATAAGGAAACTACTGTATTTGAGTGTTTAGTTTTGCATAAAGTCAATAAAACATCTTCTGTTGATGTTTGCTATTATTGGGAATCTTGTATGACTGTGAAGCAATTAGTACTACTGCAGATGTTTATTTAATTAAAATATGTAAGAAAAAGTTTTCTGTATATTCCTCAGTGAGTATACAAGCACACGGTTTCTCTCTTATGTAAGAGACTACAAGAATAACTAAAAAGGAAAGAACTAAGAAAAAGGAAACTGATTTACAATCACTAGCTAGCTGTCCTAGGAAGTTTCCTAATTTACATAATGGACTAATTACAATATATTTACAGCTAATAAAGAGTCCTTGATTTCAGTAATACCGAAATCTCCTCTTTTTCAACACTCCCCCTCAAGCTGGTTTGAAGATATCCTTCATACCCAGCTTGCCAATTAGTTTGTCGTACTGTCTTGTAGGAAGTCCCTTGGTAAGAATATCTGCAACTTGTTCATAGGTAGGCATGTAAGGCATACAGATCAAACCTTCTTCAAGCTTTTCCTTGATAAAGTGTTTGTCTATCTCCACGTGCTTAGTTCTATCATGTAGTACTGGATTGTGAGCAATTGAAATAGCAGCTTTATTATCACAGTATACTCTCATAGGCAACTGATTAGAGATCTTTAACTCCTCCAAAAGTCTCTTAATCCACAATACCTCACAAATTCCATGAGCAACTGATCTAAATTCGGCTTCTGCACTGCTTCTTGCTACCACATTCTGTTTCTTGCTACGCCAGGTGACCAGGTTACCTCCAACAAAGGTACAGTATCCTGAAGTTGACCGTCTATCTGTGATACTCCCAGCCCAATCTGCATCAGTATAGGCTTCTACTTGCAAATGCCCATGATTTTTGAACAATAAGCCCCTACCTGGATTTCCTTTTAAGTACCTGAGAATCCGATAGGCAGCATCAAAGTGTTCTTGACCAGGTGAATGCATAAACTGACTAACCATGCTAACCGCAAAAGCTATATCTGGCCGTGTATGGGACAAATAGATCAACCTTCCAACGAGTCGTTGATACCGCTCTTTATCCAGGATTTCTTCAGCTCTAGCCGGTTGGAGTTTCCGATTGGGTTCAATAGGAGTCTCGACTGGTTTGCATCCTAGTAGGCCTGTCTCACCAAGTAAATCAATAACATATTTACGTTGGTTTACAAAAATACCTTCTTTAGATCTGGCAAACTCCATTCCAAGAAAATATCTCAAAGCACCCAAATCCTTGATCTCGAAGTCAGCAGCAAGTCTCTTCTTTAGTCTCTTCAGCTCTTCACTATCATCACCTGTCAAAATTATGTCATCCACATAGACAATTAAGATAGCAACCTTGCCTTCTCTACTATGTCTGTGAAACATGGTATGATCAGCTTGACTCTGACAGTAGCCATAGCTCTTCACAGCTTTCCCAAACCTCTCAAACCAGGCTCTGGGAGACTGTTTAAGACCATATAAAGATTTCTTTAGTCTGCAGACTTTCTCTCGCCCCAATTTACCTTCAAACCCAGGTGGTAGATCCATAAAAACCTCTTCCTCTAAATCACCATTCAAGAAAGCATTTTTCACATCTAACTGATGTAATGACCAGTTGAAATTCACAGCTAGAGATAGTAAAACCCTGATTGAATTTATCTTAGCAACAGGTGCAAACGTTTCTTGATAATCAATCCCAAAGGTTTGGGTGAACCCCTTTGCTACAAGTCTCGCCTTGTATCTTTCTATACTACCATCTGCTTTACACTTGACAGTAAAAACCCACTTGCAACCCACTGTTTTTTTCTCCTTAGGTAAATCTACTAACTCCCAAGTACCACTTTTTCTCAGAGCATTCATCTCTTCCATCACTGCTAGCTTCCAACTCGGGTCATCAAGTGCTTCCTGAATATTTCTAGGAACAAATAGGTTTGACACTTTTGAGGTGAAAGCCCTATAAGAGTGAGACAAATTTTCATAAGACACATATTTGGCTATGGGATATTTAGTGCAGGTTCGAATACCTTTCCTAATGGCTATAGGGATGTCAAGATCTGAAGACTCTAGGTTTGGTAAAACTGAAGGAACCGAAGGAAAAGAGTTGGTTTTAGAGTTACCTGTGATTTCTGTAGTTCCAGTTCCCGAGGGTTGAGATTGACCAATGCCAAGAGAGATAGATTTACTTTGACTCTTAGGATGAAGTTTTCTCCGAGTATAAACCAGAAGCTCAGTATTAGGTGGTTCTTCACCCTGTTGCAGTGTTTCTCCCCCTGTTTCAGATAAACCAATATTTGGCTCTATATGACTAGGATTGTTTTTATCAAAAAGAGTATCAGTGTTTGGAGTGACAATAGGAGAAGAAGAAGAATGAGATAAAGTAGTTAAAATGGTATTTGGTAAAGGAGTCGGATTTAAGTCCCAAAAATTTTCTTCTACCTCATTCTCCCACTGAAGAGAATTTTTGTGAAAGTATGAGTTTTGTTCAAAGAATTTGACATCCATACTAACATAAACTTTCTTTGTTTGGGGGTGGTAACACTTATAACCCTTCTTATTAGGAGCATATCCTATGAAAACACATTTAATCGCTCGAGGATCAAGTTTCGACTGAGTGTTGTTGGGTATATGAACAAAAGCAATGCAACGAAATATTTTTAAAGGTAAATCCGAGAAAAGCCGAGAGAGAGGAAAAATATTTTTAAAAAATTCCAATGGCGTGCTATAATTTAAAACTCGTGTTGGCATTCTATTAATCAAATAGGAAGCTGTTAAAATAGCATCCCCCCAAAGATATTTTGGAACATTCATTGAAAACATCATAGCACGAGCCACTTCAAGTAAATGTTTATTTTTTCTTTCGGCAATTCCGTTTTGTTGAGGGGTATCCACACAAGTAGACTGATGATGAATACCCTTTTCCCTTAAAAAATCACCTAGAACTTCATTAAAATACTCGGTTCCATTATCAGTATGTAAAATACTAATTTTGTCTTGAAACTGAGTCTCTACCATAGTATAAAAGTTCTTAAAAAATTTTGCAACCTCAGATTTTTCATTCATCAAATAAACCTAACATAGACGAGTGTGATCATCAATAAAGGTAACAAACCATTTTTTCTTAGAGAGAGTAGTGATTCGTGAAGGCCCCCAAACATCACTGTGTATTAAGTAAAATGGTTTTGAAGATTTATAAACTTTTGGCACATAAGTAGTACGATGACTCTTAGACAAAAAACAACTTTCACAATAAAGTGATGAACACTCCAAACCTTTAAATAAATGAGGAAACAAATGTTTAAGATATGGAAAACTAGGATGGCCAAGTCTTAAGTGCCAAAGCATTATTTGTTCATAAACAGAATTAGAACTAACACTACTGAGGCCCTGAGCCTTTTTATTACTGGAGAAAATCTCATCAAAGTAGTAAAGACCATCTATCAACTTAGCACTGCCAATCTTCTTCCTCGAGTTCCGGTCCTGAAATTCACAATGGGAATCATAGAAAACAACACAACAATTAGATTCTCGGGTTAATTTACTCACAGACAAAAGATTACAGGCTAATTTTGGAACATGGAGAACTGACTTAAGGTCGATATTTTCCGAGATTTTTACCATCCCTTTCCCTGCAATAGCTGAAAAACTACCATCTGCTATTCTAATTTTTTCAAAACCAGAACACGGAGAATATGTGCTAAAAAAATTGGATAGGTTGGTCATATGATCAGATGCTCCAGAATCTATGATCCATGGAACGGAATTTTGACAAAAAGAGAGGGTGTGAAGTGCACTACCTGTTTGTGCAAGAGAAACACTAGGAATACCCGATGATGAATTGGATTTTAGCAGCTTTAGAAGATGATCCATCTGCTCCTTGCTAAAGGGACTCGTCTTAGCTTCATTGGCAGTGGCTGTAACTTGGCTGCTTCTATCACCAGGCTTACCATTCTTCAAGTGGGCTGGTTTGCCGTGGAGTTTCCAGCAGTTCTCCCGAGTGTGTCGTGGTTTGTTGCAGTAATCACACCAAACCCGTGGCTTTTCCCCAGGTTTTTGCTGAAAACTGAAAGCTTTGTTGGCGGCAGCAGCCTCTGAAACAAAGAGGGCAGAAGTCTCCACAGCCCCCCCTTGTGATTTCTTCCCCAACATCACATGTCTGCGACTTTCCTCCCGTCGGACTTCAGCGAATACTTCAGCAATTGAGGGGAGTGGAGACCTGCCAATTATCCTACCCCGGACTTCATCAAACTCCACATTAAGACCTGCAAGAAATTTATAGATCCGATGATCTTCCACAATCCGTTTATACAGCCTAGCATCTTCAACGGACTTCCATTCATAATCGCTGAATAGGTCCAAGTCTTGCCACATACGCTTCAAAGAATTGAAATACTTGGTGACCGAATCCTCTCCCTGCCGAATATCACCAAGTTTTAAGGTCAATTCATAAACCTGAGACTGATTACCAAAATCAGAGTACATCTGATTGACGTTGTCCCAAAGTTCTTTGGCTGTGGAATAGCACAAATAGTTGGAGCTGATATCCTCCTCCATGGAGTTCACCAACCAAGTCATCACCATTGAATTTTCAGCATCCCACGTCATGTACGCTGAGTCCTCTGGTGCTGGAGCCGGTTTATCTCCTGTCAAATATCCAATCTTACCGCGTCCCCTGATATACATCCGGACTGATTGAGACCACCGTAAAAAATTATCACCATTGAGGCGAATATTGGTGATCTGAACCGAGTGAGAATCAGGTTGGTTGGGCGGATTAGCAGGGTGTGTAGGGTGGACTGATTGGGTTGCAGAGGTCGGCGTTGCAGAAGAAATTTCGGACATGGTTAGGGTTTTTTAGGGCAGGCTCTGATACCATGTAAGAAAAAGTTTTCTGTATATTCCTCAGTGAGTATACAAGCACACGGTTTCTCTCTTATGTAAGAGACTACAAGAATAACTAAAAAGGAAAGAACTAAGAAAAAGGAAACTGATTTACAATCACTAGCTAGCTGTCCTAGGAAGTTTCCTAATTTACATAATGGACTAATTACAATATATTTACAGCTAATAAAGAGTCCTTGATTTCAGTAATACCGAAATCTCCTCTTTTTCAACAAAATATTTGTTTTACCTTAAATTTAGCAAGTCAAAGCCGGGAAGCTATATAAGAAGCTTTGGAAGTGACCAGTTTTTGTTAGGAATCAACCTTAGCTTGTGTTTGGTCTACGGGTTTGGAATGAAATTTTTACGTTGAAATTAGTTGAATTTTCAAAAATTAATTATAACTAATTGCTGAATAGAACCATCGGTGGTTCGGAGAACTCACAAGGCCAAGTCATGTAGGTTGCTCGCTAACAGGCAGCTACGCCAAAATTGGGAGCTTTCTTGCCCTTCAAAGTTGAGTTGCTGGAAGGACACATTGGTGCCTGAGCTTGGAGACCAAGGATCACAAAATTGGGAGCTTTCTTGCCCTTCATGTTGCGGTGCAACGATTCCTGGCATGGTGGTGGGTGAAGAGCCATGTTGTCGACGGACACTGAACTGTCCCGAGGGCTGCCTTGTTGATGGCGCTAGCTGGCACGTCCTTTCTCGGCTAGGGCAAAACCCTAGCAAAGCACTTCTACATGGACCAAGCTTTTCATTCCTATTGCTAGCAAAAACTTGAAATCTTCATTTTTCTTTTCCTAACTCCTCTCATGAATTCCAAGTTGTAAGTACACATGTGTGTACAAGAACCCTTTTGCCCTGCCATAAGAAAGCACTTAAAAAAAAAATAAAAAAAGAAGAAGAAGAAGAAGAAGAAAAAGCTTTGACAGAGAAATTTGTACTTTACACCTTGTGATTACCTTAACTGTTTATTATATAAATACATATATCGAAAAGAAGCAAAACTTTATAATTAAGAACGAGAGAACTAGACAAAATGGAAAACGAATTTTAAAGAGCAACCTTATTTGTTGTTTTTTCCTTTAATTTTTTCATTCATAATATTGTATTTGGTGTGTCCTAGGGGAAAGAATTCTCTCTACGCTTCAACATATGAGATTCAATTTCAAAGCTTGAAACAGTAAGTGCTTTCTTGGGACATTTTTTTATCAGTGTTTCAACGAAATCGACCTCACAATTTGCTTGTTAAGATAGAAAAAGTTACACGTTTAGAGTGCGATTCAGATCCCGACGATCTTGAAGATGAAGAAACTAGTATTATGGAAGCAAGAAATCTTATCCTCTTCTTCAGAGGAGATGATCTATCACTTGATTTTGGAAGGATTAATGCGATTTATGTTAATGAAAATGTCATTATAGAAAACGTTTCAATCACCAACCCTGTCGAAATTAACAGCAACCAAAATGGCTGTAGTTATTTGATATGGACAGACAAATTAAATCATACTGTGCTTGCTTATTAAAAACTTTAACCAACATCTCTAGCAAGGTTTTATTTCTTTTTCTTATTTTCCCCATCTTGTACTTTGTAAATATATGGGTATTTAGCACAGATGTCCCCTAAATTTATTACCATTTAGCAACTTACTCCCTAAAGTTTTAATTTTAGCAATTTACTCTCTGAACTTGCAAAATTATTGTAATGTAACCCTTTTAGTTAATTTTATATTGAATAAAAGATTTGAATGGGAAGATTTGCATTATGATTTATATTAGATTTGAAAATTTTTATTGGAAATGAGTTTTTCCATCTTTGCATGAGGCATATGTATGTGGATTTTTCATAACTAATTTAACAAAAAATTAATTCATAGGCATCCCTTGCTATAATTTAGTAAGTTCATGGGCAAATTATCAAAATAAGAAATTTGGGGGGTAAGTTATCAAAAGTGACAATTTCGGGAGAATCAGTACTAAATACCCACAAAAATTGTGCAGCCCCAAAGAAAATTTAATTGAAAAAAAAAAAAAAAGAGGAAGATTGAGTTAGTTCCCATTCTTTAAAATTTTGGCACTTTTGGTTCTCATGCTTTTTTCTCTCTTAATATTTAGATGGGAATTTCTACGGTAGAAAATCCATATTTTTTTTAATCACGGGTAGTAATTGTTTTTTAACTTGAATTTAATTTTTAATAATTTAATTTATAAGTGTTCACGCTAAAAATTTATAATACATAAAATTCCTCATGATCATAAATCAAATGATTGAAAAATTAATTCAACAAAATTCCAAACTTAGATCCCCATTTTTTAAAACTAATTGCCGCATCTATTGGTTATACTACAAAATTTCAGAACTTCTTTTCCGTTCTAGTCGTTTATGGTTTGCATTATGCATAAAGAGGACCGTTGTTTCACTAGTGTGAAGAGAATTTTTTTGAAAGAGGGTACAAAATTTGTAGCATACGTGTAAGGTTTTGTTCTAAACCGGAAGATTTCTGTCAACTTTGTTTAAATTTCAAACTAATTTTTATCTGAGATATATTATAATAAATTCATTTAATGATTTAAATAATGCAATATTATTGATTGGAAATCAGAATTCTCTTATTCGTAATTAATTAATTGGATGATGAAAACAACTTCTAGAAGTCAAAGGCCAGGAATATGAGAATTATCGCATCATGTCGTCTTCTCATTTAGTTGATAGTTGAATAGTAAAACCAATTTTTCTTTCCCTAAAGTACTTGTCATTAACGCTGAAATATGATACATTTCTAGATGAACCGTCATCCATTTCTCAAACATCAAAGTCTTTTGTCATGAACAAGTTTTATCCTTAGAAAATGACACCACAAGCTATATGTCGAGTAATTCTATCACCTTTTATTTAATGTTTTATTCCGAAGGAAAATTCGGCTCTGGACACATTTATTTTATCGATAAAGTCTCCACCTCGTAGGAACTACGAGATCACTCTAATTATGCTTTCGACATCTAAGGGTAACCCGTGATAGAGTTAGGAATTATTTTCATGGGGGCGTGAATAAACAAACAAAAATTTAAACTAAAATTATGACATAATAATTTTAACGTTTGTGTACTTATATATTTATATTTTTTATTTTGTCTTCAAATATTAAACTAGTTTGTAACATAGTTTGATTCAACCTTTAAAATTTAGAGTTCAAGAAATAACTAATTATGTATTAATATAATTGATTTTTATTCGCTTAAAATTTTAAGTATAATATATGAAACATGAAAATAAAAACTTAGGATATCTTGTTTTTTCTTTTTTTAGAAAATTTTTTTGCAAATATTGTAATTAAAGAATCTCAAGAAAAAAAAAAAAAAAAAAAAAACAAATTTTGCAGAACTTTTAAATTTTAACTTCAAAATCCACAGGAGTTCTTGGCCGGAGAGTAGCTACGCCCTCTAGGCCCAAGGCAGCTCCGCCCTCTAGGCCCAAGGCAGCTCCGCCTTCTAGACCCAAGGCAGCTCCGCCCTTAGAGTTACGTACTAACCATAAAACATTGTTGATGGCTAGCTCAATCAGATTCAACGTTAAGCTTTTAAATTTTTCAATTGAACAAAGTAAAACAACGTATCTTATTGTAAAATTTTATAAATACAAAATGTATCAACTCTATATTGATACCAACTCTATTGGTCGAATAGTTTCAGAGCAAGAATTATTTGGTATGTCATATGTGATGAGACATGTAGAGTGTAGTACTAGAAGTTCACATCGTTTGTTTACGTTTAAGTTTGTTTGTTGTATTTATTGGTACTAATTTGGTTGGAGTATGTGAGATGTACCTAACTTCATTTAATGAAATAATAATGACAAAACGCACCACCCGCTAGATATAGTTGTCATGGCATTTGCATTTCCACCAAACAAAATCCAATGAATTCTTTTGAGCAAAAATATACACGGAATTCTCTCTATTGAGGGGGAGGAAATTCGATTAGGTGGTTGTCGGTTGACATGCTAAATCCATGTTAAAACTGTCGGATTAAAGCATATGTCAAAATTTTTTTAAAAAATTTTATTTTCTTCTAATATATGCTCTTGTTTTTTTTTAAAGGGCTAATTTATATGTACTCCATCGGTTATTTATCTTTTCATATTCTACATTTTTTAAAATTTAATGTTTTTTTTTTTAATTTTTGAAGTCCCTAATTTTAATATCATTATTTTACTTTTTGTATGAAATTTATAAATTTTTTAGATCGATATTTGATTTTTGAATATCTAAAATACCTTTAGAGAGAAAATTTATAAAATTTACCATTGTATTACATTTAGTACACAAATTCATAATTATTTTTTTTTGTTCAACACTTAATATTGATAGGGAAAATTTCCAGAATGCCTATAAAGTTACAAATGAAAAAAAAAATTTAAAGAATTCTAATTCAAATAAAAAAAAAACTAACTAAATAAAAATTTCTTTTTATTTTTTTAGGAAATTTTAGGAATAACCTTTTCAGTACACATGTTAAGTATTTTTGCCTCACATGTTGATCACTTTTTAGTTGATATTATAAAAAAAGACAAAAATCATAAAACCATTACAGATGTCATAATATTTAAAAGACGTGCTCTTTTTGAAACCTTCCTCAAAAATCCCCTTTTTTTTTTTTTTTTTGAGACCCTACACTTCAACTGACCCCACTTTAACCTGTCAGCAGCACCTGCACATCTCACCCTATCCTTGACCTTGCCTTGCCCCCTCCTATCAGCAACATTAGAGAATATTTGACATACTAATGGTATGTTTGGTGAATAAATTTGAATTGAAAATTTTAAGTTTTAATAGTAAATTTGTGTTGATTTTTTAAAAAAGATAACAACTTTTTTTAAAAAAGACAAAAAAAAATTTCAGAAAAAGACAAAAACTGATATGAAAATTTTGATTTGAAACAATGTTCCAAACATGTCCTAAATCATACAAATCAACCATACAAAAACTAACATAGAACTTCTAAACTATACTTGTTCATAACAAATAAATAAATTCATCAGAATGCTTTACACCTTCTTACCCCTTACTAACCCATATCCCAAGCCACATCTCTAAATGTGCCTTGTTAACTCAACTTCACTAATCATTATCTTCAAATGTGCGATGCGCGTCGATAGATATTGACAAACCTAGCATCGTCTTCACCCTGTTTCATCTGCTCGGTATCACTAGGCATCAATGCTGCTCTTGTTAGGTGAAAAAGAAATGTACATGGTTAGTAGTAAGGATGGTTTGAGATAGGGTAGGGTTGGGTAGGGGCGCGAAATCTGAATCTTTTTTTTTTTTTTTTTTTTTTGGAGATAATGAGTTTTAAATTTTAAATTTTCTTTTTAAGGATATTTTGATGTCAAAATCAAATGTTAGTCGAGAAAAATGTATAGATTTATATACTAAATATAGCTATGATGTCATAAAAATACGGAATTTATAAGGTTAACCCCTATTTAATTGTATATTTATTCAGAGGGAAGGGAAGGGGGGAAGCACTTCATCCTTTTGAATTTTCGCTTTTTATTTTGAACACAAACATAATTAACTTCTGAAATCTTTACTGGTTTGATTTGATAAGGCAGTTGGAATTGATTATAAAAATATCTATCGCATTTTTTAGACTTTTTTTTTCCATGGAATTACTTTTCATGCTTGGGCAAACTACATCCGTATATTATGAAAGTTAGCTTTCTTCTTAATATTTAAGGGTACAGCGATGAAAAATTCAACGACCATTATCAACGCACGAAAAAAAAATAGAAGGATCAAGTGCAAAAATTCTTTAAAAATATTTGCTACTTAAAAAATAAATTAAAAAAATGCTAATTGTTTTTTGAGATTTTTTGTGACAATAATATCCAAAGATAATGTTTACTTTAAAATATTTTACTACAATTTAAATAGCCCATAACTTTCGGCCACTATTAAGTTTTTTTTT
>CM046362.1:8356900-8633338 GCA_025413025.1 Ficus hispida
ACTTAAGAAATAGGAAGGAAACGAAGGCGTACTGGGGCTGAACAGGGGCTGGAATGTAGAGAGATCAGAAAGAGGCGAGAAGGTCGTCCAATTTCACAAAAATCACAAATTTCTTTCACAAAAAATCAAATCACCCAACACATATTTATACAAAAAAAAATTTAAATCAATTTCAAATTGTAAATTAGAAAACGAAACCACATTTAACATTCGAAATTAAATTTTCCATACCCAATAATCTAGGCAGCTCGGTGAAGGAGAAGAAGGGGGAGCAAGGCAGCGGCAGCGGCGCGAGGGAAGAAGAGAGAGGGACGACGATGTGGAGATGGAGAAAGAGAGACAGAGTGTGTGTGGCGACGGTGTTGCGAGAAAGAGAGATGGAGGGTAGCGGTGGCGTAGGGAGCGAGAGAGAGGACGCGGATACTTTGAAAATTTTTGAGAGTGTTTAGTTTTTAGGGTTTTGTATACAACAACATGTTTTTGGTTACCAATTTTTTTGGCAGCCTCAATGAAAAATTTGGTACTAAATTTAGGAGTATCAAAAAACAAGCTTAAATCGTTTTCTATCCTCATAATATAAATTTTGTAGATTCTTATACTCTTTTCACTAAAAAATGAATAATTTGGTACTAAATTTTGATACCAAAAAACAAGCTGAATTATTTTATATCACCAAAATATAAATTTTGTACAGATTCTTACAATCTATCACTAAATTGATAGCAAAAAACAAATTTTAATTTGATAGCAAGAAGACATATTTTAATTAAAATGGAAAAAGTTTTATTTTGATGAAAACAGTTAAATTAGAACCATATTTTTTAGTCCTTTTTAAAGAAAATATCTTTTTTTTTTGTCACATTATAACATATTACAAAATTATATTTTGATGAAAAACGTTAATTTATAACATATTCATGCAAAACAACATAAAAAAATAATTACAAGTACAAAATACGTGATTATAAAGTTTCTTGAAAATTTATTACTAAACGTAACTTTTAGTAGCAAAAATTACTTTTTCACCACCAAAATATTGATTTGGTAGCAAATTCCTGTACACTGCCACCAAAATTTGGTAGCAAAAAAACATATATTCTACTACCAAATTTTAGTTTGGTAGCCAAAAACATATATTTTGTTACCAAATTTTGGTTTGGTAGCCAAAAGATAAATTTTTTAAAAAAATGATAAAAATCATAATTTGATAACAAAAGTTTATTTAAAACCATTTTTTTAGCCACATTATAATATGAAATATAGATTTCAAGATGATATACCTTATTATATATTAAAATAATAAAATACTACTATAAGTATATTTTATACTTTATTTATAACACACTTAACGAATATCAAACAAATCTATATGTCTTGTTACACCTATAAGAAAGAACTAAATTACCAAATATATTTGTTTTATAAATATTTTAGGATGATTGTTACAAACTTCATATCAAACATATTCATGAAAAACTAAAATTAAAAAATTAAAAAAAATTACAAATATAAAATATGAAATTATAAAGTTTCTTGAAGATTTACTACCAAACATAACTTTTGATAGCAAAAAAATACATTTCTGCCACTAAAATATAAGTTTAGTAGTAGATTCTTGCTTTCTGCTATCCAAATTTGATAAGAAAGAAAAATTTTAACAAATGTAAAAAATTATAATTTGATGACAAAAGTATATTTAAAAACTATTTTTTTTAGCAACATTATAATATACAAAAAAAGGTTTGAAGATGATATACCTTATTCTATATATATATATATACTAGAAGTACATTGTATACTCTATGTATAACATACTTAGCAAAGATCGTACAAATGAACATATCTTGTTACACCTACACGAAATAGCTAAATTACAAAATATATTTGTTATATAAAACAAACTTTGATGATTGTTACAAACTTGATATCAATCATATTCATGAAAAACTAAAAAAAAAAAATAAATAAATAAATAAACAATTACAAACACAAAATAAGTGGTTATAAAGTTTCTTGAAATTTTGCTACCAAATGTAATTTTTGGTAGCAAAAAATGCCTTTCCACTACCAAAATATAAGTTTGGTAGCGAAATCTTTCTTTCTGTCACCAAACATTGGTAACAAAAAACCATATATTTTGCTACCAAATAGTAGTTTGGTAGCCAAAAGACAATTTTTTTAAAAAATGAAAAAATTATAATTTGATAATAAAAAGCATATTTAAAACTATTTTTTAGTCACATTATAATATAAAATATATATTTCAAGGTGATATATTTTATTTTATACATTAAAGTAATAAAATACTATTATAAGTATATATATTGTCTACTTTATATATGACATATTTAATACATATCATACAAACTTATATATCCTATAAGAAAGAGTTAAATCATCAAATATATTTAGGTTAAATAAAAAATATTGTTGTTACAAACTTTGTATCCAACATATTCATGAAAAACTATAAAAAAAAATTACAAGTATAAAATACGATATTATAAAATTTCTTGAAAATTTGCTACCAAATATAATTTTTGGTAGTAAAAAATGACTTTCCGCCACCAAAATATAACTTTGGTAGCGGATTGTTGCTTTCTGCCACCAAAATTTGGTTGCAAAAAACATATATTTCGCTACCAAATATTAGTTTGGTAGCCAAAAACACATATTTTGCTACCAAATTTTGGTTTGGTAGCCAAAAGAAAATTATTTTAAAAAATGAAAAAAAAATTATAATTTGATGACAAAAATTTATTTAAAATCATTTTTTATCCACATTATAACATAAAATATAGATTTTAAGATGATATATCTTATTCTATATATTATATATTAAAGTAATAAAATACTATTATAAGTATATATATTGTCTACTTTAGATATAACATTTTAATACATATCATACAAACTTATATATCCTACAAGAAAGAGTTAAATCACCAAATATATATTTAGCTTAAATAAAAAATATTATTGTTACAAATTTTGTATAACATATTCATGAAAAACTATTAACAAAAAAAAATTACAAGCATAAAATATGATGTTATAAATTTCTTGAAAATTTGCTACCAAATGTAACTTTTGGTAGCAAAAAATGCCTTTTCGCTATCAAAATATTAATTTGGTAGCGAATTCTTGCTTTATGGCACCAAAATTTGGTAGTAAAAAATTATATATTTCGTTACCAAATTATAGTTTGATAGCTAAAAACTATATTTTGCTACCAACTTTTGGTAGCACAAAATATCAATTTGGCACTAAATTTAATTTGGTAGCAAATACCATCCGTGGGGAAAATTTTGAATTCCCACCAATAATTTCGCTACCAAAACAAGTTTGGTAGCAAAATGTAATATTTTGGTATCAAAATTTGGTGATAGAAACGCATAATCTACTTCCAAACTTTGGTAGCAAAATGTATTATTTTGCTACCAAACAAAATTTGGTAGCAAATGAGTTGAGCGGGAAAAATTTTGGCTTCCCGTCAATGTTTTTGCTACCAAAGTAAGTTTGGTAGGAAAATGTGAAATTTGATACCAAAATTTGGTAACAAAAATTTAGATTCTGCTACCAAAGTTTGGTAGCGAAATTTCACATTTTGCTACCAAATGAAATTTGGTAGCAGATGACATTAGCGGGAAAAATTTTGGCTCCCCGCTAATGTTTTTGCTACCAAAAAAAATTTGGTAGCAAAATATTATAATCCGCTACCAAATCTTGGTAGCAGATTGTTAACATTTTGTTACCAAATAGTGTTTTGGTAGCAAAATGTTTTCGGCGGGAATCAAAATTCAATTATAGCCATGTCATCTGTTACTAAAAATATTTGGTAGCGGATTGTGTTGGTTTTGCTACCAAAGTTGGCAACAAAATGTCTATATCTTTCAGCAACCAAAATTTGATAACGAAAAGTCTATTTTCTGCTACCAAATTTTTTTTGGTATCAAAAAGTTTGGTCTTTTAAAGTCATAATTCTTGTAGTGATGGCTTTCTAAGAAACATATAAATCATTCTTAAGAAATATATTTTACTAACAAGTTGTTATCATAATAAAGCTGAATTGGTCTTTAAGCTAAAGGATACAACAATGATAAGAAAACAAATAAGAAAAAAAAAATATTTATAATGAGGAAAAAATATCTTAAAAAGGGGTAAAAGACAAAATGTATACTACAAGTGGTTATTCTTAAAAAATGGACATTTACGTAATATTATGAAAAAAAAAATTGACCTTTTTTAAAATGAGGTTCCAAAAATAAACATATTGTGTAATTATTTCAAATGCCATTCATTTTTACAGGGATCATTGAAGAGTTAATTTCAATAATAGCATTTCTAAGAAAATTTGTTTCAAACCTATCATCACTTTTCAATACTTTCTTTTCTACTATTGCAAGCACCTAGGCGTTCCGAACTTCTTCTGTCAACGCCTTGGCACTCCGAATATTTTATGCCAGTGCCTGCCTTGTTGCCTCTTTCTTTAACCATGAATGGCAATTTTTTTCCTAAACTACAAAATAACATAAAACACAAGTGAAATGCTAACAAAAATGCCCAATACCAACTAAATATCCAGCTAAAAATATTCAATTCATGAGTACAAAACTCACTTATCAATTTCCAGCATTAACATCATATACATTTATCTCGAAATCAATATACAATTATCAAGAAACTCTTGATCAATAGATTAAAGTTCAGATTGAATAGTTCAAAGAAAATGTTTTCAGCAAAAGATTATAGTCATAAATACTCTATAAACGACAAAGAAATTTTAAGATTAACCTAATGATAATGATAGAATGACTTTTATTCTAATAAATAATTGTTATTTTCCATCACCCCTCTCACAGTTCAAAATAAATTGTCGAAGAAAATATGTACTCAATGGATTGAGTTATAAGTCTCGAAAGTTAGTATTTTTCATTACAAATTGGAAGAAAATAACTATTATTCAACCTTATTATATGAAGAAAACGTGTGATCTTAGTTAGAGTTTCTGGGACACTTAACCCAAGGAAGTGGTGTTTATATCCGTTGTAGTGATTTCTATCTTTCTATAAATGCAATTTCTTGATATTAGTTCCTTTTTTTTTTTTTTTGAGGTGTGTTGTCCAATTTACGTCGTCTGAAGTTGAAGTCTAGTAGTCTGTTATTTCTGCTTTTATGTTGCAAGTAATTTACTGATGTGTACATCTTCTAAAGTTATTAATTAACCCTCTGGTATTTTATTATTATTTTATTAATTTTTTTTTTTTGGGAAAGAATTGATAATTAGTAGTCATTGAATTCAAATTTGGTACTTGTTTGCTCTCATTAATCTTTCAATGTGAGAAATTGTTGTCCTTTTGGCGTACTAATTAACTGGTTCTGCTTGTCGTTTAGACGTAAATTAATACAAATAACTATTTGGCAAGATACGATAAACAAGTCAAAGTCTCCAAAGTTGGCGTGATTAGAATTACTAATTTAGCTTTTAAAAAGTTGATTGATTCACAACACGTTTAAGACGACTCCATATAGAAAGATTGAGATAATATTTTGTATATTCAGTCTCTGCCAAATGACTGACATTATGAATTTGACTCTAGTGTCCCCTTTATTTCTGTGTCTTTTATGTTCCTCGAAAAATATCGTTACATACAAAATATCTTTTTAAGTACAATATCATACCATAATTTATATATTCATAGTTATAATATCTCGTATACGTAATCATCACTTTTTTAATTCTACCAAAAAAAAAAAACTAACATAGCATCCCTTTCATGTCACTTTAAAAAACAAACCCAGGTTTACGACTCTCTCTCTCTAATCTTTTCTCTTTACCCTAGGTTTTGTAGTCTTGCCTATCCTTTATGGAGCCGGAGTTTAATGGCGCCTCCAAATTGGCTTCAAAATTCCCGACCCATGTGTAGATCTCATCAGTACAACAAAGATTTGGGTTGCGGCATGACTATTGAAAAATGCAAGTGGCTACACAAATTAAGGATATTAAATATGAAATATAAAGAGAGATACAAGAAAAAAAAAAAAAAAGAAAAAAAGACATTTAGTACTAAATATTTACCCTTTTAACTTGACTAATCTAAGGCCTTGTTTGGAAAATTATTTTAAACCAAAATTTTCATCTAGTTTTTGTCTTTTTCTGAAAAAGTTTTTGTCTTTTCTAAAAAGTCAACAAAAATTTACTATTTAAACTTAAAATTTTCAATTCCAATTCATTCACCAAACGAACCCTAGAGCATGTGCTATGCACATGTTAGATGCATTTGAGAAATTTTATCTACATAGAGAAAATTAAAAATAATAATTTAAAAAATAGACCCACAAAAAAGAACCAAAAAAGAGAGAGAGAGAGAGAGAGAGAGGCATGAAAAAAAAAAAGATAAAGGACTAAAATGAAAAAAATGACTGATACAGAAAAGGATTAAATTGTAAAAAATATATAAAAAAATTGGGCCAAAATAAAAAAATAAAATTGAAGGACTAAAAAGTAAATACAAAATATTTTCATTCAATGCAAAAAAGGACTAAATTGTAAAAAAAATAAAAAAAATTTGGGCCAAATTGAAAAAAGAAAATCAAAGGACTAAAAAAAGGGACTAATTTGAAGAAAAAAAAAGGCCTAAATAAAAAATTCTAAGGACTAAAAAAAATACAAAACATTTTCATCCAAATGAACAGTAAAGCACAGTAAATCATATTTTGGACAATAAAGCCCCGTAATACAAAACATTTTGGTCGAAAATGCTTTGCATAGTAAAGCACATTGTGCTTTTTATATATAGTTATATATTATAAAGACAACTTCACAATTTCTCATTTAATACCCAAAATCTATGCTGCCAATGGATATCATATCCACTTTTTTGTCAAGAATTTAACTGAGGGGGAATTCACAAATTTTTTAAAGTATCGAGGAAAAAGTTTTACAAATTAAAGTTCATGGATATTTTGTGAATGAATTTAAAATCTATCGTCAATTTTTTCTGATGTGGACAAAATGATAAAACGAAAAATTAATGAATTAAGATATATACATATATATATTCCATATTTCAATGTTAAATGCAGACAAAATCTTTTATCTTTTATCCTTTTTCTTTTTTTAAACATAGAAGACACAACAACATAATTAACTATTTTAGATGAAGACAAAAACATAATTTTCTTGTAAAATAGGGTAGAATTAATATTTTTAAAACTATAATAAAAAAGAATAAAAAATCTAAATTTTCGTTGGGCTGTGGGCATGTGAATCCACTCACAACATTATTGTGATTTCGCCACTACAATCATATAATAGAAGATTAATTAGCTTTTTTATGTTGTCAAGAACAAACGATCGAATAGAAAATGGATCTATTGAAAGCTCATAAAAATGAAACTCCTTAATTTTCTAGTAGTTATCTTGTATTGTGTACTCGTGGTGCTCTCAAGCATTTAAATTAAAAGCGCTGCATGCATTAATTGCGTCTATATCCACTTGAGTTTTTGTTAATTGGATTTTTTATAGGACGCGTCTATAGTCCCATGAGACTTACGGTTGCCAGATTTTTTGTTTCTTTCATTTTTTTTTTGGGTCAATTTTTTCAATTATGATTCCGTATGATTTAAATTCTTGATTCTTATTTTTTTCCCCACTAATTTTGAGTTTCTTATATCATGTCTAAAATTTTTCATGTTTATCTTATAAGGTATTTGGTGAATGAGTTAGGTTTGAGTTGAGTTTAAATTTTTAAATTTGAATAATAATTTTTATTGACTTTTTCAGAAAAGATTAAAAAAAAAATTTAGAAAAAAACAAAAAAAGTATAATTTAACTTAAGTTAAACTGGTGTGTCAAACGGGGCTTTAAAATTTTACTTTCAATTTTACATAGAATTGCAGTACTTTATATATTGTCAGTGTTCAGCTACTCCTACTTTATGATTTCGAGCATACATAATATAAATAGATGGTTGTAACGTAATTTTATATTTGATTTTAATCATAGTAATTAGATGTATAATTCAAATCTTTATGTTTCAAATTAAAAAAAAATACATAAATAAAATTACACACGTGTACGTAATACGTAAATAATGTGCAGGACCTGACAGTACAAAAAGATCTACGTGACTTATATATATAATATCTTGCCTCCCTCATCTTTATAATTATGAGAACCAGAAGTCAAATAGACTTCTATAACCTAGAAAATCAATCCAACGCTATAACATGAACTTGTATATTTTTTGTAATTATTATTATGTGTATTAGATATAATGTTACGCCACATTTACCTATTACGTGTAAAATCAATCCCATAATACCAGTGTAACTGTTGAAAAAAAATATATAGAATTTTTGACAAACAACACGATACAAAAGTATAGATTTCTGACATCTCAAATCCTACCCCTTTGTTCAACAGTAATAAGAGCAAAATATAAGACTAAATTAAGCATGCCAATCGATTTGGATCTAAGTATATCATTACAGTTTTTATATTTTTCTAAAAAGTCAATAAAAATTATAACTAATTTTTGAAAAGTTAATCAATTTTAATATAAAAATTTCATTTCAAACCGGTACATCAAATGCATCCTAAGAGACGTATCTAGGTATATAATTAGACTTCTAAAAGTTAGGCGGCAAAATCCCACTTGTAGAAGAGGATGATATTTATGGCCCAATTTTATTTTGTGCAACTTTGTGGAGATCTTCTCTTCCTTATCTTCAACTCATTTTGAAATTCTATAAATAATTAAACGTACCCCAATAAACATCAATATTTGTATCACTAACACTGGAGAAAAAAAAAATTTGAAAAAAATGTTCTTTATGGCTCTTAATAACGTAATTCGGCCAAAGGGAAAAACATTCACAGTCAATGTCCTTAATTATAATTTTCTTCTATTAAATTAAATACATACAAATTTGAGTATGTTCTAATTAATAGGAAATAATATTCATATTATATATATAATATCCCTAATATATATATATATATATATATATTAGGGATATGACTACACCTCAGGAGTGTGGCAAGTCGAAGGCCACTTTGTAGTACCAAGTGGTAGAACAGGAGCTTGCATATTTCAGGTTTTCGGTGCAGGAAACGGTCCGGCCACCACTCTTCAACTGAGGGTCTACGGCCGAAACTTGATGATTCACAATTCCCAAACCATCGTAAATGGTTCAAACTGAATGTCATCCATGACGTCGGCAACTCCCGGGTGACGGTCTTCCTCGACGATGAACAAAAGGCAGTCGTCGATGGTCGAGGTCCGTTCACGTTTTACTTCAAATAAGTAGTTTATGCGCAAGAGAGGTTTAGCAACTACATGCAGTCAGATTGGTTCGGAATCAGACTCTTGAGGAAATAAGGGCTTCTTCTCAAAATATTTGCAATTAAATAAAATTGTACCACTAAATAGAATGGTACTGTTTATAGATATTTATATTCTAAATAAAGTGTTCGGACGTTTTAGCTGCCTCTTTTTGCAACATGAAAAAGAAATAAAATAAAACAAACTTAAAAAAAAAAAAAAAAACTAAATCCGTCTAAGAAGTAACATACTCATACAAACCTCATAAAAAGATAAACCTTATAAATATGATTTCTCACTTTTTGGTAACAAATTGAATGTAAAAAAACTAATTAAAGACGTCAAAGATTGAAAGTTGTTCACCAATTAATTTGAGAGCTACGTCCATTGTGATAATAAATGATATCACTGTGAATCCCAAAGTACGAGGAGACTCTAGATGCAAGTCTTTTTGTATATCTTCCTTATAATCATCTTGTAGCCCCAAAATCTTCGAGATGTTCCTCGAACATCCTTATTTTTTATCGCTTGAAGTCGATATTCGAAAATGTATTCCAAGAATCTAGGGACTTGAGTGATTTGGAATACCAATTTGGCCTTCATCGATCTTCACCGCAAAACCTGTTTCTTCTCTGTGTTGTTTAAACTCTCAACATTATGTTTTCTCATCATGTATGAAACTATATGGAGTTAACTTTTAATTATTTTAATTGATTTTAAACGAAAGCTTATCATGTATTACACTATAGTCACTTTCACACCATTTTCGTTATTCTTGGGTTTTTTTTTTTAATTGAAAATTTCATCAAATTTGTGCATTGTTAACCGTTTCAGAGTTTGTTTAAGTCTCACTTCAAAATTGTCTTTTAAAATAATTTCAACAAGAAGAAGAAGAAGAATCATAAAATTAAATATTATTTTTAACCATTATGTCCTTTTAAAAATCACTTTTTAAGTATGATTAGCGCATGTTTTTCATCTTAAAAACTAATCTTGTTAATTAAGATTTTGTTTGACATATGAGTTTAACTTTAACTAAATTGTATTTTTTTATCTCAGTTTTTATCTTGTATTGAAAAGTCAATAAAATTTATAACTAATTTTTGAAAAATACCAACCTAACTCTAACTTAAAAATTCATCTCCAACCAGTAAACTAAATGCAAGTTGAGCATCTACATCCATAGTGTGAGAAAGTCTGTCTTCAGCGCCTTGATCATAATAGTTGTGGTAGTACCCATATAGGGCAAACACAGAAGGATGTAGATTTTTAGATTTTTTTTTTTTTAAAGATTTTTAGAATGAAACAAAGTTAAGGCTACTATTAGGCAACATAAGTATAAATATGGGGTTCTTCATATCTCCAAGTTATCTTACTTCAAAGTCAATATGGCTGCTTTTGGCAAAAAAAAAAGAAAAGAAAAAAAGCGAACAAGGCTTCGGGGGGGGGGGGGGGGGGGGGGATGGCGGCGAAAAAGACTACTAATTATTATTATTATTTTTCCCAAATGTATAATATATACAAAGTATGAAAGAAAATACAATCATAAATTCAAAAGCCTCTTGCTATTGAAAAAATTTAATGACGCACCAGCAGAAAATAATGTATACTGGACTTCACAAATAAATTACACTAAAAAAGGAGCACAAAATATCCAACACTATATTTGTGTGCTTTATACCAAATCCTCTACAGTTGATGAAAATATCTTGCCAATTAATGATAAGAAATCCATAGCACCAAGACCACACAAACAACCAAAAAGAAATGTATCTTTTGGATGGAAATAAAATGAAATCCCAAACAAATATTCAAACTAATCCGTATAAGAAGTAAGAACCATAATCGTAATTTACAAGCAATAATGAAAACAACAAATTATAACATCAAAACACGAAGGCGAATGACGCCCTCAACACCGGCGAAGAAGAAAGGAAGAAAAGGCAAGTAGTTAGAAAACACGTGCCTCTACGACAACGGCAAATACTGACATATGCAAGACCATATGACTCACCTTTTCTCTCAGTTCAAAACCTCTAAATGACAAGCTATATGATAAGTACCAATGTTCTCAAAAACGCATCGGGACCGACGTAAACCCATCTCTTCACAACTTTGATGGCACGAACTTAACTCTTAAATTCAAGTCAAAGGACACGTAGATGAAATTTGAATACCAAAGGACCTGTGATACACTAAACCTCTTCTTTTCTATCTCTCTCACTTACACGATTTCTCTTTCTTTTTTTTTCCCTCTTCCTTCTAGGGCCGGCATTTTTTTTTTCTCTTAATTATTAGTTGCTATATGGTTGTATTTTTTTGACCTAAATATTAATAATTAATTTCAAAGTCAATATGGCTGCTCATTTCCCCTATACCCCTAAAAAAGACACAGAAAAAAATTCGGTTGCTGATGTGTTGCATATTGGTTGACCAAATTTTTGGTAAATGAATTACGTCCAAAATAAAAAGCGCCGCATGCATTAATTGCGTGTCCATCCACTTGAGTTTGTACTTCTTTCTATTGGACGCGTATATTTTCTGAATTGGATATTTTCTTTAATTGGATATTTTCACTTGTGATTTAACCTATGATTTGGTATGTGGTTTAAACTGTTTGTGAAGATGCCCAAGTACATTCCTATTGCGATCTAAATGCAAACATATCATAAGGGTGTAACGGAGCGAGGATTTCTTAATAAGGGATCAAAAAAAAATAATCAACATTATATTAACATCTATATATATAATTAAGTTTTTGTTTATTAAAATTTAAATTATTTGTCCAATAACATATAGAGATATGAAGGGTCAACATTAATTTATACACATACTCACTATATTAAATTTAAAAAAAAAAGCCTCATTATATTAAAATTACAGGAGGGAAAAAAAAAAAAGCTAGGTGGTAATTACCCCATATTTGGTTACAAAATGGAGGATTTTCATGAAATGTTTCAAAATTACGTAGTATATAACTGATATATTTTGCAATTTGTAAACATTATTAAATTGAAAAATGAAAAACTAATTAAACTGATAAAAAATATTACTTTTTAACGAGATAAATATATGAAAAAAAAAAATCATCCATGCAATCCTGAAAGAGAGAGGCTGCACAGAAAGGGGGGAGGAGAGAGAGAGAGAGAGAGAGAGAGAGGAAACTGGGGTGGTTGAGCGACCATAAAGGAAACTAAAATTTGGAGCCAAACGTGGATTCAAATTTCTTATCCCAATCCAGTCCATTATACCCATTAATCCTGTTCCAAACAGGCCCTAAACCTAAACAGTAAGTGACGTCTATGTATGGACTTCTAAAAGTTAGGCGGGAAAGTGGTGGCCCTGCCCCCCCCCCCCCCGGCGGGGCCCGTCTCTATGCACATGTAATTACCCCATATTTGGTTACAAAATGGAGCATTTTCATGAAATGTTTCAAAATTACGTAGTATATAACTAATATATAATTTTGCAGTTCGTAAAAATTATTAAATTGAAAAATGAAAAACTAATTAAACTGATAAAAAAATTACTTTTTAACTAGATAACAATATGTGAAAAAAATGCAATATGTATATCTAGGTTTTAGACTTTTCTCATAAATTCTTTGAATTCGACAAAAATCATCCATGCAATCCTGAAATGAATCTGCTAGAGATAGAGAGAGAAGCCGCACAGAAAGGGGAGAGGAGAGAGAGAGAGGCTGCACAGAAAGGGGGGAGAGGGAGGGAGAGAGGAAACTGGGGTGGTTGAGCGACCATGAAGGAAACTAAAATTTGGAACCAAACATGGGATTAAAATTTCTTATCCCAATCGAGTCCATTATACCCATTAATCCTGTTCCAAACAGGCCCTAAACCTAAACCGTAAAGTGACGTCTATGTATGGACTTCTAAAAGTTAGGCGGCAAAATCCCACTTGTAGAAGATGATATTTTATGGTTAAATATTTTTGACCGGCGGTCGGCGGGGGAGGGCTGGGGTGGGTGCTAGGGGCCCGGGAGTGGGGGCCCGAGGCTGAGTGGGGGCGGTTGGGGTTGGGGCTGGTGGTAGGGGGCCAGAGCTAGGTCGTCAGTGTCGGGTCAGTCACCAGCACCGGAGAAGACTTGGGGTGGGAAAGGTAATATGAGGTAAAGTGTATGGTAAATATAGTATATCGATAATATTTCAACCGTTCGATTAAATCTAACGGTTTAAAAAAGAGCTCTACTAGTAGTTACTCTATGAGAGGCTCTATCACAGCCTCTCCCTTATATAAAAAATATGTAGTTATATATTTCTTTTTTTTTTTTTTTAACTTTGTTTTCCACTTTAAATAACCTGTTTCGGCTATAAGGGCAAAACATTGACAGTCAATTTCCTAAAAAATAACTTACTGTAAAATAGGTAATATTTGTATTATATAATTTTTGTTTGAATTGGAATTGGAAACGCAAAATTACCAATCTGAAAAGGCCAAAAACTACACGGTACCATAATGATAACCATTTTTTTATGGGGAAAAAAATCGGTAATAATGGAACTCCTATTATATTGGAAGGAAATTTTCTTCTGTTAAATTTTATACATACAATTTTGAGTATGTTCTAATTATTTGGAACTAATTTTCGTGATTATATATATAGGGGTATGACTATACCTCAGGAGTGTGGCAATTTGAAGGCCACTTGTAGTACCAAGTGGTACAAAAGGAGCTTGCATATTTCAGGTTTTCGGTGCAGGAAACGGTCAGGCCACCACTCTTCAACTGAGGGTTTACGGTGGGAACTTGATGATTTACAATTCCCAAACCATTGCCTCTAACATCTATGGAAAATGGTTCAAACTGAATGTCATCCATGACGTCGGTAACTCCCGGGTGACGGTCTTCCTCGATGACGAACAAAAGGCGGTCGTCGGTGGTCGAGGGCCGTCTACCTTTTACTTCAAATACGGAGTTTATGCGCAGGAGGGGTCTAGCAACTACATGCAGTCAGATTGGTTCGGAATCAGAGTTTTGAGAAGATAAGGACATTTTCTCACTAAATAAAAAGAAACTGCTTTTATATACTTTAAATAAAAGTGCAATTATTCATGTGGATCACATGCTACACTAGAAAGTTGAAATAAAGAATGCAGTTTGCCTGTTCAAGTTTCTTTGTTAATCAGAAAAATAAAATAAAAGTTAAAAAGAAAAAGAAAAATTTTTTGAGAGGAAAAATTTGTGTTCACAGTATAGTTTAACTTTAAAAGTTAACAGGTGTGAGGGTAATGGTTCTCAAGCCTGCAAAATAGTGCTCTTTTAAGTATAACAAATACAAAAAACAATCAGCAAATGAAAGATCAACTACAAGTTTGGTAATCACTACAGAACCATTCGACGCAGCTTTGCTCATTGGCTTGCTAAACGTCATGTAAAAAGCCTTATTGCGATCGGAAACTAATGAGCAAGGGGGAGATTTTAACTAACAAATTAATTCAATACAGAGCCCCGGTAAATGGAAACTTAAAACCTACATACATTGATATATTTTACAATCCCAAAGGCGATAAACCCCGGCTTTACATGGATCCCTCATGACCTGTAGAATCAGTCTCCACTGATCATAAGCGATTGGAAAGGAACCCTCTTGATTTCAAGAAACGTTGAAAAGTCCTTGTTTAATGGCTGTTTCCATGGCTCCCCATCCATCTGCATATAGGCGTTTTTCCACTCGCCGCCTCTAATTTCCAATCGAATTGCAGCGGCCTGAAACAATATACAGGAAGCTTGCTAAACAACATTTTCACTAAAGTTGATGCTTCCGAGCACAAAATACAAGTAAAATCAGCCTGTACAGGATAAGCACAATCTGTTCCACGTTCTAAGTATACCAAAGGTATACTGGAAATAAGGCAACCCAAGATAAACCTCGAACATTTGAAGAACAAAAAATTTGCAATTAGAAAAATTGTGACCATGACAACATAACCAGGATGCCATTATTCTGAAAATTCCGACCACGTCATAATGGTGTGTACAGTGAAAAAGCTATCAGAAGCGGGCTGCTTTTTCGGGCTATGCTTGTATGGCCTCTTCTTGTAGCAATAGCTTCTCTCTCGAAGAACGTTAAGTATGGTAGTTTATTTATTACAATTTTTTAACCTGGACTACCGAGAGAATATAGACAGCACATAAATGAAGTTCATACTTGATGAGGATGCATTAGAAAAGTGTTAAGCCTATCAAATCTATAATCGATAAGATGGGTCAGATTTTAAACAACCGAGTTACAACTGTATGTTATGTACCTTTTTATGTAGAGTTAAAACTTAATCCTCACAGCATTCGGCATAAAATTTAAAAACCAACTGCAGTACCTGGGCAATGTGCTTGGCAGAGATGAGTTCAACCATGACAAATTACGCATGCCATCCTTGCTTAAGGCCAAAAATTTCCAGAAGACCATCATCGTCATTACTCAAAAAAGCCTCTCTCCCAGGAGAAACTTAAAAGTTGAGAATCGAGATTACTATGAACTTAACAGCCTCTTCCGCAAGTATAAACAGTGAGGTGTACGGTAGTAAAAGGTAAGAATAAAATCGAGTAGGGTTTGGTAAAATTAGAACAGATTATTAGGCAGATCTGAAAGTAGTTTATGAAATAAAAAATAAAACCCAGTATATGGCGTACACATATTTAAGTGAATATAGTAGCAATGTTATGATGATCGAGGGAAAACACAATAAGTGCACCTGTAGTTCTGTGCTCTGATTTATACCTACCTTTTCCAAATACTCTGGCTTCAAATTACCCCATGGATGCCGTCCACTTCCGTAGTTATGGAGATTTAGAGCAACAACCGTCCTCACACTTTGGGTCATGGAACAAAGTTACGAAGTGAGATGTATGAAAGGTAAAATCAAATGGGAAGAGAGAGAGAGAGAGAGAGAATATTGTTCTAACTCAATTTTGAATCAATTTAAAAAGGATCAGAAGATAACAAACTGCTTCTGGCAAAAGATATCAAACCTTAAACTCGGAACGCTTGTGCAAGGAGTGAAGAACCAACCTTGTGTGCAACTATAACCAGAATAGAGCAGCTGCCATAACAGAGGATTAAGTTCTAAGCAGACTTAACGACGCATGTTTCCTCAAGTTAAAATACATTAACATCAACAAACAGAAATCTACAGTTCCACTGGTTATGGAGTGAAGAAAAAACGAAGTTATTTCACCATATATGAAATGGTAAAGAAGCAGACCTTATTTGTGATAGGCCCTTGTGCAAGGTAAGGTTTTTCGTTTCGTAAATGATGAAATCCATAAGCAACCTGTGCATCCATTCCTGTATTACAATCCAAAAATAAGTAGGTTTGCATAGAAGGATCAAAATATATTCCCAATTTGCTTCACATAAAATTATTAGGCACACAGAGCAACGTTACAATTTAGGAGACGAAAGCCACATGTCGATTTTACAAATTAGCTGTTCCACAAGTCAAGATTTGGACAAACATACCTATGCAAAAGTAGTTATGATAAAAAGTTTATCCCAGACAGGTTTATTTTTTCTTTTAATAAAGAAAAAAAAAAAAAAAAAGAACCACATACACACACAAAATTCATTTATTGTTCTTATTTGAAAAAAAAATTAAGTTAATTTACGGGGGTGTGGGGAAGAGGGAAATAAAAATTAAAAAAAATAGTTTTAGTTAATTTATGACATGAGTAATATGACATTTTCTGTAATTGTTTACAAGGTGCTGTAAAATCAATAAAAAATTACTTTAATAATTATCTTTTTTTATTTATTAATTATTATGATACAAATTTTAATTTTATTGTAATTTAATTTTATATTAAATTAATTTATTATTAATTTTTATATCAGATTATTAAAATAATTTTTAAATTTATATCATTTAGATATATTTTTAAAAAATCAATCACGCTTGTTTTAATATATATCCCAATTATTCCCCAGAATTAGAGGTCCAGATGGCCCACCTAGCACACCATTTGAGGGTGTCCCTCAAATTCTGAGTCATCCTATCTTGACCCCAAATGAATCTAAGCGCCCAATTAAAAACAACAAAAAAAAACCTAGAAAATAACAAAAGGGGCAATAAAGTCATGGATGTGAAATTTCAAAGAAACGTGAGTACACTAGTGCCCTGACCAAATCGACACAAAACGTAGAATACTTTGGAAATAATATGTTCTCTTCGTGAGACTTTTAAATGCAGATTTTTTTTAATATAAAAATTTATTCAACTAAAAAGTCTTACAAACATCAAATATAAGGCGTGGCCTTGTGGTCTATAATATAAAGCACCTGAGAAAAACTGGTTTTATCAGTAAAATATGATAACGCATAGGAAAAACGATGCAAGACATGACCTAATAACAGGAAAATTCCTCGATACATCAATTTGAGTAAGCATAAGGCTATTGTTGAAACCACTATAATCGATGGAAGCTTTTGATCCATCGAGAATTTGTAACATGCAGCACCAAGGCCACAAATATCTCTGCTAAGACTTATAACTAGCGGAATTTCTAACTCGTCAAGACCTAAATCTGACAAATCAAAAACAAACTCAAACGGTAAGAGAATCACTTCCATTATTATAATGAAAATACTAAAACTATGTGGCAAAAATATTTTTATCCCAATTCACGTATGCTTCCCCAAAAGAAATCTCATATTCAAATTTTGTTAAAATGTTTTTACCCAAATATTTATGTTTAGATATTTATATTCAAATTTTTTCATCCCAAATCTTTGCATTCGGATGTTTCGCTCAGATGAATATTTTGTTTCACAGAAGTCCGCTCTCTAATTTAGATCACAGATAAATGATACTAACTGAAAATATATTTATAATGAGTATTAATTTTCATCCTCTGTTGGGATAAAATTCATCTTAAGGAATCCTATGTTTAGTTGTTTAGAACTATGTCAGTTCTCAATTGCAAAATTTGATTAACGATCAAAAAAAAATTTTCTTTGGTTATAACCTAGTATTATTACCATTAAGGTTATAACCAAAGAAATTTTTTTTGATTACCATTAACTATCAACGATTCTAATCATACTTTAGTCTGCATGGTGACCTTTTTCAAGGACATACATTTACAACATTTTTTTCTGATACCCCATGGTTCAAGACATGAATTTTTAACGTGCGAAAACATTATCAAAAACCTTGTTTGATTTTGAGTGAAAAGCTTAAGTCATATATATTTGATTACTAATTTTGAAAACAGTTAATTTTATATTGTTTATTGCACGAGGATAAAAACGCTTTCTTCGTTTTTGACAAACTGTACCGAATATCTAAAACAATAGAAAAACGCTTCCTTTGGTTCTCAATATTGAAAATTTTTTAACCCATTTGAACTTTTTTAGTCATTTACATATGAAAACAGTTTTTTGTTTGAAAATTATAACTTTTCTAGTTTTATTTGACCATCTGCTCAAATCAATAAAATATATGCCCTATTCTTTCTACAAATTGATATATAAAAAGTTGACGAAAACAGAGTAGGCATTGACCATAAAGTGTCAGAAAAGTTTCTACAAGTCAATATAGTGGAGATCTCACTAAGCGCGACTTTGGAGATTTAAATATTGCTGGTTTGGAATTTCTTCAGTAATTAAATTACGTTATCATCTAGAATATAAGTTTTGCTGGGGTAAAAAAAAAAAAAAAAGAAAGAAAGATAGCAAGAAACATTATTTACTTAGTTGTTAATAACCGTTTTTGTTTTTGCATGGTTCTCTCTATGCGCTAAAAGAATCATGACTTTAAGAGATCAAACTTTTTAGTACAAAAATAAATTTGGTAGCAGAAAATAGACTTTCTATTATCAAATTTTGGTAGCTGAAGGGTACAAACACTTTGTTATCAAATTTGGTCCCCTGAATGTCATATTTTTCGTTATCAATTCCTTTGCTATCGAATATTTGGTCCCTGAATCTCATATATTTAACAACGAAATATAATTTATTACAAAAATAAATTTTGGTAGCAAAAACTTTTGGCTACCAAAAATTTGATAATAAATACTTTTTGTTACGAGAGAGAATTTCCGGGAATGAAGAAAAATATCTGTTTGGACGATTTTCTTGGAAAATGACACTAATCGATGTAGAGGAATTTTGCGGAGGTTAAAAAAACAAAACAAAACAAACCCGGAAGCAAATGGCCAACTTTCTATTCGCTCTGAGTAATCCCATTTGTTTCATCGGAGATATTAAAGAAGGTCCATTTTAGAGAGAGAGACAGAGAGAGAGAGAGAGAAAGAGAGAGAATTTTGAGTGTGAAAAAAGAATCAGTAATCTTAACACCCAAGAAAAGAATTGGAGAACAATTTCAAAAAATAATAAGTTAGCCGACCGTCGGTTAAGGATTAGTCTGGTAATATTTTTGTATACTCCAAAATAATGATGTAAATATTGTATTTGATAAAAATACTCAAGCCATTCGTACAAATACCAATATATTTTAGTAGTTTCATGCCACTAAAGCCTCTCGAGCATCTCATTTATGAAGGGTTGTCTCTCCATCAAGATTTCTAAGAAGCTCTTTGGAGGTCAACATGTGGTGGATGTTCAAGTAAAAGACAAAGCTGCTTTTGGTTTATCTGATGCAGATTTTTCAGGCGGAGGAGTCTGCTGGTGTTGCACCAGATGTTGCAACACCGTCGGTCTTAGTCAGCAGAACTTCAAGGTTGAAAATGGTGAAGTTTTTAAGGGTTTAGCTGATATTTCTGCGATAACAAAGGCAAACCATTGAACGTAAAGAAAGAGAGTTGGAGAGTCTTCTTGCTGGTCTTGGGAACTTAGAAGTTGTTTCAGATGAAGTTGGAGATTCGTTTATTCAAAATAAAAAAGGGGGAGTAATGCTGATTTGTTTATTTGGTTCAGGGGGAGTTTAGATTAGTCAATTTTTTAGTAGTTTTTGGTTTCAGTTAGTTTTCTTTGTTTTAGTGTTTTTTGAGTCAAAATTGCCAAAGGGGGAGATTAATTGTTAGTTTTTTTGTATATTGGCATTTATGGCAATTATGGCAATTTTAATAGGAAAATCAAAAACAACATTTAGTTAGCTATTTTAGGCATTGGTTCGTGAGGTGCATAATTGATCAGTGGCTAAATGGGAAAGTTACTCTTTTTGGAAGATGGCTTGGCATATTTTATTAAACTTGGTGTGTTTTGAAAGTTTCTATTTATGGGGAGTTTTCTAATTTAAGTAGGTTTTCCATATCCTGTTTAAATTAGAATTTCAATCTTTCTCAAACGAGAAGAATCCTACTTGCTGAGGAAGATTTTGTTTATTGAGGTTTCTTGAAGATTTCTGTGCAGCTGATTTGAAGTGATTCAATTCGGATTTTGAAGGAAGTTTCTATATTTGAATTTCAAAGTATTTTTATAAGTGTTGCATCAGATTAGAAAACATTTTGAAATTTAATTTTAATCCGAGATTCTTTGACGATTGTCTTGCTACTTATTTATTTGTCTCAAAAGATAGATTGTGCGTTGAGCTTTGAGAGAGAATAGAATATTTTGAGACTTTGTAAAGGCTGTTGTATTTTTACGTCTTTTGTGAGAAAGATTTGAAATCTTCGGGAGATTGCATTAGCAGTTGAAGGAAGTTCAATGTAACTAGTAAGGAGAGCTCGCAGAGAGATTCACTGACTTGATTTAAGATGACCGGCGGCAATAAGGAGGGGAGTCTTCAATTTGTATAAGTCCATTAGTACTTGTAAATAGATTCACTGACTTAATTCAAGATTACCGGCAGCAGCAAGGAGAGGGAGTCTTCAATTTATATAAGTCTATTAGTGCTTGTAATCACTTTACAGTTAGTAGATTATTCAGCGTCTAGGCGTGGCCTCGAGGAGTAGTAAAATTGTTTGTGTTTATCTTTTTGCTTTGCTTATGATAGTTGAATTAATTTGAAAAAATTAGTTAAATTGGTAAATAAGTAAAAACAGATCTAACATATATTAAACAAAAAAAGGAAAAAAAAAAAAAGAGAAAGGAAAAAACTCTGCCAACTTGAAACGCGCTTTTGCAATGTGGCTTGAGACTTTGAAAAACCAATTCGTATTAAGCCCTTAGTCACCCCATATTTTCTTTTTATGCTCTTTTTTTTTTTCGCCTTTCTTTTATTGGATGCACGTAAGTCCTTTCCCATCTTATTTTCAAGCCATGTTATATATAAAATGCAACTATGTGTGCATGTGATAAAATAGAGCTTATGATGCCTATTCATGATAGGAAAACAGAGCTTCTCCGATTTTACCAACACCTCAGAAAACAATTACCCAAAAAAAAAAAAAAAGAGACAGGGTAATGTTATAAACTGTTATAATTAAGAAAAATAAAAGACTCGACACAGTCCCAAATTGATAGATCAATGACTTTTAATTTAACAAATAATAGTTATTTCCCTATCAACCCACCCCTCTCACCATTCAAACTATATTGTCGAAGAAATATGTATTCAAAGGATTTAGTCAAAGTCTCGAACGTTAGTATTTTTCATTATCAATTTGAAGAAAATAATTATTATTCAACGTTATCATATATCTGATTTAGCTTTGAAGAAAACGTGATCTTGATTAGAGCTTCTGGACACTTAATCCAGGAAGTGGTGTTTATATCTGTTGTAGTGATTTTTATGTTTCAATAAACTCTTTCTCTTGATATTATTATTATTTTTATTATTTTTTGGAGGTGTGTTGTCCCATTTAGGAGTAGGGATGGCAATTTATGTTCGTAGGCCGGATTCGGGCCAGTCCGATTACAGCACGACACGATAAGCATGAACACGAACACGAATACGAACACGACATGATTAATAAATGACCTAGGAACCTAAATACAAACACAAACTGTTTAATAAATAGGTAGCACAACATGCAAACACAATTATTAAATAGATCACAATGGGTTGGCACGAAAACAAGCCCTTTTATGACTCATGTAACACGAAAAACCACTTTACGACCCATTTGACAAGAAAACTGGTTTATGACCCATTTGACACGAAAATTTTGGAAAAAAAAAAAATCACTTAAAATTCTGAATTCACTAACACGAGAAACTCATCATATTCATATAAAATATATAACTAACAACTAAATTATCCAATATTCATAATGATTAAAACAAACATATCTTAGAATAAAATATAAATGGGTTATTAGAGTTAGGGTTAGACTTTTATATGTTGTTATTTTTAGGGTTTTTTTTAATAAATATATATTGAGAAATAATATATATATAGGTTCTAAATGAGGTGGGTCATGTTGGTCCGTTTACGAACCATTTAAATAAATGAGTTAAATGAGTTGGCCCATTTTTGGTCTGTTTATTTTCGTATTAAACGTATTAACCCAATTATTAAATGTGCGGTCCAAACCCATTTATTTCGTGTCATATCACTGTGTCGTGTCCGAAATTACCAGCACTATTTAGGAGTATGATCTCATGTGGTAGTCTAGCAGTCTGTTGTTTCTGTTTTTATGTTGTGAGTAATTTACTCATGTGTACATCTCCTTAAAGTTTTTTTTTTTTTTTTGGGGGGGGGGGGGGGGGGGGCGGGGCGCGCGGGAATGATTGAATTCAAGTTTGGTTAAGTTATTTGCTCTCATTAAGCTCTCAGTGTGAGAAATTGTTGTCCATTTGGCGTACTAACGGGGTTCTGCTAGTCTTTGTTTACCTAATTAAATTAATACAACTAACTATTGACAAGACACGACAACAAGTCAAAAGTCTCCAAAATTATTTTACAACTTGAAGAACATATCGATGGCCATTTGTAACAATCTAAATCGATCATGAGAATAAGTAATAAATGTATGTAGTCCACATCGAATTTACAAGTTCGTTAAAATTGTTGTCCATTTGGCATCCTCTCTGGTTCCAGAGGTTGATGTGAATTTACACCAACAACCATTGCCGAATGAGAATAATGTCAGTCAAAATCTGCACAATTGGCTTTAGAATGACCAATTTGACTTTGTAAAAGTTCATAATAATCATATAAGTTCAAGACATCGGCCGGCAAGGTGACAATCAGCAGCTACTGATCTTTAATTTAAAACCTTTTTTTATAGGAATTTTTTTTTTTTTTTTGGGCTTTCCTAACAATTTTCATATAGGCAAAAATTTTATTAAATACAAAAAGATAAAGAAATTACAAACCAAAAAAAAGCAAAGAAGGAAAAACAAAAGTAGATAAACAACTTAAACCAAACAAATCAAGAAGAAAGCAATAAAAAAGTATACATAATGATTTCTTTAATTTAAAACCTTTCCCTTACAAGCTCTCAATTTATAATAGGCCTTGTTCTTTTTAGGCTCATTGATCAATTTTAATTTCAAAGCATCCAACTGTTAATTTTTCCCAAGAAACAAAAATGACAATTTGCATCTCCTAAGATCATTAGACAACATTCTCCATTTCTTTCTAATACGCTATCACATATATTTGCGAAGTTTCAACAAATTATTAGGATGAGATGATTCGTCTTTACTCATTTTCTTCTAATCTGAACTTTCCTTGAAGATCAATAAAAATAGAGATTGCAGACGGTTCAATGTCCTCATTGTTGACTTCATGAATGGCTTCTCCTTTATTTTCACTTTTTTTTTTTTCTGTTGTTGTTTCATATTTTTTTTATATTTTAAATCTTAATATATTTTGTAATCACAAACATGTGTATCATGCAGGGCCTTTCTATAACCTAATATATCTAACGAGAAATATAAATCATACATTATAAAACTCTGAAACTTTTTTCTTTTCCCCATTATTTACAAATACTTATGCAAAGGAACTACAATATATATATATATATATATATATATATATATTCTAACGATTTGTTCCTTGCGTATTGAATTGGAATAGTGGAGCATACAAAAGGATTAAAATAAAAGTCGTGAGTCTCCTTTGCAGAGACTTGAGAAGAGCTTATATACTTTAAACTCAAATACAAATATATGTATATATATATATATATATATAGCTCGCACTATTGTTCATTAGAGGTATTATAACCAAAAGAAAAAGAAGAAATGAAGTGCTTATCAAGTTCTCTGTTGTATGTTCTCTTCTTCATTTTCCATTCTCAAGTGTCTTGTTCATCACCCTCACCACGATGCCATACCGACGAGAGCTCTGCTCTGCTCCAACTCAAGAGCTCTTTTTCTATTGCTACTACCTCTTTCTATCAATGTGACTATGACTACTATGGAAATTTTAGTTACAGCGACAAAAAGACAACCTCCTGGAACGAGACCGCAGATTGTTGCACATGGGATGGAATCACATGCGACGGAGTCACAGGGCATGTCATCGGCCTCAACCTCAGTTGCAGCTGGCTTCAGGGCACTATTGGCTCCAACAGCAGCCTTTTCTTCCTTCTCCATCTCCAAAGGCTAGATCTTTCTTTCAACGACTTCAGTGGCTCTCCTATCTTGCCGGAGTTTGGTCAATTCAAGAACATGACGCACCTTGCGCTAGCCCATTCCAACTTCAGCGGTAACTTCCCTTTGCAAATCTCCCATCTCTCCAAATTAGTTAACTTCCAACTTGGTGCATACTATGAAGAAAGCAAAATCATTATAGGGCCGGCTACTGCAAAAGCACTCGCTCGTAACTTGACAAAGCTAAGAGAACTCCAATTGAGTGGTGTTGACATGTCTCGTGTGCCACTTCTCTCCTTGATGAACTTGTCGTCTTCTTTGACAACTCTTGATCTCCACGAATGTGGCTTGCATGGGAAGTTTCCAGAGAACGTTTTTCAGCTGCCGAAACTCCAGGTACTTTATTTGTTAGGGAATAATGCTCTTACTGGATCTTTTCCAAAGTCTAATTGGAGCAATTCACTTAGGGAATTGGATCTCTCTTACACTGGATTCTCCTTTGACACTCTTTTACTTAAAAATGCAAGGTCCTTGTCTCATTTGTCTCTAAGTGGTTGCCACTTTGTTGGGTCATATACCACACTTCTTGACAACCTCACACAAATCATTTCCTTGGACCTTTCAGACAACGGCTTTGGGGGTCAGATTCCATGGTCCTCTTTGAAACTCAATAGACTCCATTCTTTGGATCTTTCATACAACAATTTCATTGGCCAAATTCCTGAAGTAAGTTATGCCAACTCAACTAAAAACCTCTCTTCCTATCATGACTCTTCTCAATATCTATTGACTAGTGCTCCTTCTAGTTTAACAACTCTTCGTTTGTGTACCAACTTTCTCAATGGGACACTACCATCTTGGATATTTGCACTCCCATATTTGACGGAGTTATGGCTGCAGGATAACCACTTTATTGGTGAGATTGGCGAGTTTAAGACTACTTCATTAGGAATTCTTTCCTTGGGTCAAAATAAGCTACATGGCCTCATCCCGAGATCAATTTTTCAGAACTTAAACCTAATTGAGTTGGATCTTTCATCAAATAACTTTACAGGTCATCTGGAGTTAGGAATGCTTTCAGAGCTCAAAGTCTTAGCGTATCTAGATCTTTCTTCTAACAATCTGTCTTTGAGTTTCAACAGCCCCTCAAACTATACCTTACATAACATTTGGTATTTGCGGTTGTCTTCTTGCAACATAAGTGAGTTCCCAAGCTTTTTCAGATATTCAAAAAGTTTGGAGTCATTAGACCTTTCCCATAACCAAATAAAAGGAAGTGTTCCTACATGGCTATGGGAACTTGGCAAGGATTCACTCTACAATTTGAATCTTTCTCACAACTTTTTAACATATATAGAGCCAGTACTCCCATGGAATAACCTGCGTAATCTAGACATTCATTCCAACTTCTTCTCTGGACCTCTTCCCATTTCATCTTCACCTGTTTTAAATATCCTTTTGGCATCAAGAAATCAATTTACAGGAGATCTCCCAAGTTCTTTTTGCAACATCACATCACTCTGGGTGTTGGATTTGTCTCATAACAACTTGAGTGGTAATATTCCTTCATGCTTTGGAAATCTAGACAATAGTTTCTCAGTGTTGGATTTGTCTTACAACAACTTGAGTGGTACTATTCCTTCATGCTTTGGAAATCTAAACAATAGTCTCTCAGTGCTGGATTTGCGGATGAATAAGTTTCGTGGCACGATTTCTCTTGATTTTGCAAAGGGATGCTCTTTGAGGACTCTGAACCTCAACGGAAATGAACTGGAAGGTTCACTACCCCAATCTATGCTCAAATGTGAAATGTTGGAAGTTTTAGATGTGGGAAACAACAACATAAATGGATCATTTCCACAGTGGCTGGAATCTCTCCCTGAATTACAGGTTGTTATCTTGAGATCTAATAGATTCTCTGGTTCGATAGGAAATCCCAAGATAAGATTTCCCTTTCAGAAGTTGAGAATCATGGACCTCTCGAACAATCAATTTGCAGGTCGTTTACCGACAAAATATTTCGAGAATTTTGTCACCATGATGGATGCAGATGCAGACCACTTGGAATACATTGGAGTCGGTTCCTACTATCAAGACTCTGTGATGGTGGTATTGAAAGGCTCAGGGCATCAACTGGAAAAAATCCTAACCACCTTGGCAACCATTGATGTTTCAATGAATAACTTTGAAGGAGAGATTCCGATGTCAATTGGGAAGCTCAAATCGCTTAAAGGGCTCAATTTGTCTCATAACAAGCTAGTTGGTCCTATTCCAATTTTGTTGCGAAATTTATCCAACTTGGAAGGCTTAGACCTCTCTTCAAATGAGCTTTTCGGAGAGATTCCCAACGAACTGGCGGCAGATTTGACACAACTTGCATTCCTCAACCTTTCCATGAACAAATTGGAGGGACCGATACCTCGTGGCAAACAGTTTGAAACATTTGAAAACAATTCGTACATCGGAAACTTGGGATTATGTGGATTCCCTCTGTCCAAATCATGCAGCAATGAAGGCGCTACACAACCATCTTCAGAGAACATCTCAAAGCATGAAGACGATGGAATTGGTTGGAAAATTGTGTTGATGGGATTTGGATCTGGAATCGTTATTGGAATATCAATGGGATACATGTTGCTCGCAGATAAGACAATTGAATGGCTTGCAGACATTGTTCGGGTGCATTGGAGGACGAGAAGATCATCAAAGAGAAATGCTCGCCAAGTTCGAAGAATTGGAAGAAGAAACTAGCTTCACATCGTTGGTGTTGTGTAGAGGTCAGTCAATATATCAAAAGTGTGTTTCTATGTTATAATAAATCCTGTTTCTGCATTTTTCAACTTTTCAAAATCTTGTTGTATTATGTTTGGTCATGTAATGTTCACTCCGGTTCAATATTGTAATTTGTGTTGGGTTGTTTTTGCAATTTTAGTCATAAAAATTTCTGAGTTGGATTCGGTGTTTGTGTTCTGTAGCCACCCCTCTGCAGAGGAAAACCAATTAAATAATATCCAAAATATTTATGCAGTAAAGTTCCCAAACTACAAACTAATTTATGAGATAGAACAGTGCAAATTACAAAAAACAGGGTTTCTTTTTTTTTTTTTTCATTTGCTAATTGTAGCAAAGTCAGCAGTTTCTAGGCTGCTTTTCACTTCGGAAGCATATGGTTTTCACTCTCTCTTTGTTTCTTTTATTCTTTTTTTTTTTTAATGTATCAAGATAATGACATTATAATAATTGATCGTAAATTTACGACAAAATTAGTTGCTATATATATACACACACGTGTTTCTTATCTTCTACTATCCTGGTTAACAATAAATTTGACAACTAGTATTTTCCAAGTTGATGTCATTTTAGAACTTTTGGTGTCGTTTGCTTGCAGCATGTCATTCGCTTAAGTTGTTGCTCTGATTTTACTTGCAGCATGTCATTCGTTTTATTTCTTGGTGTCTCTTTTCTTGTTTTGTGTCTTTTTTATTTATTAGTTTTTTTTAGGGCAATTCTATTGTTTTCTGTCTATTATGTTTTCGGTCATCACCCTTGTCTGTATCACTTTTCATTCTATTGTCATTTTTTCCAAGTCAAATGTCATTTTAATTTTTTTTAAAGGGGTGTCACCATCATGTTACTTTGAATGAAAGTAAAAAAAAAAATAAGTAGTTATTCACTTTTTTATTTAATTATGTGTTTATTTACAAAATAGTAAGAGTGTTTATTGAATCTGTAAATCCGTTCAATCTAGTCCGATTTGACGGATTGGATTCAGTTGATACACTAATGAAAATGGATTGAAATTTTGTCAATAGAAAGATTACGGATCAAGATTTTCTAATTTGTGCAATTCGCGACTGAACTTTATACATATGGAAATTTTTGTATATATACACATTTATTCCTAAAGTATTTTTGTAAATAAATTTATGTAACTTGGAACTTGAATATATTTTAGTAAGTTAATTTTCATTTCATCGCTATAATTGTTATTTTATTGAACTGTTTTTATGATTTAGTATGTTAATTTTAGTTTCTAAAGTTCTACAGATTGAATTTGTGAATTTAATATTCGCGTAATCTAATGTTATAGAATTGTTACGATCTAATCTGCCAAATCAAATCCGTGAACATATCTACAAAATAATGAATTAGAATTTACTAAGACACATTTAAAATAAGGAACGAAAAAAGAGAATGACAATCCTTACATTTGAAAGAAATCAATAATCATATTTTGTACTACTTTACTTTCATTTCTAATCCTATAACCGAAGCCTCAATGCGGGCATCGTGGGGCAAATGTGAAGCTATCTATTTGTCTCACATAAGAGCTTTGTGTGTTTTCAATGAAAAACAGAGCAAAAACAGGGGATGTATTACAACCAACCAAGAACACAACTACATAAGGAAAAGAGTCTACATAAGAAAAACAGGGGATGTATCCTCCTTTTCTTTTCTTTTTTTCCCTCCCCTCTTAATTCTTGTGTTTATTTAACTTCTAATTCTGAATGTTTTTGGAGCAACTTATTTATTAAAGTGCTTGTCCGACGGAAGATTTGCAAAAAATGAAAACTTCAAAATTTGAAATTAGCAAAATAACCTTCTTTTGTTTTAACATAGGAACAACTACGGTAATTTTTAGTTGTCCAAAGTCATTTTACAAATGAAAATTTTTGGAATACTATTTAATAAAATAAAGAAAGTGTTTAACTCATTTTGTTAATTGACTCTCTAACGCACCTTTTTAACCCAAGCACTCGTTTTATAAGCTCACAACCATACAATCGTGGAGTCATAATTTTTTCTAAAGAGGACCTAATGAAAATATATATATATGTATGTATATACATATATATTTAATTAAGACATTTTATATATTTTGTTTATGAAATGCAGACACTATCAGAGTTTTTCTTGTAATACAGGGATACAATAAGTCTTTTTTTTTTTTCGAGACAAGAAAGGTATAATTTTTCTTGTAAAATTAGGGTAGAATTAAAATTTTAAAAAAGAAAATAAAAAATTTTAAAAATTAAATAGGGACACGTGTCCCCACTCACACAACAATATTATGACTAATTCATCATTGCAGCCATAAATTAGAAAAATTTGGCTCATATGTCCTATTAGTTGTATTCCTTCTATAATGTTACAACAAATTTTAATTAGCATGATTTTTTAGTTGATGCGGTACAATACTAAAATTAGATATATATTTTTAATTGACATGCCAAATAAAACGGCAGAGGAGTCAAATTAATATCACAAGACTAAAATTTATTTATATTAGTTATGGTGTTGAGTACAAGTGGTGCTCTTAATCATTTTTATTTAGCCTTCTACCGTTGACTCTTTATTTAGCATTTTTCAGCCAGTATAGAAAGAAAATGGCAGACAAAGAAAAAGGAACCACCCACTGCGAAGTTGAAAACGTGTTTTTGCACCATGTTCTTGAGACTATGAAAAAAAAAAAAAAGAATATAATTTGTTTTTGAGCCCTTTCTCACCTTTTTTTATTTTTTGTTCTTTCTTTGATTGCATCTAAGTCTTTTCTCATCTTTTTTTCTAGCTATATTATGTGTAAAATGCATATGTACATGGATGGAATTAGTTGAAGATGAGTGGATGCACGTGTTCTCACTCAATTTTTAAAATTTTGTACTTTTGACTTATATATAGTTTACTTAGTTTTTAGAAAATAATCTTAACAAAATTACTTTTTTCTTAAATGTGACCTCTTTCTCAATAGTCTCCCAATTGAACTAAAATTCCGGCTCCGTCCTTGCATTGCATACGTTGTATGCAATGAAATCTCAAACAATTGCTAGTAGGAAAGTAAGTACGCTTGGTGTGAATTAGACGAAATATGTATATAACGTATATACATATATGTATGTGTATAATGTATATATTGCAAAATCTATCGCCATAATATTTTCGTCTCTTTCCTGCATTTCTCTATCAATATCAGTCAGAACTGCAAGGACCTAGCTAAGTCTTTTAGTGTGTAATTGTGGAAAAGAATAAAAGCATTGAACTTGAATGAGTCAAAAGAATTATTCAGAAACCGACCTAACTTCTAAATCCGATGAATTTGGCTTTGTAAGATTTCTCTCTCCCTTCATGTTTTTTTTTTTTAGTAAGAGCAATTTGTCATGTTGGTATTGTATTTTAGCACGATAATCTCTCTGTCTAAAAAGAAAAAAAAAAAAAAAGTACCATGCGCACATTTTTTGGGAAATTAAACGTTCATTTTTTATTTTCCTTTGAACCCCTTTAATTGAATTCCTTCATATTGTTTAAAATATTTCTTTAAAAATACGAAGTACATTAAAACCCCTTTTTAATTTTCTTCTATTGAAAATTTTCTTTTCCTCAAGTACACATACATATAGAACAAAGTTTAGACAAGTTTAAAATGCTAATTCCGATGTTGGTTATGCTTTAGGCCTTTCCCGTAGGGTCCCCTCTTGTCTCCTACATTTCAAGGGCACTCTTGAAAGTGACTGAAGATCATAACAAAATGCGAGAATTGGAACAAAAGTACTTCGGAGATTAGACCTCATGTGAAGACCAAAGTTCCAAATTTTCTTCAGATGGTCATAGCCTTAGTGTATACAGCTTTGGTGGCCTCTTTATCATAACAGGAGTTGCTTCGGGTTTTTCGTGCTTGATATATTTGGTCAAGTTCCACTGGAAACACTGGCTTGCTGTGAACGCCATCCACACCTAGAGTTCTTTATGGACCAGAGTCACTAAAATGGCAAAGCATTTTGACAACAAGAACATCTCTTTGCATGACGATTTCAATAACAGATGTGAAGCAGATGGAGGCGCCTGATGTGTAGAGAGAGAAATCAAAGTGGGCATCAACTAAAAATAAGACCGATGGAGTATCTTTTCTGCAGAATATCCATGAAATTTTCACAATCATTTTTGTAAACATCGATGATGACAAAAAATACATAATGTTACATGGACAAATATCATGAAAATTTATTTTCATGACGGTATAAATAAAATATCGGTGAAGGAATGACACTAGATATTTTTCAACTTATTTTTAATGTAGCAATATTCGTGTTTTTATTTATTTGTTTTATTAAAGCACAATTTAGTATATATGGAGAGATAGTTAATAGATATCAGGAGATATATTCTTGAAATGACCCAAAAAAAACAAATCTTTTTTAGTGGTTAATGAATTAGTCTTTGTATCTTTGCATGCCATATAGAGACACTCATACATTATCATGTACTAGTCGCATATCCGCTGCTTCTTCTTCGTTTGATCTATAAAACCTATGAGTGTTAAGATAGAGCGTAATAGAAATTAGAAGTAATGACAATGAAACAAAATTTTTTTTTTTTTTTTCAATTTCTTTTTATGGGGAAAGATCAACTGATATCAAGACATCCCAACAAAGCTGAAAAAGAAATTTAGAAACGGACGTTAAGAGTAATGACTGCAATCGATATACCCTAATAATTAAGTCAATTGCCATCACGTAGTTTGGGCAAATTTGACTATTCATTGGTGTAAACTTATACAAAAAAATTTAGTCCTAACTCAATTTTATTCAAGCAACAAATAATTTCGAACTCACGTGGCCATATACAGAAAGTCATTGGTTGTGAAACAAGACAGAAACAATTAGTGATAAACCGGTTTACTTAAAGGTCTTTCTAAGTAGGAAATTTGTTGTCTTTGTTTGATAAGAAGGAAAGAAAATTAACAAGAGGGAAAGTAAAAATGAAAGTGAAAGAAAATAAAAAAGAGATGAAATATTTTCTTTTTCCCTATATTTTTTAGTTTCATATAAAAAAATTGTAGAATTACTATTTTATTTAACTACATATATTATTTTACTGTAAAAGCAATAAATATTAAAAAGTATTTTAGTAGTTTTTTTGGTGGATTTTAGTTTTTCTCATACTTTTAGATAAAGTAAAAAAGTCCCCTTACAATCTTTTTCCATTCTACTTTCCTCTTTTTTTATTTATTTATTTATTTATCAAACAACCAATTCTATCAATTTCCCTTCACTTTTCCGTGTTTCACTTCCTTTCCTTCCTCTTTTTCACTTACCAAACATAACATTAGAGAGAGAGAGAAGAGAATATGCACAACTAATTAATACACTAGCATATTTATTTGTCAATTAATACAAAAAATAAATTGTTAGAGAACATGTAATATGATGTTTAAAAAATATATAGCACTACATATATCCAATTAATCCGATGATATAGTTTAGATATATTTATTTTGTAATAGCATATTAATTAATATCCTTAATTTTGTCCTCCTTTTTCTGGATCTTTTGTTTTTCTTACAAATACATTATTATATAGGTACATTCTAGACTGATTTAGATTTTGTAGAAAACATGAACTTTTTATACTCGTTTATCTAGTTGTTTTTATCTTTTCCTTTTTTTTATTTTTTATTTTTTTATTTGGTCTATATATAATGAGAAAATTGTTATTTTTTTAATTTTTATTTTTTTTGTGATTTTATAACAAGAAAATTATTTTTTTTTTAAGAGAAGATTCTGCTCGCGTTTTTCAAACTAATGAAATATGTCTATTTCTGAATTTATTTAGTCAAACAATTAAATAGTACAGGGACTAAAAAGACACTTGTAGTACATTCCACCTGATTTGTTCAGGATCTAATAAATGACAATGGAAGAAAAGTCTTTGATAATATTTGGAAAAGTCTTTTGTCTCCTTTGCAATGACTTGGGTTGAGTTGATAGACTAAAAACTCAAATATATTGCTTAACAAGTTCTCTACCGTATGTTCTCTTCTTCTGGACCACGATGCCATAACGACAATGGAAGAAAAGTCTTGATAATATTTAGAAAAGTCTTGAGATGACTTTTCTCTCCTTTGCTTATCAAGTTCTCTGCGGTATGTTCTCTTCTTCATTTTCCACTCTCAACTGTCATTTCTTCTGTACCAACGGAAGCTCTGATATGCTCCAACTCAAGAGCTCTTTCTCTATTGCTATAACCTTTGTTTTTTACTACGACTTTTACTACTACGGAAGTTTTACTTACACCGACAAAAAGAAAATGAAAATGAAATTAGTTTGAAATTAGTTTAAAATAAAAATGAGAGAAACAAGAGCTTTTTCTATCTCGTTTTTTCTTATATGGAAATTGTAATCAGGTATGGAAAGTGTACATATCCTCTGTATTTTTTAATTTAGGTTATAAGATAAATTGGTTTTCGATTTTTTTAACTGTGACTAAAATATTTATAAATTCTTTAACATATACAATTTAGTCATTTTTAACTAACAAAGTAAATAAAAAATAAAAAAAATTAAACAAATAAAGTCACATAATTACACAACTTTATTATTTAAGGGTAATTAAGAAAAATATATATGATTCAACTTGTATATATATCATGCATGTGATCTAATCTATTAAATTTTTAACATTTGTTAGAAAAAAAAAAAAAAAAAACCACATTACACCCCTTAAAAGAACTTAACGATATTTTAGTCACCAAAAAAAAAAAAAAAGTTAGAAACTTCGACCCATTGTGAAATTAGTCAAAAAAGATGATGAAGAGTGTAATGACTCACCGTGAAACGTTCCTGCCGTGTAACATACTTTGTGATGAATAATTTCTTTAACCTCCAATCCAACATACACTAGCAAAAAAATTATTTACGTGGTTAATAACTTAAGGATTTTTTAGTCACCAAAAAAAAAAAAAAGTGAGTAACCAAACTGCAACTTCTTACAAAGTTAGAGACACATGAGCAATTTACCCCATGTTACATAACATAAGTTATTTAAATTTTTTATTTGTCCCATTCTTTTAATAAAAAAAAAAAAAAGATCTGTAGTATCTTCATTCCTCGGTCCAGCATCATTAGAGCAATATACTAGCATCACAACCGAACTGGAGAGGAAATGGCGGTTCAGGTCGTTCCATGGCATGATTTGATTCCTTTTTTTTGTTAACAGAACTAAGTGAAGTAGATGGGGATTAAGAAAAATCCGACCCTTGTCAAATTAGACTCAAAAAAAGCTGATGAAGCGTGTAAGGACTTATCATGAAACGTTCTCGCCGTGGAACGTGCTTCTGTAATGAATTATTTCTTTTAACCTCCAGCTATCCAACATACACTAGCAAAAAAATTTATTTACTTAGTGGTTAATAACCGTTTTTGTTTTCGCATGGTTCTCTGCCTACTAATTTTAATCTTGTTCTTGTTTTTTCTACTTTTTGTGTCAAGTTTCATCATCAAACTACCCCGGATAAATCTCTTCCTCTTTAGTCGTTTTTCTATCTGCGTGCATCACATGAAATTTCCTAGAAGATCAATGGAAAGAGAGATTCACAACTTTATCTTCCAACCTATAAGGTGGAACCACTGGTCCACTATAAAATGACAAATAAAAAGAATTGAAGCCCTTAAGATAGAAAGGAACACTAATGGTTATAAGCAGAGATAGTCTACAAAAAAAAAAAAAAAAAAACCTGCTAATTAAGTCAATTGCCGTTACATTTGAGCAAACTTGACTAATTGGTGTAAACTTGAGGAAAGACCAAAGATCTAGCTGCAAAATATGAAACATAATTCACAACATTTGAATCTTTCTCACAACATTTCGTGAGAAGTACTAAAGTCACTCTCATTGAAGAACTCAGTTCTTGATCTTCGTTCCACCTTGCTTTTGGATTTCTTCCAACTAGAACCTTTCCAACAATTCTTTTCCATTTCAAAAAAACCAATTTGATATAGTTAGGTGTAAAATTACTGTTAAAATATACCCACAATCATTGTAAGCTATAAGTCAAGCCTTGTTAAATACCTTCTCAAGCAAAACTCAGGAGGCAAAATCCTAGGAAGAAGAAAATGAATTATCTGTTTGGATCTTAAGTTAAATTAAGTTGAATTTTTGCATTCAAATTGAGTATGTGGAAATATGTGTTTAAGTGATCAAAGAAAATAAATGCGACATGAATTTATAAAAATTAAAAATTTAGATTTAGATTTAACTTCATATGAAAAATTTAGATCCAAAAATAACGATTGAAAGAGTACATGATAGGAATATAGGATTAGAGCATTAGGTAGATCCCATGGTGACAAATACAAACATTTAGGAAAATGACAAGCATAAACCCTATTTAACAACATGAATAACATCGCAAGAGGCAAAAATTAAACACCCAATCTTTAATCTCATTACCCAAGTTGCCAAACCTGCTTTATTAACAACCACTTTAATTTTCCTCTCGACAAAAAAGGGACCACCGAAAGTTATTGTTTGCAAAACTTACAAGAAACGTGAGTACTACGTACCCCGACCAAATTGATAATAATAATAATGTACTTTGAAAATAATGTTTTCTTGAGACTTGGAAATGCAGATTATCATCTACTTACAAAAGTGTTAAACTAGTTTAGCTAAGTGCTAAATTGGATTAGTTATCATTATTATTTGTTTTGTAGTTTTCTCTATCTTTCTCTCTAAATGTTGAATATATTACTTATTTCCCTGCAAGTCTACATAAATCTTCTTTTTAAATCTTAGTCACGCCTTGTTATAAATATTCTTTTTTTTTAGGGTTGTTGAAAAACCTTCTCAAGCAAACCTTAGAAAGTAAAATACGAAGAAGAATAGACATAATACCTAATAGTGAAATCAGTGTATTATTTTAATAAAGATACACATATACTAAAAGATAAAGTTTTTTCGAAGACTTAAAAAATAATTATCAACAACTTTAGTGTTACAAAAAAAAAAAAAAGTGTAATGTTTTTAAAGATAAAATTGAAACAAAAATAATAAATAAATAAATAACACGAAGAGAAGAGCGGAGGTCTTACGCGGTCATAGCCTCATTGGTGACTGTACGCCTTATGTCACCCCAGGAGCCAATATTTCATCTCACTCCAAGTAACTTGATTTTTTCCACGATAGATATATGTGTTGTCAACCATCACTTCAATTAATAGAAACAAGACAGAAAGTCATTTGTTGTGAAACAAGACAGAAACAATAAGTGATAAACCGGTTTATTTAAAGATCTTTCTAAGTAGTAAATTTGCCTTTATTTGATAAGAATGAAAGAAAATTAACAAGAGAGACAATAAAAATAAAAATGAAAGAAAAGAAAAGAGATAAAATAATTTTTTTCTTTTATAGTTTTTAGTTTTATGAAAGGAGAGAAAATAAAAAAAATTATAGAATTATTATTTTATTTATCTATATATATTATTTTACTTTAAAAGCAATGAATATTAAAAGTATTTTTAGTAGTTTTTTGGTGGTCTTTAATTTTTTTCTCATACTTTTAGAGAGAGTAAAAAAGTGAATCACACTATAATATTTTTTAAAAAAATCAAGTAATCAACTCCATTAATTTCCTTTTACTTTCCCTTGTTTCACTTCCTTTCCTTTCTCTTTTCCACTTACCAAGCATTTCATTAGAGAGAAAGAGAAGAAAATATGCACAACTAATTAATATACTGACATATTTATTTGTCAATTAATACAAAAAATAAATTGTTAAAGAAAGTGTAATATGGTACTTAGAGAATATATAACAGTACATATATCTAATTAATCCAATGATATAATTTAGATGTATTTATTTTATAATAACATATTAATATCCTTAATTTTGTACTCATTTGTCTAGATCTTTTGTTTTTCTTACAAATACATTATTATATATGTACATTGTAGACCGATTTAACTTTTGTAGAAAACATGAACTTTTTGTACTTGTTTATGATGTTGTTTTTATCTTTTCCTCTTTTTTTTATTTTTTTTTTTTGTGATCTATATATAACGAGAAAATTATATATTTTTTTGTTGTTTTAAAAAGGGGAGATTCTGCACGCGTTTTTCAAACTAATTAAATATGTCTGTTACTGAATTTGTTTGGTCAAGCGATTAAATAGTACAGGGACTAAAAGAGACACTTGTAAAATTTTGCACCTGACTTGTCCAGAGCATCCAATTAATGACAAATGGAAGAAAAGTCTTGATAATATTTAGAAAAGTCTTTTGTCTCCTTTGCAAAGACTTGAGAGAATTGATAGACTTTTGTTTTTTGGACCACGACGCCATACCAACGAAAGCTCTGCTCTGCTCCGACTCAAGAGCTCCTTTTCTATTGCTATTACCTCTGTTTTTCACTGTGACTGCTACTACTACGGAAATTTTAGTTACAGCCACAAAAAAACAATGAAAATGCGCGCGAAAGTAGTTTAAAATTAGTATAAAATGAAAATGAGAAATGCTAGAGCTTTTTCTATCTCGTTTTTTATTATATGGAAATTGTAATCAGGTGTAGAAAGTGTAGATATCCTCTGCATTTTTTAATTTATGTTATAATGTAAATTTTTTGTTTCGTTCCTAACCTTTTTATCAAGTTATATGTTGGTTTTTTATTTTTTTATTGTGACTAAAATATTGTAAATTCTTTAAAAGGTATAATTTAGTCATTGTTTACTAACAAAAGTAAAAAAATTGAACAGATAAAGTCGTATAAATCATACATTATTATTATTTAAGGATAGTTAAGAAAAAAAAATATACATGAGTCAATTTACATATATCATGCATGTGATCTAGTCTATCAAATTTTTAACATTTGTTAGGAAAAAAAAAAAGACTAGACTACAACCCTTAAATGAAATTAAGGATTTTTTAGTCACCAAAAAAAAAAAAAAAAGTGAGTGTGAGAAACAAAACCGCAACTTCTTACAAAGTTAGAGACACATGAGCAACTTACCCCATGTTACATAACGTAAGTTATTTAAATTTTTTATTTGTCCCAGTCTTTCAAAAAAAAAAAAAAAAAACAGAAAAAGATCGTAGTATCTTCATTCCCCGGTCCAGTATTATTAGAGCAGTCTACTAGTATCACAACCGAACTGGAGAGAAAATATATCCCCGGTCCCAGTATCATTCAAGTCGTTCCATGGCATGATACGATTCCTTTGTGATTGTTTACTTTTTTTTTTTTTCCTTTTTTTTTTTAACAGAACTAAGTGAAGTAGACGATGATTAAGAAAATCGGACCCTTGTCAAATTAGACCAAGCAAAAGCTTTAACGGGTTCAAAGACTCAAAAAAGATGATGAAACGTGTAATGACTTACCATAAAACGTTCCTGCCGTGTAAGGTGCTTCTGTGATGAATAAATTTTTTAAACCTCCAGCTATCCAACATACACTAGCAAAAAATTTATTTACTACTTTTAAATTTTTTGTTGCTTTTCTACTTTTTGTGTCTCTCTCTCTCTTCTTTTTTCTTTTTTTTTTTGCTGGAAATGCAATTTTATGATTATTTTTGCCATCTATGTAATTTATTGTTAATAAAACCCGTAATAAAAAGGATCTACTCCAATAATAAAAAATTAAAACACCTTGCAAAAACCATTTACCTAAAAAGCTCAATAGATCGGGAAGAAAAGTGCATGATCCTATGTGGTTTTATTGACATGATTTTAAACCCTTCCCACTTTTAGCTGCATGAAGAGTATAGTCTTCTTATCTTATGGAAACACATCCTTTTCGTAAATTACAAACTCCGCTAGTTTAATCTAAAACCGTAAGTTACTATCTCCATTTCTTTCTTAGGTGCAATTGCATAAAATTGTTGAGTTTCATTAAACTACCGAGATTAGTTGTTTTATTTTTTTTTTTTTTCAGGGGCAATTCATATAATTGTACAAGTTTCATCAAACATCCTGGATGGCACCTTTTTTTATTTTTCTTTTAACAATTTTAATAAGGCAAAAGTTCATTAAATGCAAAAGAAAAGGAAATTTACAAACCTAAAACAAGTAATGGAAAATAAGCCTCCGTTTGGTAAGTTAGTTGGAGATAAAATTTTTAAGTTGGAGTTTGTTGACTTTTTAAAAACTAGTTATAAATTTTATTGATTTTTCAAAAAAAGACAAAAATTAAGATGAAAAAATATAGTTTAGTTTAAGATGAACTTAAATACCAAACAGAGCATTAGAGTAGAAAAATAATGGAAATCAAACCAAACCAAAAGAAAGCAATCAAAAAGAAAACTTAACTAATTCTTTAACTTAAAATATTATTATTATTATTATTATATATTATTTTACTTTAAAAGCAGCGATTAAAAAGTATTTTTAGTAATTTTTTGGTGAATTTTAATTTTTTTCTCACACTTTTAAAAAGAGTAAAAAAGTGGATCATTCTACAATCTTTTTTCCTTTTATTTATTTTTTCCTTTACTTCTTATCAAAAAACCAATTCCATCAATTTCTCTTCACTTTCCCATGTTTCACTTCCTTTCCTTCCTCTTTTCCACTTACCAAACATAACATTAGAGAGAGAAGAAAATATGCACAACTAATTAATACACTGGCAAATTTATTTGTCAACTAACACAAAAAATAAATTGTTAGAGAACATATAATATGGTGCTTAAAGAGTATATAATAGTACATATATGTAATTAATCTGATGATATAGTTTAGATGTATTTTGTAATAACATATTGATATCCTTAATTTTGTCCTCCTGGATCTTTTGTTTTTCTTACAAATACATTATTATATATGTAACATATGTACATTCTAGACACATGAACTTTTTGTACTTGTTTACATTGTTGTTTTAATCTTTTCCTCTTATTTTATTTTTTTTTTTTTTGTGCTCCATATATAACGAGAAAATTCTTAATTTTTTTTTTTTAAAAAAAGAAGATTCTGCATGCGTTTTTTAAACTAATTAAATATGTCTGTTTCTGAATATATTTAGCCAAGCTATTAAATAATACAGGGATTAAAAGAGACACTTGTAATATTTTCCATCTGACTTGTTCGCAGCGTCTAATTAATGACAATGGAAGAAAAGTCTTGAGATTGACTTTTGTCTCTTTTGCTTATCAAGTTCTCTGCTTTATGTTCTCTTCTTCATTTTCCACTTTCAAGTGTCATTTTCTTCTTCACCAACGAAAGCTCTGTTCTGCTCCAACTCAAGAGCTCTTTTTCTATTGCTATTGCCTCTATTTTTCACTGTGACTATTACTACTACAGAAATTATAGTAACAGCGACAAAATGACGATGAAAATGAAATTAGTCTAAAATGAAAATGAGAAAAGCAAGAGCTTTTTCCACCTCAATTTTTCTTACATGGAAATTGTAAATATATCCTCTGTATTTTTAATTTATGTTATATGATTAATTGGTCTTCGATTTTTTTAATTGTGACTGCAATTCTTGTAAATTCTTTAAATGTTAAAATTCAGTCATTTTTTATTAACAAAAGTAAAAAAAAAAAAATTGAACTGACGAAGTCAAATAAATTACACATAATTTATTATTTAAGGATAGTTAAGAAAAAAAAAAACATGATTCATCAACTTATATATACCATATATGTGATCTAATTTATTAAATTTTTAACATTTGTTAGAAAAGAAAGGACCAGACTACATCCCTTAAAAGAACTTAAAGGACTTTTTAGTCAACAAAAATAAAAAGGTTAGAAAATTGGACCCTTGTCAAATTAGTCAAAAAAGATGATGAAGTGTGTAATGACATACCGTGAAACGTACTTCGTACTTCTGTGATGAATAATTTCTTTTAACCTCCACCTATCCAACATACACTAGAAAAAAATTTATTTACTTAGTTGTTAATAACCGTTTTTGTTTTTGCATGGTTCTCTGCTGCTTTTAAACTTGTTCTTGTTTTTCTACTTTTTGTGTGTGTGTGTGTGTGTGTGTTCTTTTTTTTTTTTTTTTTTCTGGAAATGCAGTTTTATGATTATTTTTGCCATCTATGTAATTATTGTTACAACCCTTGATAAAAAGGATCTACTCCATTAATAAAAATTTAAAACACCTTACTAAAACCATTTACCTAAAAAACTCAATAGATCGGGAAGAAGAGTGCATGATCCTATGTGGTTTTATTGACATGATTTTAAACCCTTCCCACTTTGAGCTGTATGAAGAGCATAGCTTTTTATCTTTCAGAAACACTAATCACATCCTTTTCTTAAATTATAAACTTTGGCGCAATTGCATAAAATTGTCAGAGTTTCATTAAACTACCAAGATTAGTTGTTTATTGTTTTTTTTTTTTCAGGGGCAATTCATATAATTGTATAAGTTTCATCAAACATCCGGGATGGCTTTTTAGAAAAATAACGGAAATCAAACAAAACCAAAAGAAAGCAATCAAAAAGAAAACTTTTAACTATTCTTTACTTAAAACAATTCCCGGCCATTAGATGTTTCCTCTAATTTACTCATGTATTTACCAAGTTTCATCAGATTATTGGGATTAGATGCTTCCTCTTTAGTCATTTTCTTTTTATCGGAACTTTCCTTGAAAATAAATAGTAATAGATAGGAGACGGTTCAACGTCCTCGTTGTTGACTTCAAGAATGACTTCCACTTTATTTTCACACTTTCTCCTTATATATAGAATACAAGCTATGTGGTGGTAAAGTAATATATAAAAAGGCCTGAAGACCTTTAGTTGAAGAAAACTTTTTTTTTTTCAACTTTTTTATTTTGTTGTTGTTTCATATCTTTTTTATATTTTAAATCTTAATTTATTTTGTTATCACGAATATGTGTATCATGCAAGATCTTTCTGTAACCTAATATATATAACGAGAAATACAAATCACACATGATAAGATATTGAAACTTTTTTTTTCCCATTATTTACAAATACTTACGTAAAGGAGCTATAATAGATTTTTTTTTATAAATATTTTCCAATGACTTGTTCATTGCGTGTCTCGTCGTGGAACACCAAATTAGTCACCATAGGAATAGTGGAGCGTACTAAAGGATTAAAATAAATGTCGTGAGATGACGTTTTGTCTGCTTTGCAGAGACTTGAGAAAAGTTTATAGACTATAAGCTCAAATATAGGTATATATGGATATACATAAGGCGCACTATTGTCAGTATAGGTAATATCACCAAAGAGAAGAAAAAATGAAGTGCTTATCAATTTCTCTGTGGTGTGTCCTCTTCTTCATTTTCCATTCTCAAGTGTCTTGTTCACCATCAACCTCACCATCTTCTCCTTCTTCTTCTTCTTCTGGGCCACGATGCCACATCGACGAGAGCTCTGCTCTGCTCCAACTCAAGGGCTCTTTTTCTATTGCTACTACCTCTGCTTATTTCTGTGACTATTTCATCTATGGAAATTTAAGTTACAGCGACAAAAGGACAACCTCCTGGAACGAGAGCACAGATTGTTGCACTTGGGATGGAATCACGTGTGACGGAGTTACCGGGCATGTCATCGGCCTCAACCTCAGCTGCAGCTGGATTCAGGGTACTATTAGCTCCAACAGCAGCCTTTTCTTCCTTCGCCATCTCCAAAGGCTAGACCTTTCTTACAATGACTTCAATGGCTCTCCTATCTTGCCAGAGTTCGGTCAATTCAAGAACATGACCCACCTTGCGCTAGCCAAATCCAACTTCAGCGGCAATGTCCCTCTGCAAATCTCCCATCTCTCCAAATTAGTTAACTTCCAACTTGGTGAATACTATGGGGAAAGTGAAATCCGTATGGGGCCGGCTACCGCAAAAGCACTCGCTCGCAACTTAACAAATCTAAGAGAACTCCAATTGCGTGGTGTTAACATGTCTCGTGTGCCACTTCTCTCCTTGATGAACTTGTCATCTTCTTTGACAACTCTTGTTCTAAGCTCCTGCGAGTTGCATGGAAAGTTTCCAGAGAACGTTTTTCAGCTGCCGAAACTCCAGGTACTTTATTTGTCATGGAATGATGCACTTACTGGATCTTTTCCAAAGTCTAATTGGAGCAATTCACTTAGGGAATTGGATCTCTCTTCCACTGGATTCTCCGTTGACACTCATTTACTAAAAAATGCAAGGTCCTTGTCTCATTTGTCTCTAAGTGATTGCCACTTTGTTGGGTCATATACCACACTTCTTGATAACCTCACACATATCATTTCCTTGGACCTTTCATTTAATTATTTTGGAGGTCAGATTCCATGGTCCTCTTTGAACCTCAATAGACTCCATTCTCTGGATCTTTCATACAACAATTTCACTGGCCAAATTCCAGAAGTAATTTATGCCAACTCAACACAAAACTTCTCTTCTTATCATGACTCTTCTCAATATCTATTGACTAGTGCTCCTTCTAGTTTAACAACTCTTTGTTTGTCTGGCAACTTTCTCAATGGGACACTACCATCTTGGATATTTGCACTCCCATATCTGACAACGTTATTGCTGGACAATAACCACTTCAGTGGTCAGATTGAGGAGTTCCAGAGTACTTCATTAGTTAGTCTTTGGTTGAGTCAAAATAAGCTACATGGCCTCATCCCGAGATCAATTTTTCAGAACTTAAACCTACTTCAGTTGGATCTTTCCTCAAATAACTTTACAGGTCATCTGGAGTTAGGATTGCTTTCAGAGCTGAAAGAGTTGCTCGTTCTAGATCTTTCTTCTAACAATCTGTCTTTGAGTTTCAACAGCCCCACAAGCTATACCTTTGATAACCTTTGGAGTTTGGGGTTGTCTTCTTGCAACATAAGTGAGTTCCCAAGCTTTTTCAGATATTCACAAAGTTTGTACTCATTAGACCTTTCCCGTAACCAAATAAAAGGAAGTGTTCCTACATGGCTATGGGAACTTGGCAAGGATTCACTCAACAGTTTGAATCTTTCTCACAACTTTCTAACATATATAGAGCCACTACAGCCATTGAATAACCTGCAACTTTTTGACATTCGTTCCAACTTGTTCTTGGGACCTCTTCCAAATATTCTATCCCCTTCATTATTCTTCTATTCAGTATCAAATAATCGATTTGAGGGAAAGATACCAACTACCATTTGCAATCTAGAGTTCCTTCATGTGCTCGATTTGTCTTACAATGATTTGAATGGGAGCATGCCTCAATGCTTGGGAAACTTTAGTCAAAGCTTGTCAGATTTGGATTTGTGAAGGAACAAACTGCATGGTACCATCCCTACAACATTTGCACATGGAAATAGCTTGAGAAGTTTTAATCTAAATGGAAATCAGTTGGAAGGACAAGTACCAAGATCTTTGGTACACTGTGGAAATCTGGAAGTTCTTGATCTTGGAAACAACCTGCTAAATGATACATTTCCCAACTGGCTTGAATCTCTTCCAATGTTACAGGTTCTAGTCTTGAGAGCTAACAGGTTTCATGGTCCTATAGGACATCCTAATACTAGATCACCCTTTCGCAATTTAAGAATCATGGATTTGTCATACAACGAGTTCAACAGTGCTCTTCCAACAACATACTTTCAGAATTTCAAAGCGATGATGAATGCAGAGAAAGTCAAACTGGAGTACATGGGAGATTACTATTATCAGGACTCTGTGATGGTGACTATGAAAGGCTTTGATTATGCGCCGGTGAAAATCCAGACGATCCTGACCATAATTGATTTCTCAAGCAACAATTTTACTGGTGGGATACCAGAGTTGATTGGAAGGCTTGAATCACTCAAGGGCCTCAACTTTTCTCATAACAAGCTAAGTGGTTTTATTCCATCATCATTGGGAAATTTGACCAACCTTGAATGGTTAGACCTCCGTTCTAATGAGCTTGTTGGAAAGATTCCAGCTCAGTTGGCAGATTTAACATCGCTTTCGTTCTTGAACCTTTCTCGAAACAAATTGGAGGGTCCAATACCCAGTGGACCACAATTCAATACATTCTGCAATGATTCTTACATTGGAAACTCGGGATTGTGCGGGTTTCCTTTGTCTAAATCATGTAGCAATGATGAGGTACAACAAGATCAAGGTGATGATGAAGAACATGAAGAGGGAATGCTAGATTGGAAGGTGGTGATGATGGGATATGGAAGCGGAATAGTGATCGGAATATCTGTGGGATACATGGTGCTTTTTAATAGAAGCTTCGATTGTTGGCTCATGAAAAAGCTTGGCAGAGAACGGCGGCATATATCAATTGCTCCCTTAAGAGGCAGGAGAAGAGATCACTAGCAAGTGGAGGAAAAAGCGTCTTGTGGGAGCTCTGCAGCGGTAAGTTTGAGGTGTCTTTCTAATTAAAACTACTTAATTGTTTGATGATCGTTACTAAACTTAACGGATTTCTTAATTAATAGTTTGCCCTTCTTTTGTGTATTTGTGCTTTTTTCGCTATACAGGAAGGTGGAAGATGTTGTATTGATGGGACTATATACTTGCACTGGTAGATGGCTATCATATTCTAGCCGGAGTGCAAAATAAAACAATATTTTCTTTTGTTTTTCTATATTTGGAATCCCTAGTGTGGTGTGCATGTATAATTGCCGGTACTGTTTTATGTGGTTTGTATTTTAATTTTGGGACACTTGCCAGTTAAATGGACATATTATTTTGGTACTGGTGCAACATAATGCCCTATTTTATCGTTTATGTACTGTTAAAAACCTTCCTTAAAAAAAATTCATCCTAAGGAAAAATCTTGAGGAAAAAAAAAAAGAGTACATGATGAGTATAGAATTTCTTATATGCAATTAAAAAGGCAAATATAGGGCCGCATCGTGAGTCCCACTATTTGGAGGCCCCGGCCCCTTTACTCGGGATGAATATAAATATTGTAGTAAATAATATTTTAACTAAGCTAATTAAAGTAAATAGTGAGGTTCGCAGGAGGGGTCTAGCAACTACATGCAGTCAAATTGGTTCGGAATCAGTCTTGAGAAGAAAAGGGCATTTTCTCACTTAATAAAATGAAACTGCTTTTATATATTTTAAATAAAAATGTAATTGTTCGTGTGGATCACATGCTACCCTAGAAAGTTGAAATAAAGAATGCAGTTCGGATGTTCGAGTCTCTTCGTGAATAAAAAAGATAAAATTAAAGTTCAAAGAAAAAGAAAAAAAAAATTATATTCGACTAATAAATGAAACACTTGCATAGAAGATGCAAAAGACCAAGAGTAGTTCACTATTTCAATTGTAATGTTAGATAACTTTCTTATGAATTCCGAATTACAAAGTGAATTGACTATAAGAATGTAAAACTAACGCTTTGAATAAAACTAGATGGCACACAAGTCTTTTAATCCATCTCATGGATAATCTTGCTTATAATCATCTCCGAACCCGCAAATCTCAGAGATGATCCTCATCCTCATTCTAAATCACTTAAAGTCGATCTTCGAAAGAGAATCCCATGATTCTCGGGACCCGAGTGATTTGAATTACCAATTCAGCCTTTATCTTGACCGTCGAACCTGCTTAAGGATCACCATACCAAAGCCACGGCTTGCGAAGCATGCCTAGCCAAATTTGTTGGAAAAATTTGTCTCAGGTCAAGTGTTACTTTAAAAATTACAGGTGCGAGGGTAATGGTTCTCAAGCCTGCAAAATAGTGCTCTTTAAGTATAACAAATACAAATAACAATCAGCAAATGAAAGATCAACTGCAAGTTTGGTAATCACTACAGAACTATTCGACGCAGCTATGCTCATTGGCTCGCTAAACGTCATGTAAAATGCCTTTCGTCGCGATCAGAAACTAGTGAGTAAGGGGAGGGGAGATTTTAAGTAACAAATTAATTCAATACAAAGCCCCGGTAAATGGAAACTTAAAACCTACATACACTGATATATTTTACAATCCCGAAGGCAATAAACCCTGACTTTACATGGATCCTTCACAACCTGTAGAATCAGTCTCCACTGATCATAAGCGATTGGAAAGGAACCCTCTTGATTTCAAGAAACGTTGAAAAGTCCTTGTTTAATGGCTGTTTCCATGGCTCCCCATCCATCTGCATATAGGCGTTTTTCCACTCGCCGCCTCTAATTTCCAATCGGATTGCAGCGGCCTGAAACAATATACAGGAAGCTTGCTAAACAACATTTTCACTAAAGTTGATGCTTCCAAGGACAAAATACAAGTAAAATCAGCCCGTACAGGATAAGCACAATCTGTTCCACGTTCTAAGTTTACCAAAGGTATACTGGAAATAAGGCAACCCAAGATAAGCCTCGAACATTTGAAGAACAAAAAATTTGCAATTAGAAAAATTGTGACCATGACAACATAACCAGGATGCCATTATTCTGAAAATTCCGACCACGTGATAACGGTGCCTACAGTGAAAAAGCTATCAGAAGCGGGCTGCTTTTTGGGGCTATGCTTGTATGGCCTCTTCTTATAGCAATAGCTTCTCTCTCGAAGAACATTAAGTATGGTAGTTTATTTATTACAATTTTTTAACCTGGACTACCGAGAGAATATAGACAGCACATAAATGAAGTTCATACTTGACGAGGACGCATTAGAAAAGTGTTAAGCCTATGAAATCTACAATCGTTAAGATGGGTCAGATTTTAAACAACCGAGTTACAACTGTATGTTATGTACCTTTTTATGTAGAGTTAAAACTTAATCCTCACAGCATTCGGTATAAAAATTTAAAAACCAACTGCAGTACCTGGGCAATGTGCTTGGCAGAGATGAGTTCAACCATGACAAATGACGCATGCCATCCTTGCTTAAGGCCAAAAATTTCCAGAAGACCATCATCGGCATGGGCCTCAACAAAGCCTCTCTGCAAGGAGAGACTCAAAAGTTGAGAATCAAGATTACTTTGAACTTAACAGCCTCTTCCGCAAGAATAAACAGTGAAGTGTACAGTTGTAAAAGGTAAGAATCAAATCGAGTAGGGATTGGTAAAATTAGAACAGAATATCAGGCAGATCTGAAAGTAGTTTGTGAAATAAAAAATAAAAAATAAAACCCAGTATATGGCGTACACATATTTAAGTGAATATAGTAGCAATGTTATGATGATAGAGGGAAAACACAATAAGTGCACCTGTAGTTCTGTGCTCTGATTTATACCTACTTTTTCCAACAAATAAAATGAAGGAAAAAAGGTTTCAAACCCAACAAAATCGCAACAGCAACTCCAAGCAAATATATAAATACCTTTTCCAAATACTCCGGCTTCAAATTACCCCATGGATGTCGTCCACTTCCATAGTTATGGAGATTTAGAGCAACAACCGCCCTCACACTTTGGGTCATGGTACAAAGTTACAAAGTGAGATGTATGAAAAGTAAAATCAAATGGGAAGAGAGAGAGAGAGAGAGAGATGGGTGGTATTTGTCTAAATGCATAACAAGAGTTTAAATTCAGATGCATACCTAGAAGGGACTGGAATCTGCTCCCATTCCGAGCAATTGACCTTTTTAACATGTATCCTTAAAATGTTTTTAAGCCCCCTAATCCAGAAAGGTTCAAAACACATATTAGCAAATACACGCCATCATCACGGTAGAATATTGTTCTAACTCAATTTTGAATCAATTTACAAAGGATCAGAAGATAACAAACTGCTTCGGGCAAAAGATATCAAACCTTAAACTCGGAACGCTTGTGCAAGGAGTGAAGAACCAACCTTGTGTGCAACTATAACCAGAATAAAGCAGCTGCCATAACAGAAGGAATCAATTCGAAGATTTTGAGTAAGCCAGCATATTTCTAAGCATACTTAACGAAGCATGTTTCCTCAAGTTAAAATACATGAACATCAACAAACAGAAATCTACAGTTCCACTGGTTATGGAGTGAAGAAAAAACCAAGTTATTTCACCATATATGAAATGGTAAAGAAAGCAGACCTTATTTGTGATAGGCCCTTGTGCAAGGTAAGGTTTTTCGTTTCGTAAATGATGAAATCCATAAGCAACCTGTGCATCCATTCCTGTATTACAATACAAAAATAAGGAGTTTTGCATTGAAGGATCAAAATATACTCCCAACTTGCTTCACATAAAATTATTATAAAATTGTTAGGCACGCAGAACAATGTTACCATTTAGAAGACAAAAAGCCAAACGTCGATTTTATAAATTAGCTGTTCCACAAGTTAAGATTTGGACAAACATACCTATGCTAAAGTAGTTATAAAATACTCCTTCATAGCTAGTTGATTTCTCAGGCAACGCCCCCTCAATTTCCAAACCCTGGAATACAAATTAGTTTCACCGGCTTTTAAGTAAAGTATTCACGACTTCACCATCACTAGCATAAAACAGACTCGAAATGACATAAGCAGTGCATCAAAGGTTGCAAAACAAAATGTGAGAGAACTTATATCTTATCTACAATTAAATTGTAGTTCTTTCATATAAGCTTAACTTTCATTTAACGTATTGTTTGGAAATACAAGCACGTCAAGGAACACTAAATATTAAATAAGTAGATATATGAATATATTGTTCCAAAATCCAATATCAGCTAGCCTCTAAACAACACAATTTAATTTAGATAAACTACTAAGTTTTAACAGAATGATGCAAGTAAAAGTGCTTGCAAATTATGCACTATGGAGTTTTGTAAACTGAATCATTTAAAGAGTAAAACTGCTGTGAACAAAGAGCTAACTGATAATAAAATAACTAAAATGTAAACAAGCTAAATTCACAACCTCATCAAGAGCGCACTCTTCTGTAAGCTTCAAAGAATGGGGCGGTTTCACAACTTCTCCTTCTGGCATTGACAACATAAGTTGCCAACTGCATCATCAAAATGAATATTTAACGAACTGTTATTTGTCAGATAGCAGGCTTAGACTTCTACCTCAAGCAGTTACTTACAAGAATTATCTTTAATAGCATCATCATTTTGAGAAGTGGTAAACTAAGAGGTTAACAATTTTTCAGCATTAGCCAAATATGATATCAAATTAAAAGGGCAACAAGGAGAAAAAAAGAGAAAAAAGTTTGTTCCATCTCTTATACAAGAGCGGAATTCTTCCTAAGGCAAATCTTTGAGTTAGACATACAGAACTATAACACAAGACATTGACCTAAACAGAAAAGAAAAAAAACATTACACAGCAAGATGTTGTCCTTAGTCGTTAACACCTTCTAAACCCATTGGCAACTTGCACGGGCAAGCATTTATAGTATCAACAAAGGAATTGACAGTGCCACCAAATAAAGACCATAGTACCAGACGAATTGATAAATGAAAAAGAGAACATTTACCTATCCAAACGGCAAATTGGACCTGTTGTAGCTCTGTAAAGTGATCTTTTGATGGCTGATTTCCAGGCAAAAGGGAAAGAACCGCCCTGTAAAAAAATTCAAACTCTAACCAGGGCCAGGCAACACTTCAGTAATTCCATAATCAAAAGAGAAGAAAACTTACCCAGCCAAAACTCCTAGATAGATCATTTCCTGTACCAAGTGGAACGATTCCAACTGGAGGAACCGGCTCCTGACCCTGTTTGTGAAGTGTTCCGAGACACCCTAGAACCCAACCAACCGTACCATCACCACCCGCAACCTGCCCAAGAATCCAGTGTTTGTGGAGATGTCACTAAATACCTAACTTTACAAATATATATATATATGAAACAAGCAAATAACATTGCTTCAACTGATTCTCATACCATAACTCTCATCCTTTCACGACACTCTTTCGCACCCGAATCACCAAGTCGAGCCAACACTTCTAGGCAACCCAGTCCATACTGAACAAATTCATGAGGCTTCACATCCGCTAGGTCAAAAACCTGCATAAAATTAATTCCCGATTCAAAAACACTCCAAACAAATCCAAAACTGAAGAATTCGGTCCTTAAAAAACAGAGAAGGGTTAAGGAAAGAAATCTAAAGCAACAAATTCAAAATCCGCAAAGAAAACGCAAACCCATTCCTCATTGCATAAGCGTGCAAATGACGAATTGGCAAACACTTAAAAAGTTCCTGTTTTTACTATCCGAGTGCATATGCACGTTGTAAACTTCCATACTCATAGGAACACCATGACTAAATCATTTTTTAATACAAAATGCTACTTTAAAATAGATCCAAAAACAAAGAATTTGGTCGCAAACCAATTACACATCGCAAAACCGTGCAAATACCCAATTGAAAAATAACTTTAAGAGTTCGAGTTTTTGCCATCCGAGTGCTTATGCACGTTAGCTTCAACAGTCATAAAGAAGACCCACAACTACAATCACAATATTTAAACTTCTCACTCTTAAGAACACAACGACTAAATCATTTTTATTTAAAAAGCTACTTAAAGCTTGCAATTTTTGTGCACATTCCGAAAGAAATACCAAAACAGTCAACTCTAGAAGTCTCAACTGATAAAACAATGCAATTTCCATTAGAACTAACCAAAAGTTCTGAATTACAACCATGAATTTACCATTCACGTGCATGCATGGGTCCTACAAGCACATACAAGTGACATAAAAATTAAAAATTAAAAAAAAAAAAGAGCGAACTTTTTTTCCAGAAATTAATTGGTTCAATAAGCCAAAAGATTCTCCAATGATTCAGTAAGAAAAAAAAAAAACAAAAAAAAAAAAACCTGTTCTTCGCCCATCAACTGCTGGAGCCTCTCCTTGAGCATAGGGCCGTGCCTGCCGCCGCTCTTGGAATTGATGAAGACGACCATGGGGGACTCAGGCGGCCCCGTCTCCTCTCCCTCCTCGCCGTCTCCAGCGGAGATAGAGGCAGCGGCGCCGGCGCCGTTGGCGAGGCGGCTCTGGCCGGCGTTGGGATCCTTGAAGCGGATGGAGTCGCGCATGGCAAGACGCAAGTACCGAGGCATCAGAAGCTTCCGCTTCAACTCCTCCTTGTCGATCCTCATCCCCGACAACCCGCATCCCCGGAACGAATCTATCATCGACGACCTCGCTGCGATCCGCGTCTGATTCTCGCCGCCCTTCGACGGCGACCCCATCGCCTCTCTCTCTAAAGAAATCAAATCCGGCAACAAACCAGAAGAAGAAGAAGACGAACTAAGAAAATGAGACAAAAGAGGCAACTCCCTCAAATCAGGCTATATAAAATCCGAATATACAGAAATATCTATATCTATATCTATGTATATAAATGAGTGTATTATATATACAGTAAGGTAATCTGTATTCTAGAGAGAGATAGAGGTTTTTAGAGAGAGAAAGGAAGAGGGAGCAGGGGTTAGGGGATAGGAAAGTGATGGTCTGGTTATGGCGTTTTATAATATTTTAATTAATTATAATATTCGCGGGCAAATAAGGATTTTATTTTTTATTTTTATTTTTTGGCTTTTTCGATGGGCTTTGTGTTTAACAAATGACCTTTGTTAGGGATTTTATTTACGAAAAGGCCACCAAGAGTGGTGTGGGGTTTTCAGTTTTGAAGCCGTTTGGGAATCAAAACCAACCAAGAACAGGTACTAGACTTAAAGAGGAAAGGTATATTTCCTTTTTGGGGTTTTCTTTTTTCTTTCGATTTTGAAGTAAATTAGATTAGCATATACGAATTCGTGCAAATAGAGAAATGAACTGGTTGTGTTAATTAATTTCGATTTGTAACTTTAGAATGTAAATTATTAAAATTAAAAATTTATTAAAACTATACGATAAATTTGAAATATATCGGAAACAAAAAAGTTTTTTCATATAAATGAATCTTAGGGAGGTAACACGTCGTTTTATGACATATAAGTTTCTTCAAAAGTAAATTATTGACATATTTCACTCTCGAGATGAGACTGATTCGAATCGAAGATATTATCTAAGGGAAATCAGTATTATCATCTTATCAAATGATTGATGTTGTTCATGTTATTTTATACTATATTTTGGCGTCATATTTAGGAGAAAGAAGGGAATTATGCCATTATGTGAAAAATAGAAGGATTTTGAATTAGGGCAAAATAAATAAATCTACATTCAAGGATACAATTTCGTTAGAGAAATTACATCATAAAAGTTTCCAAATCAACCTATATTTGTATAATGTTGTTTCGACAACATTGGAGTTTGGTAAGTTCCACAATCTATTTTTATAGAGAACTTTATGCTAGGATCCTCCCACGATAGGGTTCTTATAAGATTATTTATTTCGATTACAGAAAAAAAAAAAAAAAAAAAAAAAAAAAAAAAAAAGAAGAAGAAGAAGAAGAAATAGACTGTGTATATTGTATAGAGTTGGATGTCGTGAATGAATTTTTGAGATAGTATAATGTACCCTTACATGCAGAGGTGAAGTCAGGAATTTTTTTAATGAGGGTGTATATTAATTTTTTTTTTTTAAGATAAAACAAATTTTAGTTGGGACTATTTGAGAATTTTTTATTTTAGTGGGTTTATGTGATGATTTTTAATTTTAATGTTGATAAAGTAGTAAAAGTATAATTTTTTTTTAATCGGTAAAAATATTACTGAGAGTTATGTGAGATTTTTTTAATTTTAGTAGGAACAAAATGGATACTATATGAAAATATTTTATTTTTAGTAGAGATAAATTGTAAAAATTAGAAAATTTTTTAAGACAAAATTTAAAAAAAACAAAAATTTTGATTTGGGGCTAGCCCCCACTCCCACACCCTTCCCTCCGCCTCTGCTTACAAGTAGTAGAATGGTGGACCTTATTTGAAGCTACTCCTTGAGTTGAGATATTTAGATTAGATGGTTAGCTCTGGACATGTTTTTTTGTTTTTTGTTTTTTCTGTCCTCTGCTCCCCCTTTCATAAAAGCACTTCTCTTATCCATTTTGTAAGTGTTGTCTGATTAAATGAATTAATATTATATGAGCCCGTTATTTTTTTAAATGAGGTGATTACTTAGTTCCTATGAAGACAAAACTTTTTTTATTTCCTTGTGGACATGACCACTATTTAGCTGTGCTTGATTAGTACTTGCATGAGTACTCTTCGTCACACTGATTTCAATCCGATTTATCTACTCTATTGGCCAATTTTCAATACCTTCTACTGATCATGGAAGCTAGTGTAGCCAATGCTATAAACTGATTCTTCGTCCTCGATAAATAAATTAAGATAATGCATCTGAACTTTAGACTGATATCTTTCAGATACTGTTAATAGATAATAAGCTTTTGATTTTTAGTTTTCTAATCACCAATTATCTGAAAGATGACAAGTGACAAATTTTTATACATATAAATCTCCTCGATTCATATAATAGTAATTAAATGTAGACTTCTTTTGCATATGTATAAACAATATGTTAAAATTAAAATTGAATTACCACCCTTAAGTTTGAAGAAAATAAAATGAAATAAAATAAACAATAATATCTAATTTTTGTTGTTTATATGTAAATAATTAGTTTTATTGTATATAAATGACTGCCCCAGACAGATGTTTTTTAAGACTGTGATTGATAATGTCTTGTCAGCAAACTATTTACTAAAAACAAAGACAATGACACCATAACCAAAGGAAATAAATTATAATTTAGAATTGGACAGAAATATTAGCATCACCTATATAGGATGTAAGCTAGTGAAATAATGCAATGTCCCAATGGCAAACAAGATTTTCTGCTGTACATTACTTGTCTAAATAAATGTCTGAGCTGGAATGGGGTCACATCTACTTCATCCACTTAATTATATCAACTTCTCACTTTTATTTCTTATCCACCAACTTATCTGAGGATTCTTAAGGGGCGCTTGGCAATCCAATTGGAATTGAGGATCCAGATTTATTATCTCATTTTCATATCTCAATGACTATTCTCTCGATAATGTTTTGACAACTCATCAATTTGTTTAAGAATTTTTAGTATTTAGTCATTTTATGTGGCTAAATTTTTAAGTTCAGATAATATGTCATAATATTATTGGGGAATAGTTAATAAAACATGAAATCCGAGACAGTAGATCTTGATTCTTGGAATTTGAGTGGTGACGATATAGTTTTGATTGGAAATGAGTGAATATTTAAAATTTGTATTTGGTTGAAAATGAATTATGATAATGAAGTAATGAAAAAACTTTTAATATATTTTTAAAAAAAAAAAAATAAAAGCCATATGAATCATATTTTGTTTATCTCGTCATTTTATATAATTTTGAAAAAATTCATCTCATTTCGACTTGAAATATAAAATGTTGTGGACTTTTAATTGGAGTTGAAAGAGAGAGATTTAAAGATGTAGATATGAAAATGGGTTACTTTTTATGAAAAAGATAAATTAAAAAACATTTTCAAACCTTCAACTTGAGTTTGATAGCCAACGGGACCTTAATAAGACACTAAAAATAAATTAATCATCAGCCAATAAGTCATTATTTTCCACAACATCATATTTGTGTAGAATTTTGTTAGTTTTACAGTTTCTATTAATTTATTAAATTTGATTTAATCTAATTTTTAGAGTCATAAGCCTTATAAAATTCCATATTTATTGTCCCCATTAACGAGAGATTTTGGAAAGCTTTTGCAATTGCACACAAAAATATATGTGGTCCCCACAGAATTGCACGGAAACAAGGTTCATTGTCTTTTACACTTAAAATTCATCCATCTTTTTTTGAGAAGAAAGTGTGTGGTTTTTCTTTGTGTACCCCAAAAAAAAAAAAAAAAGCATCATAATAAAGTGAAATAATGAGGCTATTTCCTATTTCTGGTATGTCCAACATATTATGCATTAGGCCTTCAAATTCAGAATAAAAATTACCAAAGAATATCATCTTCTTTGCTTGTAATTTTTAATTTTTTTCAAAAACAAAAAAAAAAAAGATACACATATCTCCATTTAAATAAATTGTTAGGTCCGATTCGATTGAAAAAAATAAAAAATAAAAATACATAATCCATACTTTAAAAAAAATGCTTATAACATAGATTAAACGGTCCATATCTTGTGCTCGCGTTACTCGTAAATGCATAATAAATGATAATCGCACACGTAAAAACCAAGAAAATTGTTATTTTGAGCCGAAAAATTAACAAAAATAGTAAGTAGGGGAATATCTTTAAAAGATTCACAAACCGAGCCTTTCACGTGGAGATTCTTCCCCAATCATGCAAGCCAATGGCAATCGAGAAGTTCTTCGACAATAGAAGGGCAAATCTGTAAATGTAATTAAAAGGCTGCTAATTTGATTAGAAAGCTAGAGCTCGTGTGGGCCCACGCGGCTTCTGACTCGTGGAAATCTTTATTATTAACCGACCAATAAACGTGTATAAAGGGCAAAAATGAAAAAAAAAAAAAAAAAAAAAGTTTCCAATAGAAAATTCGGAAAACCTGGTTTTGGCGTATTCTTTGTTTCAATCTAGAAGCTTTTGAACCTTTTGAGTTGCTTCTTTGTGCTCAAAAATGGGTCAAGCAAAGTGAGCTCATCCACGGTATTACTTGTCAACAATGCCCAAACTTCCTCCAAAAAGAAAAAAAAAATCATTATGGAAAAAAAAAAAACTTTAATTCCATTCTATTTTCTGGAAACAAGTCAATAGATCTTTTTACTTATTAATTAAGTCGATAAATAAATTTAATTCAAACTTAATTTAAATTTTTTATTTAAATTTTTATTTTTTTTAAGTGACAGGTGGAATCTATAATAATGTGCCTCGCGACGAGAATCATGTTGCTCAACGCTTAAGTTCTTCTTTTGTTTTTTTGGGGTATTGACAAGAGCCCGTTGTTCTTGTCCTCTTTTGTTTTGGCTTAGATATTAAATAAAATCCCAAATTTCCCTTAATATATATATATATATATATATATATTTCATGTCCTCTCATAAAGTTTCATTGAAGTTCGTTATGGTATTTGTTCATTGTTCTAAAAACTATAATAGACTATCTTTTAAAAGGAAAAATAGTTGAAGCACGCGCAGTAAAACAACATGGTGTCGAAATGGCATAACAATTTAAAGGAAAAATGAAAAAAAAAAAAAAAAAAAAAAAAAAAAAAGAGAGCTTGAAACTCTTTTATGAAACTCCAAAAACACCTTAGACGAAATCCTTTTTAATCATGTTAAGAAAAAAAATCAAGACAAAACTCTCTTACCAAACTCCAAAAGAACTCCATATATATTTTTCACTTTTAATTGTGTAATAATAGATAGATGCTTAAAAAAAAAAAAAAACTTAATAGTGCCGAAATTTATGGGCTATTTAAATTGTAGTAAAATATTTTAAAGTAAACATTATCTTTGGATATTATATCACAAAAAATCTCAAAAAACAATTAGCATTTTTTTAATTTATTTTTTAAGTAGCAAATATTTTTAAAGAATTTTTGCACTTGATCCTTCTATTTTTTTTTCGTGCGTTGATAATGGTCGTTGAATTTTTCATCGCTGTACCCTTAAATATTAAGAAGAAAGCTAACTTTCATAATATACGGATGTAGTTTGCCCAAGCATGAAAAGTAATTCCATGGAAAAAAAAGTCTAAAAAATGCGATAGATATTTTTATAATCAATTCCAACGGCTTTATCAAATCAAACCAGTAAAGATTTCAGAAGTTAATTATGTTTGTGTTCAAAATAAAAAGCGAAAATTCAAAAGGATGAAGTGCTTCCCCCCTTCCCTTCCCTCTGAATAAATATACAATTAAATAGGGGTTAACCTTATAAATTCCGTATTTTTATGACATCATAGCTATATTTAGTATATAAATTTATACATTTTTCTCGACTAACATTTGATTTTGACATCAAAATATCCTTAAAAAGAAAATTTAAAATTTAAATTAAAACTCATTATCTCCAAAAAAAAAAAAAAAAAAAAAGATTCAGATTTCGCGCCCCTACCCAACCCAACCCTATCTCAAACCATCCTTACTACTAACCATGTACATTTCTTTTTCACCTAACAAGAGCAGCATTGATGCCTAGTGATACCGAGCAGATGAAACAGGGTGAAGACGATGCTAGGTTTGTCAATATCTATCGACGCGCATCGCACATTTGAAGATAATGATTAGTGAAGTTGAGTTAACAAGGCACATTTAGAGATGTGGCTTGGGATATGGGTTAGTAAGGGGTAAGAAGGTGTAAAGCATTCTGATGAATTTATTTATTTGTTATGAACAAGTATAGTTTAGAAGTTCTATGTTAGTTTTTGTATGGTTGATTTGTATGATTTAGGACATGTTTGGAACATTGTTTCAAATCAAAATTTTCATATCAGTTTTTGTCTTTTTCTGAAAATTTTTTTTATCTTTTCTAAAAAAGTTGTTATCTTTTCTGAAAAATCAACATAAATTTACTATTAAAATTTAAAATTTTCAACTCAAATTTATTCACCAAACGACCATTAGTATGACAAATATTCTCCAATGTTGCTGATAGGGGGCAAGGCAAGGTCAAGGATAGGGTGAGATGTGCAGGTGCTGCTGACAGGTTAAAGTGGGGTCAGTTGAAGTGTAGGGTCTCAAAAAAAAAAAAAAAAAGGGGATTTTTTGAGGAAGGTTTCAAAACGAGCACGTCTTTTAAATATTATGACATCTGTAATGGCTTTATGATTTTTGTCTTTTTTTATAATATCAACTAAAGAGTGATCAACATGTGAGTCAAAAATACTTAACATGTGTACTGAAAAGGTTATTCCTAAAATTTCCTAAAAAAAAAAAGAAATTTTTATTTAGTTAGTTTTTTTTATTTGAATTAGAATTCTTAAATTTTTTTTTTCATTTGTAACTTTATAGGCATTCTGGAAATTTTCCCTATCAATATTAAGTGTTGAACAAAAAAAAATAATTATGAATTTGTGTACTAAATGTAATACAATGGTAAATTTTATAAATTTTCTCTCTAAAGGTATTTTAGATATTCAAAAATCAAATATCGATCTAAAAAAGTTATAAATTTCATATAAAACGTAAATAATGATATAAAATTAGGGACTTCAAAAATTAAAAAAAAAACATAAATTTTAAAAAATGTAGAATATGAAAAGATAAATAACCATGGAGTACATATAAATTAGCCCTTAAAAAAAAAAGAGTATATATTAGAAGAAAATAAAATTTTTTAAAAAATTGACATATGCTTTAATCCGACAGTTTTAACATGTATTTAGCATGTCAACCGACAACCACCTAAACGAACTTCCTCCCCCTCAATAGAGAGAATTCCGTGTATATTTTTGCTCAAAAGAATTCATTGGATTTTGTTTGGTGGAAATGCAAATGCCATGACAACTATATCTAGCGGGTGGTGCGTTTTGTCATTATTATTTCATTAAATGAAGTTAGGTACATCTCACATACTCCAACCAAATTAGTACCAATAAATACAACAAACAAACTTAAACGTAAGCAAACGATGTGAAGTTCTAGTACTACACTCTACATGTCTCATCACATATGACATACCGAATAATTCTTGCTCTGAAACTATTCGACCAATAGAGTTGGTATCAATATAGAGTTGATACATTTTGTATTTATAAAATTTTACAATAAGATACGTTGTTTTACTTTGTTCAATTGAAAAATTTAAAAGCTTAACGTTGAATCTGATTGAGCTAGCCATCAACAATGTTTTATGGTTAGTACGTAACTCTAAGGGCGGAGCTGCCTTGGGCCTAGAGGGCGGAGCTGCCTTGGGCCTAGAGGGCGTAGCTACTCTCCGGCCAAGAACTCCTGTGGATTTTGAAGTTAAAATTTAAAAGTTCTGCAAAATTTTTTTTTTTTTTTTTTTTTTTTTTTTTCTTGATTCTCTCTTCTTGAGATTCTTTAATTACAATATTTGCAAAAAAATTTTCTAAAAAAAGAAAAAACAAGATATCCTAAGTTTTTATTTTCATGTTTCATATATTATACTTAAAATTTTAAGCGAATAAAAATCAATTATATTAATACATAATTAGTTATTTCTTGAACTCTAAATTTTAAAGGTTGAATCAAACTCTGTTATAAACTAGTTTAATATTTGAAGACAAAATAAAAAATATAAATATATAAGTACACAAACGTTAAAATTATTATGTCGTAATTTTAGTTTAAATTTTTGTTTGTTTCTTCACGCCCCCATGAAAATAATTCCTAACTCTATCACGGGTTACCCTTAGATGTCGAAAGCATAATTAGAGTGATCTCGTAGTTCCTACGTGGTGGAGACCTTATCGATAAAATAAATATGTCCAGAGCCGAATTTTCCTTTGGAATAAAACATTAAATAAAAGGTGATAGAATAATTAATTACTCGACATATATCTTGTGGTGTCATTTTCTAAGGATAAAACTTGTTCATGACAAAAGACTTTGATGTTTGAGAAATGGATGACGGTTCATCTAGAAATGTATCATATTTCAGCGTTAATGACAAGTACTTTAGGGAAAGAAAAATTGGTTTTTACTATTCAACTGTCAACTAAATGAGAAGACGACATGATGCGATAATTCTCATATTCCTGGCCTTTGACTTCTAGAAGTTGTTTTCATCATCCAATTAATTAATTACGAATAAGAGAATTCTGATTTCCAATCAATAATATTGCATTATTTAAATCATTAAATGAATTTATTATAATATATCTCAGATAAAAATTAGTTTGAAATTTAAACAAAGTTGACAGAAATCTTCCGGTTTAGAACAAAACCTTACACGTGTGCTACAAATTTTGTACCCTCTGTCAAAAAAATTCTCTTCACACTAGTAAAACAACGGTCCTCTTTATGCATAATGCAAACTATAAACGACTAGAACGGAAAAGAAGTTCTGAAATTTTGTAGTATAACCAATAGATGCGGCAATTAGTTTTAAAAAATGGAGATCTAAGTTTGGAATTTTGTTGAATTAATTTTTCAATCATTTGATTTATGATCATGAGGAATTTTATGTATTATAAATTTTTAGCGTGAACACTTATAAATTAAATTATTAAAAATTAAATTCAAGTTAAAAAACAATTACTACCCGTGATTAAAAAAAATATGGATTTTCTACCGTAGAAATTCCCATCTAAATATTAAGAGAGAAAAAAGCATGAGAACCAAAAGTGCCAAAATTTTGAAGAATGGGAACTAACTCAATCTTCCTCTTTTTTTTTTTTTTTTCAATTAAATTTTCTTTGGGGCTGCACAATTTTTGTGGGTATTTAGTACTGATTCTCCCGAAATTGTCACTTTTGATAACTTACCCCCCAAATTTCTTCTTTTGATAATTTGCCCATGAACTTACTAAATTATAGCAAGGGATGCCTATGAATTAATTTTTTGTTAAATTAGTTATGAAAAACCCACATACATATGCCTCATGCAAAGATGGAAAAACACATTTCCAATAAAAATTTCCAAATCTAATATAAATCATAATGCAAATCTTCCCATTCAAATCTTTTATTCAATATAAAATTAACTAAAAGGGTTACATTATAATAATTTTGCAAGTTCAGAGAGTAAATTGCTAAAATTAAAACTTTAGGGAGTAAGTTGCTAAATGGTAATAAATTTAGGGGACATCTGTGCTAAATACCCATATATTTACAAAGTACAAGATGGGGAAAATAAGAAAAAGAAATAAAACCTTGCTAGAGATGTTGGTTAAAGTTTTTAATAAGCAAGGACAGTATGATTTAATTTGTCTGTCCATATCAAATAACTACAGCCGTTTTGGTTGCTGTTAATTTCGACAGGGTTGGTGATTGAAACGTTTTCTATAATGACATTTTCATTAACATAAATCGCATTAATCCTTCCAAAATCAAGTGATAGATCATCTCCTCTGAAGAAGAGGAGAAGATTTCTCGCTTCCATAATACTAGTTTCTTCATCTTCAAGATCGTCGGGATCTGAATCGCACTCTAAACGTGTAACTTTTTCTATCTTAGTAAGCAAATTGTGAGGTCGATTTCGTTGAGACACTGGTAAAAAATGTCCCAAGAAATCACTTACTGTTTCAAGATTTGAAATTGAATCTCATATGTTGAAGCGTAGAGAGAATTCTTTCCCCTAGGACACACCAAATACAATATTATGAATGAAAAAATTAAAGGGAAAAACAACAAATAAGGTTGCTCTTTAAAATTCGTTTTCCATTTTGTCTAGTTCTCTCGTTCTTAATTATAAAGTTTTGCTTCTTTTCGATATATGCATTTATATAATAAACAGTTAAGGTAATCACAAGTTGTAAAGTACAAATTTCTCTGTCAAAGCTTCTTCTTTTTTTTCTTTTCTTTTTTTTTTTTTCCCTTTTTAAACTGCTTTCTTATGGCAGGGCAAAAGGGTTCTTGTACTCACATGTGTACTTACAACTTGGAATTCATGAGAGGAGTTAGGAAAAGAAAAATGAAGATTTCAAGTTTTTGCTAGCAATAGGAATGAAAAGCGTGGTCCACGTAGAAGTGCTTTGCTAGGGTTTTGCCCTAGCCGAGAAAGGACGTGCCAGCTAGCGCCATCAACAAGGCAGCCCTTGGGACAGTTCAGTGTCCGTCGACAACATGGCTCCTCATCCACCACCATGCCAGCAATCGTTGCACCGCAACATGAAGGGGCAAGAAAGCTCCCAATTTTGTGATCCTTGGTCTCCAAGCTCAAGCTACGGCTTGCCTTGTCTAAAAACATAGGTGTCTTTATTCTATTATCGACAAACAATTATCATATGATAAACTCTTTTTTATGATATCTAAACATGATTACTTAAATTGCTTTATAAGCCCCCAATCCTAACATGTACGAGTTTATAGATCCACCGGTGGATAAATGAATAACGAGTCACGTCTGTGTGGAGCTGCTCGCTATTGAGTAGCCTCGCCTTTGGCGTAGCTGCCTGCTAGCGAGCAACCTACATGACTTGGCCTTGTGAGATCTCCGAACCACCGATGGTTCCATTCAGCAATTAGTTATAATTAATTTTTGAAAATTCAACTAATTTCAACATAAAAATTTCATTCCAAACCCGTAGACCAAACACAAACTAAGGTTGATTCCTAACAAAAACTGGTCACTTCCAAAGCTTCTTATATAGCTTCCCGGCTTTGACTTGCTAAGTTTAAGGTAAAACAAATATTTTAATTAAATAAACATCTGCAGTAGCACTAATTGCTTCACAGTCATACAAGATTCCCAATAATAGCAAACATCAACAGAAGATGTTTTATTGAATTTATGCAAAACTAAACACTCAAATACAGTAGTTTCCTTATTGTGATCAGCTATGTGAACACATCATGATAAAAAGAGCGAGAGAAAAAAGTCTCCAAGATCCAAAATAGAATCGTCGTCGCATCTAGATGTTCCGGATCATGAATGTACATGGAAAGAAAAAAAAAAACGTGACATCGGATTTGATTCAAGACGTGTAATTAATTTAGTATCGTTAATGATAATAAACAAAATGTATAGAAAGAGAATTAAGTACTTAATAAACTAGTTTCTCTTTGTCAGCAAATCGTTATCGACAAAATTGGAATTCTTGAGGTGATGCGTAAATCATGTCCCGCTCCCGAAACAAGAGCTACGTACAAAGCTTGTAGTATGAGCCCTATGGTTGAGCTGTTGAAGCATTGGGAGGAAGGAAAATACTGGCCAAAGTCTCCACACAAAACAGCAACCTCGCTCCCAGTGTGAATTAAGGACAAGGTCAAAACGTCGTCTTTGTCGACGAAATCATCGTTGTCCTTGTCTAGAATCTTGAAGAATCTGGGACCAATTATGTGCTTATCTCAATTTATAAACCTCTCCTTGTAAATGCCAAACCTGAATTCTTCCATTTCCATTTATGTCCATTTTTTTTTAACATCTATTCAGTGAATTTCTTTTCCTTGTGATGTATGGTTGACAAGAAATGTGGGACCAACTTATTTATTATTGATCCTTTTTTTTTTTTTTGAGTGGTGTTGTTGTTAGTGTTCTGCTTCTTTATGTACTTCCCACCATCACAAATGTGTGTTTGGTTTTGGTATGCGATCATAATATGTACATATTTCATTTGCAAAACGTTTTGTTTGCTCTTATTTCTAGATCTGAAACATTCTCTAAATTTTTTTTAACCACCAACGCAACCATCCAGCTACCATCATCAGTAACATCAGTGACGAAACCAGAAAGTTTTGTTTAGACGGAGTGCTAATTAACATATAGATAAATTTTGAGTGATATGAATTACATTTTTTTATTTTTTAGAGGAGGTTTATGCAATTTTCTCTATATATATATATATATATATATATATTATAAAGACATAGATAAATAGGAGGAAAACAAAGGTTGATAGTACTAATAGTCTAAAATTTTGAAACGACTTTGTTGTTACTCCATTAACAGATCTATATTATGAATATGGGTCTTTTCCACCAAGCTGGGTCCCTTGTGAAGTGTTTAAGATGAAAGAAAGGTTGATGAATGGATGGAGAAAACAAAAAAAGTGAGGAAAAATAAAAACACAATTTAATTGGTGTTTGGAAAAAATAAATAAATAAAGAAAAGAGAAGTAACGTAAGGAAGAAAAAAAAATGTGGCTTTCTGTTTACTACAAAGAAAGGAATCGTTTAATTGTGCCACCATCTCCACACCCACAACCCCCGCCGAGCCTGCATTTTGATTCTGGTGGCAGAATTTGAGGACTATTCTGATAATAGAATAGATAGAAATTGGTTCTAACGGGTATTTCATTGCGTTTGTTAGAAAAGTAAAACAGTAAAAATAAAGGAAATAGATTAGTTAACCTCAAAATATCGGGAAAACTCTTTAAAATTCTGTTGATTCACATAGAATACTTGAAATTGACATCAAAATTCGTTAATTCAAAATAATACCGAAAATTGAAGGGAGAAGAGTAAAACTCAAAATTTTATTCAAATACTGATTATTTATCTTTACAGATAAATAGACTAACATATTTATAGGCTAAATTGTGCCAAATGAAAATGGGAAACTACAAAAATAAAATTAGGAAAATAAAAAATTCCGAAAATAAAAAATAAAAATGAGAAACTAACTTATTTTCTTCCCTAATAATTTAGCCAAAATTAAACGTAACTTTCCTATTTGTAAAATTGGTAGCTGGTTTTTCTTCTATATTAATTGTCTTCGAGTCAAGGATATACTTCTTAATTAATTAATTAATTAATCTTCACCAGCTTAGTGACAATGAGTCACCTAAGTGTCTACTCCTAAGTGGATTATCTTCTATTTAGTATTGTTCTTGTAAGGCCCAATCTCATTAACCATGATCATTAAGTTGAGCTAAGATAATAACTTGATATATGTCTAGTAATCATCTAGTTTACTATATTTTGACCCATCTAAAACTTGTTATTCAACTTTATAAAGTTAAAGTTTTTTACATTCATTTATCGTACACTTAATACTAATTTATTTCATCAATCTTTTATGTCAATATGTTATGACTTACTCTTAGATCACATTTTTAATATTTAATCATTTTGTCAGTATGAAATCTTAACTTGTAAGATTCATTTAAATTTATGTATAATTCCGTTTTAGATATTTGATGACCTGTTGAAAATTCTAAAGTATCTAGTTTCTGTCCTTATAACCCCTAAGTGTGTTGTCTTCCAATTTTGATACGATTTGTTTCCTAATATGACTTCATCTTGCATTTCACGTCAATTGAGATTCAAAAGTGAATTCAAGTGTGAGGCAATGGTTGAAAAGAGTGGAGAGAGGAAATCGATAAATGAACGAATATGAAAAAGGTGTGAAAGTTGGTGTTGCTTGTTCTGAGCTCATTATCATCTTCTTCGTTTGAGCTCCTTCTCTTTAACATGTTGTTTCTTTGCAAGTTACATTTACTTTCCCGTAATTTTTACACCTTCAACTTCTCAACGCTGCATTTCCAACTATGTGAACTATTGTCATTATTCCTTGCGTTTCTTTAATATTCAGGATACATTTTTTTGTATTGGTACACCCTAAATTTATCATAAAATTACAATTTACATCATGAACTTTTAATTTTAATAAATTGCACTATGAACTTATAAATATGTATCAAATTGCATCCCATTAACAATAATATTAATCTTTTTAAGAAAATTAATATGTAATTTATACATGGGTTATTAATTCATGATATAAATAATCATTTTTTCTTTATTAACTAATAATCTATATCCAAGTAAAGTATCAATTTTCATTAAAAAACCAACATTGCTTATCAATGGGTCTACATATTTGTAACTTTAGGGTACAAACTGTCAAAATTAAAAATTTAAGATGTAAATTGTCATTCTATAATAAGTTTAGGATACACCAATATAAAAAAGCCTTCAGAATATTACCTTTCTACCCTTGTTTTCAATATTTTACAATTTACTCAACTGACAATATCGCTTTCAACTTGTCACTTCATTCTGAATCTTTCCAAAGACCAAACTCCACCGTCCAACATTTGTCCTATTGCTAATATCATCCTACATGCCACATCACTGTCGTCTCAGATCCAGCAACGGATATGAGATTTTATGTGTGTATGTATACATATATGTAAGTGTAGTTTTTTGCTAGTTTGAAATTATGGAATTACTTGGAGAACTTGTATGTACCTATATATATGTGCATATATTCGTGACACAAATGCACCATACAAGCATGCAGGGAAACACACTTGGTTTCCTTAACACTCCGTTTGGTAACCAGGGGGAAAAAACTAAGAAGGTAAAAAAAAAACAAAAAAACACCTATAAAGGGAACTATGATTGGTGGAGTGGAAAAGGGAAAGAATGGAAGTTAGAGGAGGGATTTTCGAGAGGAAATGAAATATTAGTTGTTTGGTAGAGTGAAAAATGGGAAGAAAAGGAAATTATAAATCCATGTGATCCATCTTAATTTAATCCTTCCAAATTTGGAAAGAAAATATGAGGGAAAAAGTTCGACAAAAAAATGATGAAAAATAACTCATTTATCTTCTAATATATATTAGGATATAATTGTAAAATACACTATACTTGACATTTTCTTTTTCTTATTAAGGAAAACATTTAAATGACATAAAAAGTTAACATTAAACTAATATAACACAAAATTAAACTAAATTTAGCTAAAATTTTTATTATGTTAGTCAATAAATTAGCAAATATGGTTATTTTGGTAATTTCTCTTTTGGGTTGGGGGTGTCTATTTTCTTTAGGGATGGTAATAATGGGGTGGGGCGGGGGTAGGTATGCTTCCCCCACACCCATGCCCAACACTCTTTTTACCCCCTATACCCTCCTAATTTAGTGCAGGTGTGGATAATCTACACATAGGGTGTTATACCTATACCTTACCCATTTACACATTAATAATTAAAAAAAAATCAAAACAAATTTCATTAAAGTTTACACAAATTTTGATAACAAAATATAATTAAAAATAAAAATGAAATCTTAAAAACAAATCCAATCTTCAAAAACCATGTGGGAAGGATGAAGGGTGGGAAGGATGAAGGGTGAGAGAGAGAGAGATGTGTTGGGAAAGAAAGAAGGGGGAGGAGGGAACATGTGGGGTCCATAAAATAAAAAAGAGAGAAAGACAAAAGGTGAAAAGATTGTTTGAATGTTCTTTGTACTTTTACTGATAAGAACTAACTAGATGGACAAAAATTAGACTCAAATCCATAATAGATACGCACTTGGTTTTTTTTTTTTTTTTTTTATAGGGTGAGTTTAGCACAACCACTTAAATTATATAATTTAATTTTTTTGTTTTTTTTTTTAATTTTTATCTTTTTCTCAAAAAGTTTTTTATCTTTTTTAAAAATTCAAAAAAATTTATTATTAAAACTTAAAAATCTCAACTCAAACTACTCCATCAAAACTTTACTAATGAATGATAACTATCTCATTACGAGATTTGATTGATGATACTTTATACGGAGACCTACACATATTAGTACACGGTCTCCGGCCATAATCATATTAATAATCAAGAACATACTGATTGAATTCACAAAAACTCAAACTCTTGTTCACAAAGTGTAATTTTTCTAGCATTCAAGTAATTTCATTACTAACACATTAAACATTTTTAATAAGCAAATGTCTATGTTGATTTCTTTCGCATCAAGACAATTCAAACAACAAAGGAAAAAATAAATAAATTAAAGATATTTTATTCAAAGCACAAAAACATGGATGCAGAATTTCTTTATGTTTAGCAACTTGAAGATTTCAAGCTGTCAAGAGCGAGCCAAGAAAATCGAAAACGGAACTAAAATCGAAGCCCCCAGATGGATCGAGAACATAGTTAGTTAGTTGCAGCACCACCGACGAGATTAGAAGCAGCACTTGGATCGGTAATAGGACTACCAAGGAGACTAGAAGTGGTGCCTGTAGATGGATCGGGAACGGGACTTACAAAGAGACTAGAAGCGGCCCCAACAGATGGATCGGGAACGGGAGGACTACTACCAAAGAGACTAGAATTAGTGCCTGTAGTTGGATCGGGGACATGACTAGTTACACTCTGAGTTTCCTGAGATGATCAGGTCAATATTATTCAGACGACTAGTATTTCTTAGCTACTTCCATACATATATATATATATATATATATATATATTTTTTTCGTTTTTCTTTAGTACTTCTAGATATGTCACTATCATCAGTCACCAAGTTAAATTTCTCGGGGGGTTAACTACGATAATAATTTGACCAGTTCCTTGTCTGAATCTCTATTTTAAACTTATTTTTTAAAATTAAAAATTCAAATTTTTTTAAGAGAAAAAAAAATGTTTAAACAATCAATTTAAAATAAAGATCTAAACGTTGACTAAATATATTATGTATAATTGTTTCTGATAAACATCAGAGTTAACAAAAGGATATATATACATATATATATATATATATATTAATCTTGTCAAGACGGGTTCCCTTTGTAAAAAATTGTACGTACAATATTAACTCTTCTCTAATCTTTGCCATTTTGCAATGCAAAGAAACAGTGAAGGTTTTTTTTTTTTTTTTTTTTTTTTTCTGGTTTTAATAACTAATCTATATCGTGCAGTCCGTCAATTGCAACCTAAATTTTACTTTATTTTTGTTTTAAAGATTGAAAATATGTGTAGCATCAGTACAATTGCCATTTTATCCAAATATTATCAATCATGAATAGTTTTTTTGGTTGAAATTTTGATGGACAAGAAGGATAATTAAATAATTTTTTCTTATGTTAATGTTAAAGAATGGACAGGTAGGACAATTATAAACTTTGTTGATGCTAAAGTTTTCCATCATAAAATTCACTTGCAAGAATACAAAATATAGCGAAGTCCAACTTTTATTTTTTCCACATCCAAACTTTCTTCCTATCAAATATCTTAAATTATCATTTCTCATCATAAAATTCCTCTAAAATTTTTTTCCTAAAACATTTCTTTCATACCAAACAAAAACACAACTGATCAGGTTTGACTATAGACTATCACTATGTCTACTAGAAAATTCGTAGAATATAAAGACAGGAAGATCAAAAGGAAAGAAATATATTATTTCTTGTTAGGCAAGGATCCGTTAACAAAGTTAATGAATTTGATATTAAATTTTTTCTTAACAAAATTACATATTGTGACACAAGAAATTACATAGAAGAAATTAAAAATCCAGTCTAACGGAAAAGGGGTCGGTATTGGATGGAAACTCTGTTTTTTTTTTTTTTTAGCACCGATATTCTCTCTTAGTCAATGTTAAACTAAAAAATTTACAGATGAATTTAATCTCCGCATACATGTTCTAATTAAGAAGCATGTCTTAAAATTTTTAGCATTTTGAAAACATGATTTTTCAAACTTCACAAGAAAGTTATTTTCAAAACATATATATCTATACAATATATAGAAAGAAGAAGAAAAAAAACATTTTCGTCTAAAACGCGCATTTTGGTTGAAACGTGCGTTTTGTCCCTTTTTTTTTTTTCTGACACAATTGAGGATGAAGGGTGATAGAGAGAGAGAGGACCAACTAGATGGACAAAAATTACACTCAAATTGGTAATAGGTACCTACTAGGTTTTATTGTTTTTTAATGAATGATAATGATCTCGTTACGCGATTTGGTCGACGATGATACCGATTAATATATTTTATACGGGGAGGAATATATTAGTATATGGTTTCCGATCATAACCATACCAGCAATAAAAAACACACCAATTAAGATCGCAAAAACTCAAACTCTTATCCCAAGTATAATTTCTTTAACATTCAAGAAATTTAATTAATAACACATTAAACATTTTTATTAAGCAAATGTCTATGGTGATTTCTTTCGCATCAAGACAATTCGAACAACAAAGAACTACAATAAATTAAAGATATTTAATTCAAAGCACAAAAACATGGATGTAGAATTTCTTTATGTTTAGCTACTTGAAGACTTCAGGATGTAAAGAGCGAGCCAAGAAAGTCGAAAACGGAACTAAAATCGGAGCCCCCAGATGGATCGGGAAGAGAGTTAGTTGCAGCACCACTGACGAGATTAGAAGCAGCACTTGGATCCGGAACGGGACTACCAAAGAGGCTAGAAGTGGCGCCTGCAGATGAATCAGGAACGGGAGGACTACTACCAAAGAGACTAGAACTAGCGCCTGCAGTTGCAACAACGAGTTCATGAGCGATAAAATTGCTGGCTGTCGCAGTCATAAGATCATAAACCAAAGTTTGCTTGCGATCCTGGAAAGAAAAACAAAAAAGACGATACAAGAAATTTAGTTAAAATTGTCAACGGGATTCAAAAATAAAATATTGACGAGTGAGACCAGAGATATTATTAAGTTACCATAATATTAGAGTTGTTTGGCTGTACGGAGTTTCCTGACTCGCTTTCCTTTCGCCTCTGTAGCAAATCGTTAGCCACAAGAGCCGCATAGCTTGTAGTACGAACCATCGGTGGAAGAATAGAAGCATTGAGAACAAGGAAAGAACCGACCGATGAGAAATTCTTCGCAGCTATCACAGAAGCGCAACCTTCCGGATTTTACCAAGTAAAACAAGGTGAGAATGTCTTGTTTGTCAAGCAAGCCGTCTTTGTTCCGGTCGAGATTCTTGAAGAATCGGGGATCGGTCAGCTGCTTCATGTGCTTCTCTTCCTCCTTAAGCTTGGCCTTGTAAACTTGAAACCCTATTTTTCCATCTCTGTATACGTCCAAGTTTTGGAATAGGTTTTCGGCCAATTGCTGTTCCACTTTGGGCAACTTTTCATAATAAACTATAGCAGAACTCCTTATCTCTTCCATCTCTCTCTCTCTCCCTCTCTTGATTCTCTCTCTTACTTTTTTGATTTCTTTACACTTTTGCTGGTACTAGGTAATGGCTTCGTATAGGTCTCTATATATATACATATATATATATGGGGGTGTGTGTGTATACACACGCGCACATGAAAAGGTCTTTGCATTTACGCAAATACACTATGGGAGGTTCTTGAGATGACCAGGTCATAGATCAGACAACTAGTATTTCTTGGTAACTTCCATATTTTTTTTGTTTTCTTTAGTACTTCTAGATATGTCACTATCATCAGTGACCCAGTCGGATTTTTTTGGGGGTTAACTACCATAACAATTTGACTAATTCTCTGTCTGAATCTCTATTTTAAACTTATTTTTTAAAACTAAAAATTCAAAATTTTTTAAGATAAAGAATCGTAGAAAAATGTTTGAACAATCGATTTAAAACGAAGATCTCAACATGAACTAAATATCTTATGTATAATTGTTTCTGATAAAAAATCAAAGCTAACAAAAGTGTGTATATATATATATATTTATTAATCTTGTCAAGACGGGTTCAGTCCGTAAAAAATTGTAAGTACAATATTAACTCTTTTCTAATCCAATCTTTGCGATTTTGCAATGCAAAGAATATTGAAGGTTTTATTTTTATTTTTAATTATTTTTATTTATTCATAAATAATCTATATCGCACAGTTCCTCAATTGCGATCTAAAATATAATTTATTTTTGTTTTAAAAATGAATAATTAATGTATTTAGAGGTTGATAGTACCACAAAGTTTGAAGGTATGAGGAGTATTTATAAATTATTAAATCTAAAACTAAGAACTACAACACCATCTTTGAATAAGGGAGAGGGAGCTATGGGTTAAGAGGCGGTTCTATTTTCTTTTTTCCTTCCTTTCCAAGCTAACTTTAAACTTTTAATTAGCTTGACTATTGCCTTTTTATGCTATTATGGGGTTTTTGGTAGAATAGTTTGAGTTGAGATTTTTAAGTTTCAATAGTAAATTTTTTTTAATTTTCAGAAAGATAAAAAACTTTTTGAGAAAAAGACAAAAAATTTTTGGGAAAAAGACAAAAAAAAGTTTGAGTTGGATAGTTTGAGTCGAGATGCCAAACAAGCTATTAAGTTTTAGTTTTTTGGTAAACACTATTAATTAAGTTTTAGTTGGACTTTTATATAAATCGATATTTTCTTAACGATCTTATGTAAAGAATAAAACAAGTTTATCACTTATTTATTTATTTATTTATTTATTTGAATGTGGGAAAGGAGATTAAACTCAATATTTTTTTTTGCATAGTTAAGTGTGAAATTATCGTTATATTATGTCTATAACTAGAGTTTTAAACGTCGTTGACGGTCTAAACTATCATTGTTTTGGCGTCTACTTCTGATGTCATGATGCGTGCTGCGAGGTTCAACCCCACAGAACTTTCTTCCAAACTACAGGTTGTAACCTGGAACTATTTTGTCGAATTATGTACTACTGACTAGTAGATTCCGCTTGGACCTCAAAATATTTTCAATACGATATTTTTTAAAACATATATTCCATAGTCAAGTCGCCCTCTAAAGTTGTTAGATCGAAAAATGATGTTAAAATTTTGAAGAAAATTAATAGACATGTACACGTGATATGACACAAGCTTCGATTAAATTAATTCCAATTTCTTAATCTTTAAATTAACTCGTGTAACGTGTATATAATTATGTCCAAATTTTAATTGAAATACCTAATTACATTAATGTTGAATTCAAGTGATAATTTATCCCAAAAAAAAAAAAAAAGTAGTGAGGGTGTGCTGTCCTCCAACATACCACATATGCTACATGGATTTGGAACAATTTTATTAATTTGACCAGCTCAACATAATTTATGACTCGTTAGTCCAATTTACTACTGATGGCGCTCCATTAGTTATACATTTATACATTTTTCTTTTTGGCTGAAAATTTTACATATATGCTTGTGCATATATAAGATGAAAAAACAAAAAAAAACCCCCCACCGTTTATACATGGAGCTACATTTATACCCTTTTTTTTTTCCTGAAAATTTACATATGAATGTGCATATACATATATATATATAGGGGTGTTTTGTGAATGAGTTGAGTTTGAGTTAAGTTAAAATTTTAAGTTTAAATAGTAATTTTTGTTCATATTTTCAGAAAAAACAAAAAACTTTTTCAGAAAAAGACAAAAAAATACAGTTTAACTTGAGTTGAGTTGGAGAGTCAAACTCCCCATATATAATGAAAATAAACCACCGTTTATGCGTACAAATATTCATATATTTTTATATATTATACTTAGCCTTCAACCGAATCACTCGTTTTGGTTCTTCTTCTTCTTCTTCTTGTTCTTCTTCTTCTTTTTAACTTTTTCTTTAATAAATAGATAACCATTCACAAAAAAGACAATAAAATTGTTAAGTTCTCAGTGGATAGAAGAGAAGATCAAAGAAACCAAGAGACGTACGTCATCGAATTGCGTCTATGTATCCATAACCAAATGGCAAATGACATCTTCGATCAAATAAGGGATGCCATCATTTCAATGAACCAAGATGAATTCTAAAAAAATAAATAAACAATAAAAATAATTAAAAGCTATTAAGAGATTTAGAAACTGGAGGCATTTTCAAAAAACTGAAAAATATCAAAGAAACTTCAATAATAATTATAATCGATTAATTCCATCAGTTTAGTTTGGTTTGCTTCGCCAGCGGGTGGGATGAGGTGGGCCGTGGGCGGATCTCCTCGGAGGTGAAGGTGTTTGGAGTTCACGATGCCAAAGATGTTGATCGGAGGCCGACTGTTGCAACACTCATTTGAGGTTGTTTTTGTTTTTTGTTTTTTTTTTCAATTTTTTTTTATTTTTTTTATTTTTAGTTTTAATAAATTGCTTTGGTTGCTTTGTCAAAAACAACTTCAGATCCAACAAAGAGAAGAAAGGGGGAAGAACGAATGCTGCAAGGAAAAAGGTTTTTTTTTTTTTTTGGTTACCAGGAGATATGTTGGGGGTAAAAAGGTCTTTTACCATACATGGTTGATGTGGCACTTCTCAAAGAAAGACACGTTGCAATTTCGATACTAAATTTAACATAGGAGCAAATTTGCAAACGTCCAAAAGTTTAGCGGGAATGAATGTTATAATTTGAAGTTTATGGGACATTTTGTGACAAGACATAAAATTCGAAGGGAAAAAATTAATGAAATTTATCCTATCATTATTTTCTTTTAATTTTGTTTTTAATGAAGGACTTTTATTTATAATTTATTTATATCAAAATGATTTTTTTCCTCAATTACAACCTTACTTGAAGATCCTTTTTACCATATCAAACAAAAAAAAAAAAAAACAAAACAAAACAAAACGAAACAATGCATACATAACACATGTGTGCATAACACGTGCTTATAAATTAGTATATATAGAAAGCCAAATCACGGTTTTTTTATGAGTTGGATAATATTAATTCAGTTCAATTCACATATTTTATCCCATCATTTTCCAACGTTTCAATCAGAAAGAGATTAATAATAAAATATTTTTTTGAGAGTTAAAATTGAAGTTAATTATTAGCCTATTTTATACCAAATCAATTAATATATGGGCAATCTATCATCCTAAGATCAACATAAAACTTTTACTTAACTTTCACATAAAACATGAATTCTTGAGTTCTTGAGTGTATTAAAGCCCTTGTCGTCATTGCTTGCAATTAACTTAACAACATGTTAGCAATATCAATATATATATAGATACACACACGCACGCACGCACACACACACTATGTTCTATGATCTCTTATGAAATCTTATAGTTATTAATTTATTAAACGAATGTGATACATAGATCATCTCCTCTGAAGAAGAGGCGAAGATTGCTCACTTCCATATATAATAACTGGTTTGATCTTCTTTAAGATCTGAATTGCACTCTAAATGTGTAACATTCTCGATCTTCATAAGGGAATCGTGAAGTTGATTGCGTTGAGACACTGACCAAATGTCCCGAGAAATCACTTGAGCCTAGGACAAACGAAATACAATAATATGACTGACAAAATAAAAGGGATAAAAAAAAACAAATAAGGTTACTCTGTAAAATTCAAATTAGAGGATTTCTTATTTTCCATTTTGTCTAATTCTCTCGTTCTAAATTATTCATTTTTTTTCTTTTAAATATATGTATCTATATTAATATATAGTTAAAGTTATCACCTTGTATAGTACAAATATCTCCTTCAAGCTGTAAAAATAAATAAAAAAAATAAAAATAAAAAAGTGCTTTCTTATGTTAGCGCAAAAGGGTTTCGGTGTACCATGTGCAGTCATAATTTGGGATTCAAAAGTTGAAAAAAAAAAAAAAAATACTCTTGTTATTTTTCCATCCATTTTGAAAATGGGCATTCGAAACAAATGGGGAAAAGATTTCGATTTTTTGCTAGCCAATAAGAAGCCAAATCGTAAAAACCCGGTCCATGTAGAAGTGCTTTTTGCTAGGGTCTTCCCCTAGCAGGGAAAGGACGTGCCAGCGCCATCAACCAGGCAGCCGTCGGGACGGTTTTGGCGTCGTCGACAACATGGCTCCTCATCCAACGCCATGCCGCTAATCACTGCACCCCAACATGCAGGGCAAAAGACCTCCAAATTTCGTGATCTTTGGACTCCAAGCTCCAGCACCAATGAGTCCTTCCAGCACCACAAATCTTCTCCTCAACTCCCCCGACCACTTGCCTTGTCAAAATACATACAAAGAGCGAAGAGAAAAGCTCTACAAGATCAGAACTAGAATCATCATCGCCTCCAGATGCGGCCGGAGCATAAGCATGATCAGTGCTCGCTAATGGAATGTTAGAAGCAGAGCGAAGTTTATCATTGAATTTTTACAATATGAATTTTACAAAATATCATTGTATTTATTCTCAAAATACAATTTATCATTTCCCATTCTAGTTGTCTAAGGATATTCTGATGGATTATTCCAATAAATAACAGGTTTTTTTTTTTATTTTTTTTTATTGGAGAATAGGCTTGGCTTCATCCAAGGAAACCGGCGATTGAACAAGCTTCTTATATTTCATAATGTTTTCATAATTTTAGATCTCTATATAATTACCCATTATCGATACTTAAAATAACTTTATCATTCCCCAAAAACCAGTATCTTTATCATTCATTATACACAACTTTTCATTCGCTCACCAGCTTTTTATGCATTTTCCAAAATATATCATGAACACAAAAATTAGCATAGATAAAATATTTTAAACTAATCTCCAGACATACCGTAAAAGTTTTAGTATAAAGAAACATCAATTTACCGATTGTCAACTATTATTGGAAGTGATATGTAAGTTTAACATCAAAAATAAAAAATAACACTCTAATGGAGGAATTTTTTTTTTTTTTTTTTTGCACCCAAATGTCAATTTATCAGGGGCGCGTGCATGCACATTAAATTAATATGTATATTTTGTTAGAAAAATAGGGTTTTATAGATATAGAGGTTGGCGTACAAATATAATTGACGTGATATACCGATCTATCATGAAATAAATTGTCTGTATATCAGATCAATATGACAAGGATAACTCAAACACAAAAATTTAATAAAAAGAACGAGCACCTTACCAACCCATTAAAAGAAGGACTACGAGCACATAGGACCCATTTGGGATTAGAGATGTGCAGATGGTAGTTTATCATATGTATTTCAAAATCCTAACTCTACATCAAACTCTCTCTCTCTCGCTCTCACTTTCATTTAAAAAAAAATACTCAAATTTTAAAAGTTTATAATTTTCTCATTTCAAATTAAAATGAGACAATTTTTAGATCAGAATACTCATATCAATAGCTGAACAAAAAAGAATTCATTTTACATATATATATATATATATTTTTTTTTTTCCCCAAACACATCTCAAATTTTTACATTATTTCCATATCACAAAACTTTTAAAAAAATTTTCTCATCAAACACATATTTTCAACTCAGGCTTCAAAACATCAACGTCATGTTGCCCAAACGGGCCCTTAGCACTCTTTTGAGATGCTCTTAGCTTGGTCTGGCCAAGCCCATCGACAGTTCAGGGTGGGTGTGCTAGTTACTGTTCCAGATGGTTGTTGATAGAAACTTTATCTACAATGACATTGCCGTTAGAATCAATTCTGTATGAGACATCCAATCCTTCCAAAATCAGGTGATAGACCATCTCCCCAGAAGAAATAACAGACCACTCGCTTCCATAATCACCAGATTCATCATCTTGATGATCGTCAGGATCTAAAGCGCTCTCCAAATGTGTACCGTTCTCAGTCTTCTTAAGGTAACTGTGAGGTCGATTGCGTTGAGACACTGATCGAATGTCCCAAGAAAGCACTTGCTTTATCAAGCTTTGAAACTCATCCGGTGAAGTGTAGAGTGAACTATTTCCCTGGACAAACCAGTGACAACATTACGAATGAGGAAATGAAAGAGAAAAATAAAGTTAGTGTTAAATTCAACGTACAGAACTGCTTGTTCTTGTAGTATTGTATGTCAATTCTTCCATTTTTCTTTATATTATTTTGGTTCTTATAATTAAAATGATCGAAAATCATGTTATGACAGATCGACTTTTCATTTCTTAAGTCGTCAAGGAAGTAAACAGATGCAACTTCAAACTTTAGACAACGAATTATCACCAGCAAACAATGAAAACATGATATTCTACCGTCAAAAAAGATAGTAAAAAGGTTCAATCCCTTTTTGCACACAAAGACGAATGACTTATTTCGCACATACTTGAATAAGTTTCTCGTAGTATGGGCTATTTGATACTGTGAAGACCGGATGATATTTTGATGTATACTATCATTGGCAGAACAATCGGAGAACCTTTGTCACATAGAGCTATGTTCCAGATCATAAGGAAGAATGAGCTATGTGAAAAGGATGCTTTGCATTCTACCACAACGAAATGAGGTCCCGCAAATGATTATATTGAAGTAAAAAGAAACAAGCTAACTTCATAGGGAAATACCAAATTAAACGTAAAACAAAGTAACACAGGTTCAAGATACTGAAAGTGCATGTTTAACTACTCACTGCTTTTTCCCAACAATCAGCGAGTGTGGAAGCAAAACCCTCAGAAAAGCAAACAGAAGCTACTACCAATAAATTGTCCTCCTGTGCAAACATGAGACGTGGTTAAAGAAGTATGGGTAGACTTACAAGTTTAACTAGTAATTGTCGTAAAAAAAACAAGACTTGTAAATGTCCATACTAGAAGTTATAATATGCGTGTAAAGCAGTAGAAGTAATACCAGTAGCCACTTGGGTACTGTTGCCCCTTGGATGCTATCGCAGTACGGGAGATAGGGCTTGATATCAAGTACTGGCTATTGATCAAATTCAAACAAGGAGAGAGCTGTCACACGCTGAATATTGCTGCAGAAAGCATCAAGTCACAATAACAAGACCAATAGAGACCGACACACGCATACATATATGTTCTTAACGTAGTGCAGCCAGCAGAGAAGGAATGGAACTTACTGTCCCATCCACCAGATCCACGCCAGAGAGCAGTATCGAATCCCCTTGGACCGCCTCAATCTGAATGGAGACTGTATATTTTAGTTCAATTCAACTAACTCTTTTTAAATAGGCATGCATCTCATTCTCACTCAGACTCGCGTTTTTCACGCCATAAGATGGAAATGCATGCAAAAGTGGCATGGGATTTGACGTAGTCAACCAATGATGTAACACTACAACTTTAGGGCTCTTCTGTCAAATAATCAAGAAAATGATACATTTTTTTGGACTTCCTCCTATGATCTAGTTTTATGTAGTCAACACATGGAGAAGAGGGAACGAAACGTTTCCTTTTAAACATCATGTTAGCACCGTGAAGTCAAAGCATCCTCTTACTCTCTGTCAAATACAAAACCTGCATGAAGCTTGTGCCCCTTCACAGTTACATGCAACCAATATTTTGTAAACATCATTTTCTGAATCCTTGTTACTATTATAAAGATCAAGGAGCTTGAGATTGCAAAGTTCCAATATATATGTGTGTATATATATATATATAATCATACATGGAGCCTAATGCCAAGAATGATAATATCAGAAAAGTTGGAATTGACAAAAATTCCTTAGCTCTCATTGCCAAAGATCGCATGCATACCTTAGCAACAGTGAGCCCAATGGGACATGGACGATGCGGAGATCGTGTTGCAAATACTCCCATCCTCCCACCTTTCAATCTTGGCACTCTTACCTATTGATTCATCCAACATTTTATAGAAACTAACCGGTAATATAAATAAAGAAGAAGACGGGGAAAAAAAAAAAAATTGTAGCCTGCTATGCTATACAGCAACAACTACGACGCAAACACCTTGGCTTTGAATTTTGACTTTGTTGGATGCTTCCAAAGCTTCTCCAGATCAGTATTTAGATGAAAGACATATATAATCCAGCAATGAGAATATTCTCCAAGCCCCTCAAGGGAAGCTGGAGGCACGCGAGACAAATTAAAGAACAAGCATGCCTTAGCAAGAGGTACAAGTAAAGGTTGCCTCGGTGTGCCATTCCTGTGGAAGTGACAACAAATAGTTCAATACTAAGACACCAAAAGAACACTTATGCATGCATGGCAACATACCCATTTCACCTCCATCATTTGGTTGCATATTACTGTAAGGAAAAAATGAAAACAAAAATGATAAATAATCTCTATCTTAACAACCGAAAGCTGTCATCCAAACGACCTGGTAGAAAAGCACGACTTGATGGTGCCAATAGGTGCCATGGGATAAGAAGTCATCTCTGAATTTTCAACCTTTGGTTGAGCTAGTCCTTTCCTCAAAGCCTGAAATTGTTTAATTGAATAAATGAAATGATTGTAACTGAGCAACATCAAAGACAGAGGGAAATGCCTCAAGACACAAAGGCATAAAACTCGCAAGCTTTAACATCACTCTACTAGCAATAACATCATTGAAGAAATCAAGAAACGCAAATTATCGAACAACATGAAGAAAAAGAGAAGCTCAAAATCTTACTAAGATGGTTCGGCGTTTATTAGCGTGCATTTTGTAGCTGATATTAGATCAATCTTCAACAATGTGAATGCCGATGTCTATACTTGTGCCAAATTTGACATTTGTTATTTGGCACTAATTATATCATATGACAAAGTTAACATTAATCTTAGCAATGCATTACAAAATTACCCGAATGCCAAATTTTGGTATCGGGACAGCAATTTGGTATTGCATTGGAGATGCTCTTATAGTTTTCGAGAATAGTCCACAATATTCCAAACTTTGATCACTAATTCGCTAAAACTGTTGATAAATCGCAAGTACGGTTAAAGAATTGCAAATGCCGCCTCAAAAAATAAAATAAAAAAAAATAAAACCTTAAGCATTTGTTATTCATCCAAAAAATCACCAACTCAAATCGGAAGAACAAGATATTTGATTTCAACATAATTTAAGATTCTTGACAAATCTTCGTTCTTTTCTATATTTCTTAGCACATCAAAAATTAAATATATTTAAAAAATAGTAATTAAAAAAAAAATCAAACAGAAAGTCAGAGACCTGCTGAGCGCGAATTCGGCCTTGCCTCTCGGCGGCGCATTTCTCAGAGGAAACCATGAGAGCTTTCTCAAGCTCTCGAATTTTAGCCTCCAAAACCCTAGATTTTCTCTTCCACAAATACGCTAATTCAGAACAACAAAACCAGAAGATTAATCAACACAAAAATAACACAAAAAAAAAAAAAAAAAAAAAAAAATCAAGGCGAAGAACAGAATATAATTTACCAGAGAAGGCAGTGGAGGCGGAGAAAGCTGCGAGAGCAAACGCCATGAAAGCTCTCAAGGATTTCGATTCTGCGGAAAACGCCATAACCGTTGCTCTTGCAAGCTCGTTCAGTTTCTCGTAAGAATTTGAGCAAGGTTTTTCGCTGTTCCTGCTCTTTCACAGTTTCCTTGTCGTTTTTATCTTGCTGTACACCTTTTCCCGCCCGAGTTGTTGTTGTCGTAGAAATAGATATTGGGATTAATTTCAAATGTCACACTAATCCGAGCTTATAAAACTTAAAATGTCTTATTATTGACATAAAATCTATCAAACATTTCATTATCAGTCTCTTTACATTAAAAATTGACAGAATGAAGTACGTGAGGCTTACGTGATAAATGAGTGGGTGGATGATAATTTGATAAAATAAACGCTGAGTAGTTGATTGGAGAGTGATTTAAACCAAATTTATGTTTCCTAATTGAGTCAAAATTGTAGGTTTCATATGTTGGTTAGTTGTGTAATATTAATTCAGTTCAATCCACCTATCTAATCAATCAAAGAAATTTTATTTACTAAATTACTCTTCACATATGGTTTTATTCTATTGCACTTGTAAGATTTCTCATCATAGAGGGGATAATAATGAAATTTTTGATAAGTTCGGATGCCAATAATGTGGCATTTTCAGCTCTAGTAGAAATATTCTTCAAGGGCTAAAATTGAGTATTCAGATTAGCACTTATACCCATTAAACTTGTTATATTTTGACAATTTTGCCCGTAAGCTTTAAATTTTAACAGTTTAACATCTAAATTTTCTAAATTGTTGCAATTACCTTATGTGGCTTAACTTTCCGTTAAATTAGCAACGGAAATCCATATACGTTTCATGTGAAGACAGAAAACCTGATTTTCGACCAAAAACTTCCAAATCTAATACCAACATTCTAAATCCGAATCTTTAATTTAATGTATAATTAACTAAATGGGCATATTATAATAATTTAGAAAATTCAGAGATAGTTACTAAATTAAAACTTTAGAGGGGTAAATTGTCAAACGGTGACAATTTGGGACAACAGTGAAATTAATCCTTCCACTAGTGGTCCTCCAACTTTGGGGTAAATCCTATTATGATCTCTTGTTTTTTGAAGTATCACATTATCTGTCCAACTATACAAATATTATTTCTTTAAAATGCTTCTATGAGCACAGATGTCTTCATCCAAGCACACAATTTTCCCATCGGAGGATGATATCTTTCTCATTTAGGCACGTTCTTCATGAGCACAAATCGTCCGAGCGCGTGTTCTTCCGTTTAGGTCATTCATGGATCCACAAAGGGCGACAGCATCCCTCAATCGACATCGACTTTACTCCATCAGCAACAACTCGGACAGGGGACAAAAATCTCTCTGAACTCCGTTCAGTAAGACTAGTTTGACAACTTATAAGTACCTCTCCCTTGAGAGGCCAAAGTACTTAATCGAGTCTATCGGTCTATCAGTCTAATCAAAGGGTTTGGCTCGAACGCATCTCATAATTAACATCAAGAATTAATTTGTATTGGCCGAGACGGTGAAATTTGTGATCTCGAGCACGTCTATGTACAAAGCCAAAACTAATTTGCATGCCAAACAATTTGACATTCAAGAGTTACAAAATTAGCACCAACATGATAAAATGTAAACATCGCCAAGTATCCTTCCACATGAAACGCCTCATCTTTGAGAGCCAGATCCCCTTTTTCATGGACCGAACTTGTCAATGTCGTAGAACTCTATGTTCTTATACTTCTGGGATATTATCTCTGCTTGAACTTTTCTTGCGGTGTCCGTTGCACAACCAACTAGAATGAGAACCGATGTGCCTGCGAATCCCCGAAATGCAGTTAGGTGGGTGATTTGTTCGACCACAGCAGGGCCTGCAGCCAGGACTGCCAAAAATGCTGAACCAAGCACCGATATCCGACTTAGGACCTATTTCCAATCATAGAAGCCAAATTTCAGACATATATATCGCATTTATGATTATGCTTTAAGTTAAATGACCAACAGAAATATCAAGAGTTAACTCGAGCCACGAAGGAGTAGTTGGCATCCTATGGAGAATAATAAAGTCAGCATCAGAAAATAGAATGTAAATATGATTTTGTTCTGTAAACCATAAATTTTCCAAGTTCCAACTCTTGACGACAGTAAAAGAACTTGCATTAACGCAACTGAAAGTCTGAAACGTTCATTCATGCAACATGAATCTTTTGTTTGATGTAAAAGAACGGAGATCAATTTCTATGGAACAATGAAACAACTCAAGTATATAATTTAAGAGAGAGCTGAGCAACTCAAAACACCACAGTGTTGATGATTTTGAGATTCCAACAGTTTTGGTTGACAAGTAAATGCTATTTCAAGTTAATCGAGATGAAAATAAAAAGAATGCAGGCCCTTAGCTAGAAAGCAAGTGACAATTCAACTCACGAGTGGAAACTCAGTCACAATGACACAAGAACAAAGGCTAATTTAAATAAACACGGCCGATTAAATGATATATTTTTTGCAGCTTAAGATGGCAGAAAATTACCGTTTTAATAAATGCTGCTGTACTTTTACCCGGTCGTACAAGTGGGATTGATGCACCTTGACGCTTCAACTGTTCACTCACATCGTCAGGGTCCAACTGAAGGAAAGTGTAGTAATAGTTGAAGAATGCTATTAAAAGGATGTTGGTAGGAAGATAGAACGAACCTACAAGAGTTCCCGGTTATCTTAGACTGTCGGATTTTTTATCTTGTAAACATAGAAATCAAAAATCTACTTGGTGAAACTAATGTGTGGAAGTTTCCTCTATTTTTATTTGATCTATCTTTTATGACAACATTGATATTCTCATAATCACAAGCGATAATATGCAAAAATCCAGAACAGGTTGAATCTCATCTCATATATTATGCAAAGAAGGATCATTTTCATAATACTTAATGAATGCCTTTAACATGGAGTTACTATCAATAATCTTTCACGCCCAAACTTTTTGTAATAATTAAACGGAAGCCTATGTTTAAAAAAAAAAAAAAAAAGTTAAAATGTCAAAAGATCATAGAACTGATCACATGGGTTGTAAACTCGGACATAGTTTAAGCCAATAATTATTTTCCTAAGCTTCTAATCTCTCCATCTTTCGAAATGTCTACAGCAAAGAAAAAGTTTGTAATCTTACCACCGGGATTTAAAGCAAATGCAGCCTTCTTTAATGCAGCTAAACCAGTGAAGCGTGCCAGTGTACCAGGAAGTGCCAAAGACGATGTGGAGAATATAATTGGCATCACTCCAGAACTGTTTACCTGCATTGTTTAACTAGTTACTAGTTAGATCGCTTGACAATTATATTTAATACAAAAAAAAAAAAAAAAAAAAAGAACAGTGTGTGTTACAATATAATACTATTGTACCGCATAATATTTGAATATCATGTTATTTTTCCACATATTAGAAGACTAATGATGAATGAGACCCAACCAAGGATCAGAAAGAATTAGCAGACAGGAATCAACTCGGTGGGTTATTTAAATTAGAAAGTAAAAAGAACTTGATCACATATGATGACTGTGAACTTAAAATAGCCGGGATAAAAACGAAGTGCCAATATACGGAGGGTACCATTGGAAATGCTCCTCATTTAACTTTGAAGACAAATTCTTGTTTTTTTGTTCTCAAATTTAACTAACTTGACTCTCTATTCACAAGTTATAATCACTTTCAGGCATTTTCAATGGTGTTCGTACGAGCTCTAGTCACGGATAAGCATCCATGCAAGAAGGAAAACGACTAGAATTCAGACCTTAAAGGGAAGGTAAGCAGATCGTTGAAGCCCTCCACTTCTACTGCTGTATCTTGAGGCATAGTTGAGTGGAATTTTCCTCTCCGCTTCCTGAAACCTTTTATTAGATTATTCTGAATGTTTTGTTATTCCGTAAAAAATAAAAGAAGCACTTCATCTTGGCCAAACAGTCCGTGCAACTTACAAATAGCACTTACCTGAACATATACGATTCCAAAGACTAATAGAAAGAAGGAAGCGATGATAATGCCTAGTCCAACATAGTTGCCTTCATTAAGAGCCTGTGCAACAGTTCTACCGAAAGATGCTGGCAAGTAGGAGATAATACTTGTGAATATCAAAAGCGATGTGCCATTTCCAAGTTTTAGGTCTGAGATTCGTTCCCCGATATACGTTGTTAGTACTGAGCCAAGTGTAAGTAAGGTAACGGAAGAGAGAACCCACTGCGTACTGAAGTCATTTACATAAGGACGAAGGTAGAGCACTTGGCCAATTGCCTGTCATGACAATCACAGACAGATTAATAATATTACTATCAAAACCCTCATAACTGTTAGTAAGTAGTTTGAGTTCCTCACCTGCACTATGGCGAACCCAACAGAAGCATATCGAGTATACTGAAGAATTTTCTTTCTTCCCGCTTCACCTTCTCGTTTCTGAAGCTCTTGTAATTTGGGATAAATCTGTGCAAGAAGCTGGAAGACGATTTGTGCATTGATGAACGGGACAATACCAAGTGAGCATATCCCAAGTCTGCCAATGCCTCCTCCAGAAAAAGAATCTAAAGTGCTCAATAAACTATTCTGATCCAAATTTCCGACGAAAGCATCTCGATTAACCCCACCAAGAGGTATATATATTCCCAGTCGGGACAATGCCAAAAATCCTAAAAGCTTGAGAAACTTCCCCGGCAATGGGCCTTTGAAGAAGTCCCCAAAATCAATGGAACTATCCTCTATCGACGCTGCCGGTATTAAATCACACTAATCAACTTCAGAGAGCAACAAAACTTTTCCAGATTGAATAAAGCTAATTCAATATTTTCGATCAAGAAAACAAACCTGCCACCCCTCGAGCTGAAGATTTCTCATTTCTTGTACTAGAAGAACTCTCAAATGTTTGTGAGATTACGCTGATAAAACTTTCCCAAGTCGCATTTAGACCAGAAGGGACATCTGAATTGATACCCAAGGGATCAAAAACTGAGCCTTCAGAGCTGAGAAGTTGGTCCAATCAGCAAAACAGATTAATATTACCATGACTGCATGATTTTTCACTTCGAGTTAAAGAAAAGTAAGCACTAAAAATGAAGATTTTTTTTTCCTTATGTTATGTAATTGTTAAAGAGTTCAAACCTTACATTAAACAACCAAAGATTGGAAAGTCCCATTGAAGTTACCAAGATTGTTTGGTTAAAGATATCCATTTCTATGTATTATAATGGACACTTAAAAACAGGTGAAGAAGCTATTCAAGCTCATGTGGAAACAAGAAGGATAACGAAAACTCAAACATAATTGGAAGACAACCTCTAAATTTATGGTCATACTTTCCAGCTTATAACTGTCTACTAGATCATAAATTTGCGAAAACCACAGTAGGTTTGGTAGAAGAAGATGAAAATAATTTTGATGCCTACAGTACTATACAGAACAATGTAACTCGCTCGGATTGCAAGAATAGACTTTGGCATCTACATTAGTACCTCAAAGATCTCAGCCACTAATTTGCTTTGAAATCGGATACTCCTCGTGAACTAGAGAATCAATCACCAACTATGGTTTTATTTTATAATTTTTTTTTTTTTTGGCACTTCTAATGCTCAAGCTCATGTAATCTAGGAAAACCATGTACATGAAGGAAAAACCATCATTTAAGTTTTGCAGAACCTACAAAATTTTGACATGCGTGTAATCTATCCTCTCTGGTTTCGGTGTTCCAAAATAAGCTATCAATCAAGTCCATATAAAACTCTAGAGCAACATTGGGTGAGTTAAACAACACCACCATGATACGCTTCCCTTCACGAGACAAATTATGTTCGACACACCATTTTTAATTCAAAGAATGCAATTCAAATCCAAATCCAAATCCAAATCCACATCCAGATCCACTTTTTTACGTTTACGAAATCCGCACCGCACTCATTTTTCTTTCTCCCAAACACTCATTCATTTTCGATTCTCAAATCGAATTATATTCTTTCAATTCAAGACGTTGTGCCAAACATGAGCATTCATTTCATAACTCTCTCTATATCACTATGCACTAAAACCTCTTTAAAAACATCTATGTTTGTATAACGTTTTGGGAAATCATAAAACTCAGCTCTTAATTCAGATACGGGCACTATTTTCGAACACACAATTCTATCAACTCCCACCCCATCAACCTAAATCACACGAACTTTACTTCTCATTGTCAAACACACATTGCAAAATCCAAGGACCAAAAACCCATTTAGAATAACCAAAAAAAAAAACACCCCAGATAACCCAATTCAGAAAAATGGAGGCCACAAATTTCATCAACAAAGAGAGAGCTAAAAAGGGTAATAAAAAATAAAAAATAAAAAATAAAAAAAAAACCTATGGGAGAGAAGCCAAAGTTCCATGATTTGGAGGGAGAGGTTTTCTCTGAACAACAAAGAAGCTCGGCAGAGAGAAGTTCTGAGGCGCCGAGAGGAGTTGGGAGTGAGATGAGAAATGGAAGAGAAGGTGTTGAAGCAAAGCGGAGAAGAAGAAGAAGCTTCTCTGACCGTTATCAACATTATTATTATCTATTTCTCTCTCAAGTCTCTACTGCCTTGTCTTCTCTTCTTTCATGACCTCTGTTCTCTCAAAACGGTGTCTTTTGCTCCACAGACCTCAGTAAGTGAGGCAGGCCACTATCATCTACGGACCACTTTTATGTTGTAATATATTGCATGAATGAGATCTTGCCACGTCCAAACCATATATTCCTAAGGGAACCAAAACTTAAAAAGGTAAAAAAAAAATTAGATAAATATGCCGTTTCTAAATCCTTAAGGTTCATTTAATGAAACGGTTTGAGTTGAAATTTTTAAGTTTGAGTTGGTTGATTTTTTAAAAATTAGTTATAATTTTGTTAACTTTTCAGAAAAAAATAAAAACTAAGATGAAAAATACAAATTTAAGATGTAATACCAAACGGACACTTAATTAAGTATAAATTGTCGAATTTTTTTTATGTAGGAAAATAATCGTTAATCAATAATTGATTATAATCAATCAGTGATTGAGTCCACAATTTATGACTACATAAGAGTCATAAATTACATTTGTTATTAATCAATCAGTAATTAATCAAATAAATTACATTTGTTATTAATCAATCAGTAATTAATCAAATAAGATATTAATCTTAAAGGCCCTTGTGCCACGTACAACTTGTGACTACATAAGAGTCAAGCTGTACACACGTACAACTTGCATTTGTTATGCTTATTTATCATTACCCTTTTTTTTTTTTTGGTTTTTAACATAATATTTACAATTGTTTTCTTTCAACTTTATACATAATGATTGTGATATTGTTATTTATCTAATTCTTCTTCATCAATGAAAAAGTCCTCGAAGAAGAGAAAGAGAAAATACCTAACGCGTTTGGTTCAACAATTGGAGTTGAAATTTTTAAATTAGAGTTAGTATATTTTTAAAAAATTAGTTATAATTTTTGTTGATTTTTCAGAAAAAGATAAAAAATGAGATGAAAATTTTGAGTTAGAACTAAAATACCAAACAAAAGCGTAAAGAATGATATGAAAATGACACAAATTGGGGAGTAAAGAAATATTGACTAAATTGAAGCTGAGACATAATTTAGATGTGATGCATATTGAGAAGAACATACGTGATGCTTTTTTTTGGGTCGATTTTGAGTATGAAAAAGAAGTGTAAAAATATAGAAAAAGCATGACTTTAATAATTGAAATACTTAAAAGATACGCAAGGAATTACAATTAAGAAAAGACTAGCAGCATATTATTCATTGTCAAAAGATGGGCATTTAGAATTTTGATTTCCAGATGGGAATGCTACAATTATTTCTAGAAATGTCTAACATAAGCAAAGGAAATATAACTAGGTTAGGAAGTCATTATTGTCATGTTATATCACAACATCTCTTATCCCTTGGATTAAGGCCATGTTTAGAAAAGAAGGTGATGAATACAATCAAGAATATATATATATATATATATATATATATATATATTCCATATTCATTCCCATATTCATTTTAACTATGTACATATAAAATTTTTGTATCAAGAATTATCTCTAGAAGTGACAGACGAGTTGCATGCACTTGCATGTTGACCGAGGTTTTTAGTTTTTTCATATCCTTGTTGCATGGTAAATTGAGTATGCTATCATACAAAAACCCGAGATGAAAAGCGCAACATACAAAGTTTTTACATTTTGGTTTAATCAATATATATGATGGCAAGCAGGGGCGAATCCAGGGGTGCCAGTGGGGGCCTACAGCCCCCATTGAAATTTTTTATTATTTTATTTTTAACCCAAAATTTTTATAATTAATAAAATTTACCCTCATTGAAATTAAAAAAATTATTATATAGTCCTTACTTTAACCCAAAAAAAAATTCTCAAAACCTTCTGTCTTCACCCATACATTAATAGAATTATAATACTATGCATAAATTAATTTTATAGAAAAAATTATACTTTTATTACTTTGCTTCCACTAAAATCAAAAAATTCTCACATAAACCACTAAAATTAGAAATTCTCACATATAGCCTCTTTTAAAGTTTATTTTATCCTTAAAAAAAATTTTGGTATCACCCTCAAATAGATTTTTAACTCCGCCCCAAAGCAATATGACTTCTGTGGGAATATCAAGAAAATTTTGGAAGTTCATGATTACCTTTATTGGCACAAGGTGATATTGTTTAAGTATGCTTTGGTATAATTCTATTGATGACAAAATATATATATATATATATATATACACACACAAAATTTCATTTAACCATTATCAATATAAGCTTAGAATATTATAAAGATGATCATTTTATCCTTGCAATCCAAGTTAAGTAAGTCTATTATTTAGGTGATGGGAAAAGGGGTAAGAATGGGAAAGTGGCTTAGAAGGTAAATCATCGACACTTTTGGAATACACCATCAACGAATAGAAGTGGTGAAAATGGTGGTGAGGAGGACAACGTTATTAATGGAGAAGCTTATCAAGAAGAAACTCTTAAATGACATCTCAATGTAATATTTGATGCCACTAATACAGAAACATCGTCTTATATTTTGAGAAAATATTGAACCAATTGAAGTTGAAGCAATGGATGTTGAGTTGGAAATAGATCCCAATGATGAGATTCTACAAGAATGAAGTGGAAAAGAAAATTATGCTTATAACTTTCATTTGCTATGTTGTACTAGAAAGTGCAATAGAAGTTACAGTAATAAAAATCTAAGATATTTTAGTTGTCTTTCTTTTAATTGGCAGGATGAAGGCAACACCCACCGGGGTGGATGGGTTGGTAAGGGTGAGTGACTTTACTAGCTTCTCCCTTCGTTCATCCGGATTCAACTCTCATTGCCTCCCCTTAGGCTTCACTCTAGTTTTGGTTATTGAAGCATTGGTTTGGTGATCGCAGGGTAGACCATGGATGGCTGATTAAGTGAAATTAGTATAAAGAATTCGTCTCCCTACCATACTCAAGGAAAGAGGTTCTTATCTATGGGACTGAAAACTTGAAAATGATGGGACCACCCCCAGATCCTTTTTTATTCACCAAAAGATTGGTAGGATGAAGGCAAATAAGAAATCAAGAACGAGATTTCTTTCTAAAGACTTTATGTGCATGTCTTTAGACAAGTGAACGAATATGTTATCAAGAGCATCAATTTTTTTTAGGACCTGTTTGGGTAACATCTCTAAATGTTACATTTTCATCTGGATTTTAAATTTATAACTCTACATCAAACTTTCTCTCTCTTTTATTTTCAAAAAACTTAAATTTTAAAAGTCCATAACTTTCTCGTTTCAAATCAAAATGAAATGATTTTTTTGTCAAAATGCTCGTGTCAACGAAACGAATAAGATAAGATCCATTTTTCATATTTATTGCCCAACACATGCAAATTTTTACATTATTTTTTATATCAAAAACTTCTTCAAAAATTTTCCTCCAAACACTCATTTTCAACCCAACCTTCAAAATATCATCTCCAGATGTCTTTCCAAACAGACCCTAATTTTTTCTTTGGTAAATAATGATTATTGGTACTCATTGGTTATCTTCAATAAATTAGTTTATTAAGTCAACACTTTCTTTTGTACATAGCTATTCTAAAACAAGTACTGAAAAGTTTTTTGCATTCATTGATTCAGTCGCTATAATTACTAGAAGATAATGTACCACATTCTGCTACCACATTCCATAATACTTTGGTCGCTAAATCGACTAGACCTTTTGCTACCAAAATATTTTTTGCTGATTGTCTACTTTCTACAACCAAAAAATTATAGTCACGGAATGTTGTTTACCCACCTTCTTTTAATCTATTTGTGTCAAACTTTTTGCGATAAAAGATTAATTAGTTGCAACATATACGTTTTTGCAACAAAACATTTAATTGCGAAAAAACATGATGTCCAAAGCATCCAAAAAATTTTGCGACTCAAAATTCTGTCGCAACAGGCAATCTTCTGCAACATTTTTCCTTGTTGTTTACAATAAATTTCGTTGCGGAAGGTGTGTGTTTTCCTGTAGTGCGCTGTTTTGTTACTAACAATAACCTGACATCTTACTAAAAGTAGTTCGATGTGTTACCAAAGGTACCCAATTGCTATCATGTTTGCCAATCATATTACTTATCGTATTTTACCATGATACTATCAATTTCCCACTCAGATATTAAACAAAAGAACGTGATTTGAAAGATCCCAGATCTGTACTAAGCCCCAACTGTTGAATCCAAATCCAAATGTCTATGGGCTTCGCTTTAAGTTTTGTAAATAGATCAGATTACATGTAGCCAAGAAACATACAAGCCTTACATACATAGAGTGTATATCTAGAGGCTTATCCGCCGTTAGATGGAAGCAATTTCAATATAAAATCATATCTGCTAATTAATCATCAGATCAACGATAGTTAATTAAGAGATTTTTCAAACATATCAAAGCACAACCAGTTTTTCCGACTACATGTCTAGTTTTTTCTTTGAGGGAGACAATGTGTCGCTAATAACGAACTTTTAGTGAATTATGTCGTCGCTAAAAACCCCTATTGTTGTAATAACTATTAAGTCTTTTAAGAAGACAGTGATGAAAATCCACTTGTTTTGTTTCAAAAGAATTCGAACTTTACATCTTGTGTAAATTCAAGTTTTCCATACCTTATCCATAAGAGTATCAGATATCATGTTCAACGATGTATATTATTACATAAATTTCAAGTCATGGTTCTATAATGTATTTCTATAATTAATGAGGCTAAAATTTTAGAGAACACGTGAGATATATCACTTTCTATAATTAGTGAACATAAATGTATTTTTCAGATAATGAAATAATAATTATAAAAGAAAGATCATAAGATGATTAATGATCTCTCATTATGGCATCTATCTTTCTTTTTTTATATATACAGATATTCGAATTTACATTTGATGATAAATTCAAATTTGCTAAACTCTATCTGCAATCACCATGTCATATACCTTGTTTAACGATATTCGGCTTTAAAAAAAAGGGTTTACTGTCACATAAATTTCAGGTCATGGTATATGCCAGCTCAACTTAAAATATAGGCACTTGTAGGTATAAGATGCTGATCTTCATCTAACAAACCCTAGAAAGATTGGATACACACACACAAACAATATATATATGCATATGTATATATATATATATATATAATATTTGCTATCGAAAGATGTGCGTACGTAGCCATCCTTCTAGCCATTGTCCACTTTCCCTAAAGTTCAACCAACACATATTATATCTGGTTTTTTTTGCAAAACACAATGAGGCGTAGTTGAGATCTCTGCCTATTGGCCATTATATTATATTATCCTATTGTATCTTCACACCTTTTCAATATAATAAACAAAATTAATATATATATATATATATGGGCTGTCTTTATTTGGATACAGTTTCCTTTCAGTTGTGAGCTCTTGTCATATTATGTTGAGAGTTAAGTAGGGGAAAAAATAATGATATGTTAACCATCAAATTCACAACTTAAGGGTTACAAACTAAGATTCTTGTTGGGGTAACAAAAAAAAAAAAAAATCCCGTAAAAGATCTACCAGTTCAAAATTATATCATAATAACAGGTTGTCTTTTTTTTTTTTTTTTTTTTTTTTTGGTTCTGGGCTGTGTTTGGAATTTCGCGAGTCAAGCTAAAAAAAAAAAAAAAAAAAAAAAAAGGAAATTTCGGAATGACTTAGTCAAGTGCAAGGTATATTGATTAGTTGATCGCTTGTAATCTAATCAACTTACTAAAATCTAAAACGCACTTTCCTTTCCTTGGCAGGATAGATCTTCAATTCAGTAATAAAAAGGTGCCAAAATTAGTTAGTCCCACACACTAAGTAGTCGTGAAGAAAAAGTGAGGCAGAAGCAAGTTGATTTAATTAATAAATTATTTAACAAAAAAATTTGATTTAATTAATTTATTAAATTTAAAATAGTGTGAGAGGGAACAGGTGAGCGTGGTAGTCATAAAGCCTGCATATCCACAAAAAGATGAGCAAGAAAAAGTCATGTTGTGCTTTGTCATATACTTGTCTTTGCCTCATAAGATCCAAATTCTCACATTCCATTTCTATATTATATTACACTATATTTACATTTAAATATCTCCCTTCTATTAGTTTATTTCCCAAGTGATCCCCCAACATAAATTAATAATGAGATTTAGGAATGCAAATCATATTCTCCTAATAAATTAATGAAAAAGGAATCCTAATCCCTAATAAAGAATTGATTCATTAGTGTAAAGTTAGTTGATTAATATTAATTATTCCTACACCCCTTATCTTATCCTTTTTTTTTTTTTTTTGGCCACTAAATAATTAGGACCCCAAAGAAGACTTCATATGTCAGCATCTTCTTTTAAAAGGCAGGAGAAAAAAGTTGATGAATTCAAGTATTTCTTCCGAGACAATCCATTTCTTTTTAAAGGGGTTTAGGTAAACCAAATTGGACCCTACATCATTTTGTTTGGGGGGATGAAAAGGTGGATGAGGAGTACATTTTGGACTTTGATTTCCACCTTTTTTTAGAACATGACAAAAGCTACATAATAACCAAAGTAGGTTAAAAGCCTGCTTAATAACTAAAATAAACTGTGTTTTTTATTACATTTAAATCGCTTTTCTTTATATTTTTTTTATAACTTTTTTTTTTGCGGTTTGTACATGTATGCTTTTGTCTTATGTTAACTTTTTAGGATCTAAATTGATCATCTATTGACAAGAAGGTTTATTATCTAGCTAGGCACCTTTTCCAACTTTTTTTCTAGTGACAACTTTTTAGTGCTTTTAATTATTTATTATGCATTGATAAATGCACTTCACCTAATTTCTCACAAACAATGTACAAAATACAATAGAGTAAGTTGGACCAACAATGATGCATGAAAAAGGAAATAGACAAGCACATGCTAATGTCACGGAATGATCAAAGAAAAGGGCAATATTTAGGAGCTCTCTAACAAGTTACAACAAATCTCACTTATAAAAAAAGAGATTTTTTTAAATGAAAGTTCAACAGACGTGTGTGACCTGAGAATTTTTCATGGTGCCGAGAGAAGAATTTCTGATATGTTGGGAATACGATAATTCTGATATTTTATGTTCAAATTTATAAAATTTGAACATTGAAATTGATAAATTACTCTAGATTTTCAAATTTTTAAGACAATATCATAATGAATTATACATTTGAACGTTAACAATACAAACTTTAAATGCTAAAGTTGTAAAAGTTACGATATTCTTGTATAACATGGTGTTGTGATGTTACGATATAGAAACACCCTTGGTTTTATATGTGTATATATTCATTTTCTATGTCAATGTTTAAGATTAGAAACCCTACTAGACTAATTAACATAACAACAAATACGTTACTTCTCGCGGAAATTTGGAGAATTTGTCCCCTTAACTTCTTTATTTAGTTTTGTGCCCTTATAGGTGGATTTTTTTTTTTTTTTTTTTTTTTTTTTTTTTTTTTTTTTTTGTAGGGACATTCTTGTGTTCTCACTTGCAGCTAACCAAAACCATGCTTCGACTAAAGTAATGATAAATTTTGGATCAGTTTGACAGGGTTTGTTAAAAGCTACTTTTGACTTTTTAAATTTAAAAAGTTAGTTCTGGTTGTGTTTAGTTCTCCATATGAGCTTATACTTGAAATCATAAAATGCAAATACTCTAAAACAATCTCTTATAAATAGATTTTGACACTCGGAGCGTAGGAATATATTGTAAATTTCATTCTAGTATTTTCACTACTGATAAAAAAAATATAAAATAATTTTCAATTGTCAAACTCCTTTGAAAATTTAGATTCAAACACTTGTTTAAAAATCATTTTTTTTTCCTTTTCTTCTTTACTTGACTAAAAATAAAAGCGAAAAGCATGCTAAACAATCTCAACACATTTCATGAAGTTATACATAAATCTCGTGATAACGTGCGTGAAGGTATCTTATTGCACGTTAAGATTTTTTTATTTTTTTTATTTTGGTTCAATATATTGCACGTTAAGATATATTATAGACCACAATATATTACTCACTTTTCTTTATTGAAAATAATAACTTTCATATATATATTTATACATATAACGAGATTATGGTAGATTATTGATGGAATCAAATTAGGACAATATTGAGGGAAGGCAAAGTTGTGATGAAAATAAAATATATTTATATATATATATATATATTTATGGATAGGTCTGCGTCAACTATAATGCAAGGAGAGAAATTAAAGTAAGGATTCAAAGTAGTGGTTCACACTTCTACCTCTTCATTTGGCTTTTCAAAAGTTGATGTATTTACATGGCAAAAACGAAACAAAAGCATGGAAATTTCATGGTAAAGTTGTAAACCGTCCTTTGGGGGAACCTCCTTTTTAACGATACGAAAAGTGGTCGACTTTTGGGTTGGGGGTTGGTTTGGTTGTACGTGATGCTTTGTGGGCTGTCTTATCAAATGGGTTTTTGACTCGTTGACCATTTCCTTTGCCTTTATTTTTAATTTAATTTTAATTTTAATTTTAATTTTGGTAAGGAAATAATCAGCCACCCGCCGACACGCATGGTCTTCACTTCACCACACTTTCTCCACCTTCTAGAGGAAGTAAAATCCTATTTTCATCCTTTTCTAGCAAAAATAAATAAATAAATAAATAAATCTTATTTCATCTTTAGAGGTCATATATCCATAGAAGACCTATTGTACATTCAGTACTTATATCTGAGAATGAAAATACTGATACGCCGATATGAGAGAAAATACGGATACTTTAATTTTTACGAAAATTTCAAAAAAATTTATCAATATTGGTGAAATATTGAAAAAATATATAAATTTTTAAAATATATTTCTAACATTTTCAAATAGCATAAGTGCATTAAGAAGATATATAAGTACACAAGTTTTATATGTAAAACTTCTTATGTCTTGTATATATCTTCATATCAAAAAGGAAATCTTCATATAATTGGGATGTGATCTTGATTCAATATATTATGAATACCAAATATAGTTGTGAACTTGCCACATATAAGTTTGTTGTTGTTTTTTTTTTTTTTTTCCTCGTTGTATTTTCTTGAAGAGAATTTTAGTAAGTTAGAAAAGATTAACAAAAGACAAAATATGAAATTCTTACCGATATTTCTGAAGTTTGCAAATATCCGATATTTGGTATCAATTACACTAGGTTTTTATCAATAGCGAAATTTTCCCGATATTTTGATGGCAAATATTTTACATTCAAAAGATATTTTGATACTTTTTAAAAACGAAAAATTTGGTGAAAATTTCAAAAATTTCGTCCACATTTGTAATCATACTTACATAATTAAGAATTTTTTTCATTGTTTGTCATCTCCGAACTATTAGATAGTAATATTATTGCATATTTAGTTTAATTATAAAACTACACATAATTTATTGTGAGATATAGTGTAGAGTTCAACTTTTCCTATACAAAGTTATTAAAAAACAATAAAGATATTAGTAATGCTGTGACGGTTTTATTTTAAAATTTTACTTTTAAGTAAATTAGTTTTGGATTTCTTTAGACAGTTTTTGTTTCTAATTATAAATTTGATCATTATGGAATTTTAAAATCTGATCTTAATAACCATGTGATCACTATCTTGAAATAATTCGACAACAGAAGTAGTCACCTCAAACTGTTTCCGACCTCAGGGTTGAAATTGAGGAGGCATACAACGCCGAGAAGGTTATTGCATGAATTTGACAAAAACAAAACAAAACAAAACAAAAAACAAAAAAATATGTTTTTAGTTACGTTGACTAATTAAATTTTATTGATGTGGAATAATTAATTCATAATTCATTGGGTAATTATGAGTACTATTCAATAGTAATTATTAAATTAAAAAAAATTATAAAAATTAAGTGATCTAAAACTGTTAATAAATCGAGTAATATGATAAATGCATTGAATATTGAATTTTTGCTGCCAATCGTTGTCATATATCAACTTTTCACAATAGTTTTTGAAAACTGTCATAAAAATGGAGTTGCATATCAATTTTCCACGAGAGTTTCATGATTTTTGAAAACCGTGGTGTAAATTAGTCCAAAATTGTTCAGAAAAAAGGTGGATTTTTTCGTGCTCCTATTTCATCTCAAAATATTTGAAATTTTCAAGCACTATCTATAATTTCGAAAATAATAAATCTAAAATGATGTAATTATATATGTTGTGACGAAAGAGTTTTATCAGATAGATCTCGAACAAGAGCCTAACAACAATGAAGGGTTTGGACTTTGTGCATCTAAAATGGAGCATTTGATGTCCATTTAGACATTTAAATATAAATTCAAATGTTTAAATAAATATATTGTTCTAAATATTAATATCTAACATCAATTTGATGATAATTTATTTATTTTTATTTCGATGATAAGTTAAATAATTTAATCTATCAAATATTTTATCAAAATATTACAAGATAATTCCCCAAACAGAGGTTTTGTCATTGAATAAACATGAATTTGAATTCAACCCACCAAAAAAATAATAATAAGAGCAATTAAAAATGACATTCATACAAACAAAGAAAAGAATAAAGGTGTTTGTGCCTAGACACGTTTTGTCGGTTGCCCTATTTGGTAGCTTCAATTTCAAGCATGTACATACGTACATTGCTTGTTGGACCAACAATGTTTTTATATCGACACCTTATATACATTTATATATATACACACACATACATATGTATGTTATATATATGCATTAAACCAAGTTGGTAACGTTACACATATATTTGCACACATAAAATTAATGTTATCCTTTAAGTAGCACATATACTATGTGGTTATATGGTTTGCTCATTAAATTAAAAAGAAAAATTAGTTAAGTAATGTAAATGCGTCAACACCAATATAGCAATATTATTTGTAGATCTAATCTAATAATAATATCATATTTAATTTCATAAATAAAGGTTGAGTTGGATCTTACTAGTACTTCTCAATTTACAAAAAAAAAAAAAAAAAAAAAATCATACAAAGAGCAAGTAATATATATTTATACATATTTAATACAGTTTCAATGTTATATGTTATGAAATATTTACTTATCATAGATTATGGTTGTTTAACTAAGTTGTGTATATTTATTTATATATGGCATCTATACAAAAAAAAAAAAAAAAAAAAAAAAAAAAAAAACCATTGAAATCGATTTTAAGTAATGGAAAGCCAAAATTGACTTATGAAATGAGTAAGAGCAGGTTTTAATTTTCGTGGAAATCAAGCAGTAGGAGTACAGATGGATTTCTTTTATTATTATTATTATTATTATTATTATTTAACAGCAAAGCAGACTTTTGTAGGGTTTACCCGCTACATAATTTCTCCCAGTTTGAGAGGAGAATTTTAGAATTATCTATAATCCAAAATCTCGAATCTATAACTTGTACAAAACGGGTAACAAAAACTGTAGTAAATAGCATTTTTATATAGTTAAAGAAAGTAAATACTAAGATTTTGATATATTTAAAGTCAATATTAAATATTTTTAAAACATTTTAAAATGACAAGAACTTAAGGGAAACATCTCATTTCTTTAAAATGATTATCCACGCAATTTCACATGGAATTAAAAAAAATTAATTCATATAAAAAACCTATTATACATGATCATCTCAAAAATATTATGAATTTTCAAAAATACATTACGAATAAAAAACTTAACTTTTTTTCTTAAGATAAGTAATTTAATGTTTAAAGCTATATAAATATTTAATGTTTTTTTAATGATATATATCGTTAATAAAATATTTTTCACATAGGCTTCGAAACATTTTTTTAAATATGGTCCCAGTAAATACTTTATAACTAATTGTTCCATTTTTCTCAAATTTGTCCTTTTTTTCAAATCTGATTTTACTTTTTAATGTTTTGACTATAACACAGTACCCTTTTTTTTAACTTCAATCATGGAGATGGAAACATATGTTGTTGTTTTTTATTTTTATTTTTTTATAAATCTTATATTTTTAAATTTTCTCATACACTAGTTTTTCTTATTTTCCTAAAACTTGATTTTTCTACGTTATGTCCCTACTTAAATATATTTATGCAGTCTTCTAAAATATTTTTTCTCCAATGTCTCTAATTAGTACATTTTTTCTAATTGTCCCAATAAAATAATTTAACTCTGTATAAAAAAATTTTTTTTTTTTGTTTTCCTGAAAATTTATATTTGCTAAACTTTAAGTTTTTCATTCAAAACGCAAGACTCGGTTTCGGATATATGTCTTGGATTACTTTAGCCTTGCCGATGCCCACTCTTTTTTGGACAGCGACAACTAAATAAGAGAAGATGCATTTTTGTTTATCTCTTTTTTTTTTTTTTTTTTTTTGGTTCAATCATTATTGTATGCAATATCAATTTTTCTTATTTCTGTCAAGCATCTTTTTCTATTATTTCTTTTAGATTTCATATATAGTTTTCTAATAAATTTCATACTATTATTTCAAAAAGATCATGAAACTATTTTTTAATTCACACAAAATATAGTTTAGTTATATATTTATTAAATTTGGTATCTTTATACTTGGAGACACAAATGTCATACATTTTCAAGTTAAACTCAAATAACAAGTTGAATTAGCACATTCATTTATATTTTTTTTCAAAATGAGAAACAATTAAAAATAATTTTTGTATTTTGTCTCTCTCTCTCTATATATATAATATATATATTATATATATATATATATTTTTATCCCCTATTTGACAAATAAACCCTAGATGATCAAAGGGGTTCCAAAACTTTCAATATTTCTTGTTATCCGTATTCTCCTAGAATCCAACTGTGTATACCTTCGAACTCTTTTGAGATTTTTGAGCACTTCAATCTCACACTCTTAATTCCATATATCTCATGCCAAACCTTATAAATTAAATCGAATCTTCTTTATCATCATATCATTTCAGGTCATGTATTAAAAGCATAGAGATTGGTTTTCATCCCAACTCCAATGCTCATCACGTGACGCTTTCAATGCTAGTCACGTGGCTTTTTTTTTTTCTTTCTTTTTTTTTTTTGTTTATTTTTTGCCTTTTGCTTTGCTTTGCTTTTTTTTCCCCCTTATTGTCCTTACTAAAACAATTTTTTTCAAAAAAAAAAAAAATCCACATTATATATATTGTTTTACAATCTTTTAATTAATAATTTGAATGACAAATTATTTCACGCGCTCTCGCATACTCCAAATAGTGTTTGGTAAAGGACAAAAAAGATGTAATCCTACAATAGAACACTGAAGATCCTAATATGGTGGTAGGGTTAACTGGGACTGGGAAACCTCTCAAAACGTGCACAATATTCCAAAACTTTTGCACTTGTTATTCGCTTACAACTTGTATATCATTTGAACTTGTATAAAGTGTCCAATTTTATTTATCAGTTATAAATTTATAAAAATTAAATTATATTTTTTGAATTACATCCACTGCATATGAACACTTCATATCTATAAAGATCTAAGTATAGTTATGAGCCATTATGAAATTTTTTTCATATATAATGATGCTATGGAATTTACTATATGAATTACTAATATCAATGAATGTGCAAGAACTTTGTTCTAAATAATGTAATTAAATATATACAAATATACTTTCTATACACCTATATATTCCTCACGGATATATATTTTTCTCATTCTTTGTATTTTTTATTAAAATATATACTTGATGTATTAATGATAACTTTAGAGGTTCTTAAATACCCTTGCAAAAAATTTTCGTATTTTCAGATAGATTTCTTTCAAATATTAAAATCAGATATTGATATATTTGTTTGATTCTTTCCATTTGAGATGCTCAAAGCTTCTTCTTGTTTTTTTTTTTCCTAGTTAAAAAAGAGGATCAATGTTGTTTTCATGCCCTCAGATCAACGTCATTACGTGAATCTACTGGTACCACAGGTATAACGAAAGAAAGACCTAATTCATGATTTCTCACCTGACATCCAAGGAGTCTAAAGTCATCAAGACTTGGTCTAATTTGACTGGTTATTGGAGAAACATATTTACATTCTCACAACAGATTATGATATTCGATTTTTAAATATTAGACAAGAGAATGTAAATAGGTCATGCTCTTCTTGTTATGTCACTATCGTTGGTGATATGCTCTCAAAGCTATCTTAGTGAATGGTTTTTAGAACTAAGCATGCGTTAGGTGTTAAGGTTTGAATTGTAAAATTTAAATTTGAATTGATTGTGCGTTTATCGATGTGTTTAAATTATTGGAGTTAAAAAATGTAAAAAACTTGAAATATATTCAGGAAAAAATATCAATATAAAACTTGTTTTTGTTCTCTTCAAAATTTTACATAATTTTAAAATATATATATCTTATTTAAATTTATCTATGTAAAATTATTAATTTTTAACATATTAATTATAAAAATATGTGAATAAAAAATTTAAAAATTAAATTATAATTTCGAGATTTAAATCATAATAGCAAACACATGCTAAACTTTTGAAACATGAAAGCTTTTGTCGACTAGCCAGCACATGACAATTGTAACAAATTCAAAGTAAGAAGGCATAAGACTACATTAAATAAATGAAAAAACTAAAGTCTAGTCTAGAGAGAGAGAGAGAGAGAAGAGAGAGAGAGACTGAGGGTGAGAGGGGAGTGGTTGGGTTTTGTCTTAATTCCGAAAAGGTAGATATGAGATGATGAGGGGACACAAGTGTAAAGGTTAAAAGGTTGTGGGGTTCAGACAGAGAGAGAGAGAGAGAGAGAGAGAGAAGAAAATGCCACTCTGTCCTTTTTCTTCCGCAGTTCTACTTTTTCTGCATAAAGACAAAGCAAGTGGAGCTTTCCTTGTAATCAAAGTATATTCTTTCAAAGGCATGCATGACAGGCCTTATCTCTCTCTCTCTCTCTCTCTCTCTCTCTCCTCTTTCTCTCTCCTCTCTCTCTTTCTCTCTCTCTCTCTCTGTGTTGTGGCTAAATTTCAAATTTCCCATAATAACCCTTAGCAAGATTATGTTTGGATAGGATCATTACTTCCAAAATCCACTCTTTTATTTTATTGTTTTTTGGTTCCCAAAAGGTGATATTCTTCCTATCAAAATTTGCAGCTTAAATCATGATAATTATAATATATATTGTAAGGTTGTAATTATTCATTCCCCTATAAAGAACAGAAGACAGAGAATAACCAATTTGTAATCATTAAAAAAATGACCAAAATGTAAGGCAAATATTGAATGTACATTTATTTGCCCTTTTTTTTTTTTTTTTTCGGTGATGAGCACATGCTCCGCACGTGTCATGCATTATCGAAAAAGAAAAGGAAAAAAAAAAACAAGGGAATACTTCAAATAGAAAGTTATTGATGAGATGTTATAACAGAAGTTAAACGGTTATATAGAAAAAATTTTAAATAGCAATATATTTAAGAAAATTAGTTTCAATTAAGGTAAAAAAAATGAAAAAAAGATTAAAAAATGAAAAAAAAAAAAAAGAAGAAGAAGTCACGTATCAAATATATAAAGTAACACTTTGACTCTTTTAATATAATAAGGAGTAAATCGAGAATTGTTTTCATTTAATGTAATTCAAGTGCTTTTTGATCATCTATAACTTTTTAAGTAATCATACCACGAGGAAAATCAAGTGGAAGAGCCGGTTGGTCAGTAAATTGCAATTTTTGAAGTAAAAAAGATATATATATATATATATATCTTTTCTTGTTTGGTGCCCATCATATATAACATTTATAATATTTTATTTATCATCTTGAAATTAATAATTAATTAATTTTTAATTATCTTGTAATCATTAATTGATTTATATATATAATTTTTATTAGAATCATGTAATAAGTATTATTTAGAACTATTATTAGTATCAAAGATAGTATCATTAAAAACTACATTGGAATCAACGGATCATTAAAATAATATATAAAAAAATTACAAGTTTATTTTGTAAGAGTGTCTGATAAACGAGCTCCACAGGAAGAAGACATGCATGTTAATGTGGAATGCGATAATAATTAATTTTGTATTAATATTAGACATATTACATGCATAGCGAGAACGTTTTTGTCATTTACTTTGATTCTGATTTACTTTATCCATAACCACGTGGCAGAATTACAGACTGGCCCAACTCTAGAATTAATGACATTGATGGTCGATAAAATTATTGTTTGACTTCAACTGAAAGATATTTTTATAACTCTAGGATTAAAAAAAATGCATTATTTATAGAATTATATTTTTTTTGGGTCATCAGTTCTGTACAAAAAATTGTTTGATCCACATATTTTTTAATTTTAACATGATTTTGATATATATATATATATATATATATATATATCTCAGGCAGTGGCCTAACTAACCATTTATTTTAGTGGAACGTGTACTGAATAATTAAATTTTAAAAATAACTTATATAGAATAATCAGTTTTTATTATTATGAACAAAATAAGAAAAATATAGAATTTGTAAAGGTAAAGCAAAAATATTTATATATATTTATATAATTTCTAACTGGAAAGAAGAAGATCCCAAATTTAAATAGCTAGGTACACAAATATTAAAGGGTCTTTATGTTTATGAATCTACTGTTATGATTTTCGTTCATTTTTAACAATAGGCTGACAAAAATGACAAATGGAATACCAAGCATAAAGTTCAGGGTGATATTATATTATTTCTAGTAAATGGAAAAATCGGGGCCAAATTGAAACTAGATAGCCCTAAGTCAAGCAAATAAATGTGGGATGTTTAAGGTGTTATGTTCTTTCTTATTTATTTGTAGAAGAAAATAAATAAGAATTAAGGTGAAACCGTTGGTTGCATCAATTCTTCTTCCAAAGAATAATAAATCAATGAGAAACTTCACTTCAAAATGTCTGAATCTAAATATAGAATATGAATTGTGTATTCAAATAAAATGTATGTTCGGATAGTTTTATTAAAGGCAACATATGAATAGTATGAAGGTAGAAAAATGAGTGTGCTACAGATTATTAAAAAAATAAAAAGTTGGATCTGCATTTAAGTTGAATTATTGTGAAATAGTAAAATCATTTTAAATACATCTAAATGTTTCATTATCAACCAATTACACATTGCATTTAAGTATTAAAAAAAAACAAATTAAATGGGTGATCTAAACAATGAGTAAAATACAGCTTCAAAGCTTATACATGTTGAAGTGTGCAAACAAAAAAGTATTGGGTAGATGAGGAATTGAGAATGGAGTTAAAAAAAGGATAGAGCCAAACTCCAGAGGTGACCACATATACCTGCAAGATAAACTCCAAAAAAAATATAATAAAAATATCGACGTTGATGGTCCCCCATAGTGATGTCGATAGAAAATCGTAGTGAAAAATGAATTCTCAGCTCTATAGTAACACAGTGGTCCTGACATAATGAGATCTCGATGGAGTTCATGTAATCTTGCTAATTTGAAGATTTGAAAAAGATGACGAATGAATCATCGTTCGATAGTGAGTTGTGATGACCATATATTTCATTCAAAGGGGGATTGTTGGAGTGTGTGAAAAAAAAGAAAAAAAGGTCTCACATTGGTTTGAATAGAATTGAGAATAAAATCAAAAAGTAAGTAGGCTAATATTCTTAATAGATTAACCACTTTAGAATGGAACTTCAAAGAGCCAACAGATCACGACTAACCTATTAATGTATGTTAATTATTAATGTGATCAACTCAATACTCATTCAAATTATAATTAGAAATGATATGGATCCGTAAAATCGTTTTCCAACCTACCGAAAATTATTTTAGCTTTCTAGAAGAGCATGAAGATTAAATTACAAAATTATGTAACTTCTAGAGAAGTCTTTTTCAAGAATATGTCTCCAAAGCGGTACTAAAATTTACAATGACTTCACAAACTTAATTACAACATATTTGTCATTTATTCATAAAATTAAAAATCCTTATTTTCTTACTCAATTGTTATATAAATATCTTTCTAAACACTAGTTAAGCAAAAATCATGACTATTAGTCTTCGACTTCCTACAACCTAAAAATACAAGCGAAATCTATACAGCAGTCCCGTACATATATACATTATTTATTATAACATAGATATATGTATGATATATACGTTTTGGTTTATATATTATGCCTCACTTAAAAATAAGTATTGTTTTTTATACAAATTTTTCAAGAAAACAAGTTTTAATTTCATGGGTCCTTTATCATAAAAATAAATAAATAGGATTTTTTGCACCCCATTATTGATGAGAAAGAAGGTGAAGAACAATAGAGAAGTGATTTTAAATAATAATAGGAGGGAGAGTGAGTGGTGTGGATCTCAATAAAGAGAGTGGCTATTAAATGAGGACACATGCATGTATGGCTAAGAAGAAAGAAGACCCAAGTGAGGCCTTTGCATAAATACATTGAATATGGAGTTATAGACCGGAAAAAAAGGCATCTCTTTTTTTGTCTTCTTGGTCATTTCGCTTTCCTCTATTTGTCTAAGTTCAAATAAGAAAAACGAGTTCCTCCTCTTTTGGTTGGAGGGGATCAAGTTAGCTTTTTGGTATGCATTTGCTTTGCATTGAGGGTATATATGAAAGTACCATGACGTTGGAAATATATTTTCTTTAATCTTTGCTGAGTTTCTAAGCTAAAATAAATATATTACCTATTAGTGTATGATTCGATATTCTTATATGTCTGTTATTATTTTTATATATTTATGATGTAGGTATAGCTACTCATTAAAGACAATCATGTTAAAATAAACATATATATCCATATGAATTACAAAATTAGTACTAATTAAACAACTACGTATAATTATGATTAGACGATGGAGTCGACCTAATATGAGACTGCGGTGTTAAACTCGAAGAAAACATTTAGCATTTTTGTTCAAAATTATTTGACCGAGATCTCGCTATGCAGTAAAACCTACGTACACTGATAAATAAATTGAAACAGATAATGACGTGAATCGATACTGTTCCTAAAATAAAAATCATCTCAAGTTGTCAATTCTAGCCTGGATGTGAGTAAGCAAAAAAAATAAAAATAAAAGATCTTCATTGTCCATTGGTAGGGTGTGGTCCGGGAGATGATTAAAACGTTCGTCTAAACCCATAACTCCATGCATGCATGTATTAATCGCAGTCTATTTGCATCCCTTCTAATAAATTTAATGTCCATATCAAATCTTTTTGAATTTTTTTTTCCAATTAAAAAAAAAAGAAAAAAAGAAGAAGAGAATATATATTTTGAACATTATCCATTTGACTTTATTTCCTCTTTTTATCTTCTCCCCTTTTTTTTTTCCATAAATGGATGTCAACCACAAGGAAAATATTTGTTTTCAGTTGCAAATAATACAAGAGAATTGCAATACGTAATACGAGATTTTGTCGTCGGTGACACCTAGAATTTATGAACAAGTTGAGACGGCCGACTAATCTTTATGCCTCGGCCACTAGGCCAACTGTCTACCGTTTTGGCTACGCTATAGGCGTGTAATGAAAATGAGACTTGGTGTATACTTTTATCCAAATCAAAAAATGAAAAAAAAAATATTCTTATATAAGTCAAAATTTCCCATATACCCCTAACCTAATGTAGCTATATATTTAGATGTATCTCTTTTGCGGCTACGTACCCTAATGAGAAACCATGAATGATTTCATATTATATTTTTACGAATTGGAAAAAGTGAAATATCACAAGTACTTCAAGAAAATTAGGGAGAGAAAGTAAGGGAGTGACTACTATTATGCCAAATTATGTAACAAGTCAAATTCCCTATATCCCTAACCTATATATGGCCACATGAGTAACTCTTCATGAACTCTTATGTTCTCTTATTCTTCTTCGGTTTACGTGTATTTAGTAGTATCATGTTTCTCCAATTATATTATGACATTATATTTTTCAATTATAATATCATATATTATATCAATTAAAAAAACCATATTGATAATATATGTTAAAATATTATTAGAGGCATAGAAAAATAGACATAAGTAAAGGACATATGAATCAGATATACGTACCATATTCTCTCCCAAAATGTGGATACAACAAAATTAGCTTCATAGAATCTTTCAATGAAATGCAATAAAATGTTACGGTCATGTAACATCAGGGCCGAAAGTATGATAAACTTGGCCAACATATGACTCCCAAAGACGAAAAGAACCAAGACGAGGGGAGGTAGACCTTCAATCTCTTTACGAACAAGAATCTCATAATAAGCTGAAACTCGGTTTCTGCTCAAGGAGAGTGATAAAATCTCGTGATCATAAAAGTGTCACTCAATTCCGTCAGGTTGAACAAGTTTTTTTTAATTATTTTATTACGCATCTATTGTCAAACCATGTATTATGCAACATTATGTCATAATTCGAAGTTCTTAAGGGTAAAAATAAACCAGAGTCCCACGTCATAAAAGTACAACAATAATAATAGATAGATAAAAATATTAGGCCACTACAATTAAGAAGTCGACCTTTTAAAATGGAAAACTTAATTTTTTAGAAATCTCAAATTTCTCGTCTCCGCACTAACATTCACAAGATTAAGATGAAATAACCTTATTTACCGCTGATACCGTGCCAATTAAAATGATAGGCTTTATCAATTGAATTCTATGTTGTGAGATGACACCTTTTGTTAATGGATGGTGTTTAACCATGCATGTGGCTTTTAATTATTCTTTTATTGTTGAGAGAAGAAGTTGAAATGAAAATGACACATTTAGCCTTTGTTTGTAAGAGTGGAAAAACGAGAGGATGGAAATTAGATTAGGGATTTTGGAGATGAAAATGGAATTTTGGTTGTTTGATAGAGAAAAAATTAGAAAGGAAGCAAATCGAAAATCCATAGGCCCCACCACCTTTTAATCCTTTCAACTTTGGGAAAAAAAAAATATATAGAAAATTTTTGACCAAATAAATATGGATAAAATAACTATTTTAAATTTAATTTATCATCATCTCTGAATTTGTATGCGGTTATTTTTTTTAAAATTTATTTGATTAAATATTTTCTTTCATATTTTCTTTCTTTTGTGCTAAACAATACAAAGGAAAACTTTTCATCACGGAGATTTTACTCATCTTTTCTTTCTATTTTCTATCGATCCTACCAAACATAGTGTAACAGTTCTTCCCCCGGTATAAAAGGAATCTTATATTACACGGCGTAATAATTGTTAAAAGAGGGATATATACGACTTTAATCTTTACTTTGACCGTGGAGTTGACTTGGACGTGCAATGGACACAAAAAGTCGTGTCATCAAATGGTCATCGGAGCCCCCACACGCCAAAAAGGTCGCCATGCGCCGCACTTGATGGAAAAATACCTCATACACGTCTCTTCAACACTCTTTGAGAAAGAATTTGAGAGAGAGAGAGAATCCCAACCGTCCATTATAAGTGGCCACGTGAAGAGTTGTCGATGTCCACGTGTCAAAACTAAATGGACAGAAATCTGCCACGTCAGGCCTTTCTGATCACGAAATACAAAATACGAAAAAAAAAAAAAAAAAAAAAAGAGAGAAGAAGAAGCTGCCCAACTTGAGAAAAATAATAATAATAATGTCCACTTGAAAGAAGTCATAAAGGAGAAATGCCTCATCTTTATTAATTAATAATCGTCCGGGGTAATTCATAAATATTTTTTAATGACTATTTTAGACACTATAAATTTTGGCATAAAGAAATTAATTAATAATCTAATACAATTTAAAGAACCAAAAAGGAAAGAAAAAAAAAAAAGAAGAAAGGAAATTGAGTGTTGAAGACTGTTTAGACATTAATAATTAATAATAATTTGTGGCTGTTAAAAGCTTTTCACTTCCTTCAAATCCAACATCTCCCTTTCCTTATCTTCTAACGGTTTTTTTTTTTTTTTTTTTTCTATTGACTTTTCCAAATGTACCTTTGACTACCCGCCAAACAGCTTCTCATATTTACAATTATATCCCCCACCACAACTCAATCAGGCGTCAGCCACCACCACCACCACCTTGACGCTGGTGGGAAGCGAATCTTCACGGCCAACACGGTCCGATTCGCCATCCGATTCGAGCCTGATGACCACCGACTCGTCGTCCGTCAAACCGGGAAGTCTCGATTTTAGCTCGTCGAAGCTAGGAACGAGTACGTTCTCCACCCACGCCTCTAAACTTGTCTTGCCTATCCATAGCCCGCTCAAGATCTTTTCCACGGCATCTTCGTCCATTTCCAATGGAACCTTGGCTCCGACAATGTTGGAGAATCGGTTTGCGATGGTGCTCGTGATACCATTGCGTAGGTACTGGAACTCCGCTGGCTTGAAGACAATTGTGTCGTCCACAGAATCGAGCATTTCCCTGGGCAGCGGTGGTGAGTTTGTGGTGAGTAATGGCCTGTTGTTGAGGCTGTATTCTTCGTGATCGACTGTCACATCGCTTGAATTGCGTGAGCCATCTGCCTTGTCGTCATCGGTGTCAGCGGCCTCGTTGAGATCGAATTTCAGAGCTGAATTTAGTTCCTTCCTTGGCTTAGTCGGTCTCTGATTGTCATGAAGCCAATGTGCTCGCCTTTTCGCAGTCTTTCCACTAACAGATAGCCTCAGCTGCCAAGCTTTTTTAGCTATACTTGCCAGCTTCTCTCCGTCAACCGAAACCCCATTTGACAAGTACTTAAGATTGTCCGGCAACCAATCTGCCGTGAGGATGAACACAACGTTTCCAAGGCTGACTTCACGGCCATGGGAATCGGATAGACGCCCTCTCTCCATTGCCCGTTTTATGCTCCCGCGAACAAGTATATCTGCTTCATTAATGTCCTCCAGCACAATCACCGCGAAGGGATTACTCCGAACCGCCTCTGCAATTCTATCCACAACAGTTTTACCTCTGAAGCCTATATCCGATTCCCCATCTCCGCGCCTCAAGCCGAGACAGATCACCACCGGGCTGGACTCAGAAACCAGCTCTGCAAGAACCGATGCCATCTTCTTCTTGCCGACCCTGTCAGGCCCAAGGAACAAGACCCACATGTCACCTTTCGACCCGGCCCCACGGCGCTTGCCACTGCCTAACTTGCACTCTGTCATTGTTGCTGCCACACCAACCGCTGCCTCCGGCTGCCACCACACCTTCTCTGCCAAACCCTTCGACAGTCTCTTAAACGTGTCGGCATCTAGTTTGGAAGCCATTTTGTCATCTCTCTGAATTTCAATCAACTTGTTTTGCGGTGTTTCCGAAGAAATGCAGCCAATTAAGTCCTTGATCCTTTCTTTATGGCCCTGATCTTGGGTTATTCTGTTGCCCTCCGCTTGACCGAGGACTAACTCGGTTCTCACAGGGCTTCCTGGGGGAGAATTAGTCCTCTCAGAAGGTTGGTTCAAAACTGGGTTTGTGTTCAACTGCAGACTTTCTCCAAGGCTTTTGTTTAGTTGTGGTTTCGGTTGGAAAGGTTGGCGTACAAGTAAGTTCGGATTGTACAAGCCTGTCATGGACAAACCCGTCGGGGTCGGAACTATTCTCTCGGTGTTGAAATTCGGCTGACGATGGAAACTGGGGTGAATATGCAAGCACATATCACTCCATTTCTTTTGCAACTCTTGAGTCTTTTGCTTCAAGATCAGTTCTTGTTCCTGGGTCTGCAAATGAGAAAAACAATTATTAAAACTCATTAATAATGTAAACATTTATCTCATTTGTTGGTCCACTTGAGCTTTAACAAAAACTAACCGGTGTCTGATCCAATGTTTTGGCATCACCATCGCGGGCTTTCGCATTCTGCAGCCATTGCGGTAGAGGCGGTCGGTTTCCCTCCGATTTCACATCAGACGACGTTTTTTCGGATTCCTTGGCGACGAATTTGGATAGCTCTTGTTCGTAGCTTTGCGTGCATTGTGGGCAACAGCTTGTTGCTGTTCTTCGAGACGGATCAAAGTTCTCAGACAAACGCCTTGGTGGACAAGACCTTGCAGCTGGAAATCCCTTCGGAGGGGACAGCGATTCCACCGAGCTGCTGAGAATCCCATTTGTCCCAAGCCTAAACATTTTACCCAAAAATTCAAATCAATACACATCAACCAGATTCAGATTAATATCAACATACAAGAGTTAAGTCTTAGATACTCTTTGAGTTGACACAAAATCTAAGGTTGTTCAGATCATAAATTTTACATTCCAAACAAGGACTTTTTAGCAGAGAACTAGTCATGGATTCCACAAACAGCAAATTCTTGATACCATCAGATTCAAACATCCAAAAAGTTATCATTTCTGCTTAATACCTTAAATAAATCACTCAAATCCAATGGAAAATCCATTGATCAAACATATCATAGGCGAAAATTCCAGACCGAAAGTACCTCGGAAACAGTCCCGAAACAGGGGCTCTGGCGGCAATTGGGACAGCCTGCAGATCCCAATCATTCTCCATAGAAGGATGGTAAACTTGACACCTCAAATACGTCTCGCACGTCGCAGTGCCGATCAACCAAAGCCGTCCTCCGCCGCTACCGCCATCTCCGAACATCGCCAGAAGCTTCCCCACCTCCGCCACCGCCGCGCGCCCCGCCTCCGAAACAACCTGCTGCTGCTGCCCAGCAGCAGCACCTCCCAAACTCACCGGCTGCTCCACCAGCCACTTCAAGTCTCCCAAATTCAGCACAACCCCGCCTCCGCCGCTCGATTTCCCGATCCGGGCCTCGACGAGTCCCGCCAACTCCTTCACCCTCTCCACTGTCTTGGTCCTATCCGAACCAACCTCCTTCTCCAGATGCACAACCTCAACATTCCTCATCAATTCCCCCAATTCCTTCCCCTCAATCCTCCTCAGAATCTCCCTCACCACCGCCTCCGGCTCCGAATCGCCGACAAGCACCGGGTTCCTCTTCCTCGTCCGCATCAGAATATCAATCACCCGCTTCACCTCCTCCGCTCTCATCTGCCCCGGTTGCGCCGCCCCGCCCTGCTGACTCTGCTGCTGCAGCCGTGGATTCAGGTACAAATTCCGCCCCGGCACCGCCATGCCGGGCCCGGGCCGGAACCCCAACGGCACGGTGCCGTGGGGATTGTTGCCCGTCGAAGCCAACGAGGTGGCGCTTGCGGCGGCGGCGGCGGAGGTACTGGTCAGGGACTGCTCGATCGTGGCCTTGACGGCGGGGCTCGAGAAGCTCGCCTCTCGCATGACCCGGCTGACGCTGGGGTCGTCGAGAATCGAAATGATGAGCTGCTCGAGCTCGACTTTGACGGCCAGCAACGGCTGCTGCTGCTGCTCCGGGCAGCCGCGGCGCTGGTGGGCCTGTGCGCGCTTAAGCGCCGCCATCAGGGCATTGGAGATAGGCGGCTCTGCAGCTCCGGCACCGCCACTGTTCTGGGCCGTCGGGAGACGCTCCAGAGCGACGCTGAAGCAGAGCTCCAGAGCTCGGCACTGGAGGGGGTGGGAGGAATTGGGGTGAGACTTGATGCAGGCCTGCCGGAGGAATCCCGAAGGCGAGGACAGAAGAGTCGCCGCCACATGGAGCGGCGTTGTCTGGCCGTGGTTTCGGCGGCCGGCCTCCGCGATCGAGTGGTTGAGAACGCTCGCCGCCTCAGGCGTCAGTGTCTGCTGGATCGTGCTCAGCCCCGCTCTCATTTCACAAAATCCAATTATCAAAAACTCACCTCTCTCTCTCTCTCTCTCGCTGTGTATCTACCTATATCTATATCTATATATATATCTCATACACACATATATATAATAACAAATCGGATTCTACTCGTAAAAGGGTCTGTTATTTCAGCTCTCTAATATGTCTGAGAGAAAGAGTTGCGAATTGGAAAAATAAAATGCGAAATTCAATAAGTCCGCTGCAAAAGTGGAAAAATAGACAAAATTTGCGTTTTTCTGGAAGAGAAGAAATAAAAGGAAAAAAAAAAGGTGTGGCCAAGAAGAAAATAAAAATCGATCACAAAAACTCACTTTTCACGAACACAAACAAAAGAAAATATTAGAGAAAGAAAGTAACAGCTTACATATTATATATATATATATATATATAGTTTCTTCCTCTTCTTCTTATATATGGGATCTATATATTTTCTTTTCTTTTCTTTTGCTTTCTCTATCTCTCCCAGGTGTTTGTTTTGAATAGAGAGAGAATTCAACGCGAAAATGAAATATCAGATCCCCTTCTTCACAAGAACTTGCCCATTTCTCACCCCTCCCTCTCTCTCTCTCTCTGCTTTTTATTTCTTTTTATCTCTATCTCTATCTATAGATCTATATATGTTTATGTTTTGTTATGTGAATACAAAAATATCCAGGAGCCACAAATATACCCAACAAAATTTATACCAACAGTGAAAGCATAGTTAAAAGGCTCTAGAGTAGAGTAATAAACAATTTGTTTAAAAAAAAAAAAAAAGACCCAACTTTTTTTTTTTTCTTGTTGCTAATAGAGCCAAGAATTATTATTAATAAATAATAGTTATAAACCAACACAAACCCATACTCATGTAGAGTAAAAACTGGGGAAAAAATTCTTTTTTTATTGAGTGGGGGAGAGGGCTTGAACTTTGAAGTAGAATCACTGTATCAGCTTTACAAGGATTTGTGTAAGAAAAAAGGAATAACTTTCTTTTTAAAAAAATAATAAATTACTTCTTTAATTATTAAAATTATTAAAAATATTATTATAATAATCATTTCTGTTAATTTTTAGACTCGTTCAGTCTCTAAATTTTTAAATTTATATAATTTTGATCCATGTATTGTAATTAAATAATCTTAATTATTAAAAATATTATTATAATAATTTTTTTCTTAATTTTTAAATCAAATATATCAATAATTTAATTAAAAATGATTATAATTAATAAATTCTCTTTGAAAATTAACTAAAATTATTATTATATTAATATTTTTAATAATTTATAATTATTTCAGTTTAAAAAATTATGATAAAAAAATTACACAAAAAAAATAGAGATAAAAAGTTATATAAATTTAAAATTTAATAACCGTACTAATAACTTACCTTAAAAAAAGAAAAATTTTAATTATTTTTTTGTTGAGCACGGCAGTCTGCTCTCCTTTTTGTGTCCAACTTTTTATTTGTTTATTATTCTTTTGTTTTTCTATTATTTTTCCTTTTTCTTATTTGACCCACTTTTATCACCAAATAACTTTTTTTATTTATTAAATCTATTTCAGTTCATTCGAGATAATGGAGTGAGAAAGAGAAAGAAAAAGACACTCACTTTTTAGGAGGAGAGAGAGAAAGGGAGAGTAGAGTAAAAGATTTATAAAAAAAAAAAAAAAAATCCATGACTATGGATTGACTGCCTTTTTATTTATTTATTTTTCACTTTTATTTAAAAGAAATGATAGAACAGAAACCACACGCAAGCGTCGCGCGTGGTGTACACGACCATGGACCGTGACCATGTTTATGCCTTTTTATCCCCCGTGAGAATGACGGGTCTGGAAACTCACGCGTCTCTTCATTCGCGTGTTGCAATAGAAAGAAACTTTCTGTCTTTTTATGCATACGAATTTTTTATTTGATTTTCTCCTTTTTTTTTTTTTTTGTTTTTTTTTTTTTTTGGGCCTTTAAACCAATTTTCTGCTTTTCACACGCAACTGCTGCCAAGGCATGGCACCGGCTTTCACCTTTTCATACTTACTCTTCCTCTGTCTGTCTCTGTCTCTGTCTCTCTCTCTCTCTCTCTCTCTCTCTCTCTCTAACTTTATGTAATCACACCCACATTCTCTTCTTTTTTTCACATTTTCAAGCATGCAAAATTTTAGGCACATAAACCATAGAGTATATATAGGCTGGTATATATATGTGCTAAAATATATATATTATATATATAGGTTGGTACGTAGAGATTACATGGGGGCACTCTCTACCTCTAGTTTTAGGGCATCAAAATCTCTTCTTGATGTGTGTGGTGTGTGTATTCATATATATATATATATATATATATATTTTGGATGATATCAACTTTTTGTTTCGTTTTGAGTTGGATTCGTCTTTAAGTAATAATCACTTGTTTAACATGATTTACCAAAAAAAAAAAAATTAATAATCACTTGTTTAACAACTCTACAGAATAAATAAATAAAGCAAAATAAAAATTAAAAAAATACATCATATGATTATATTGGAACTTCACGTTGATAGGTACTGTAAAAAAAAATGTCTTTTGTGCTTTTAAAGTAAAAAAATATTTTCTAAAAATGCGGTAAGAGATACGTTGGGATTCTTGATGTGAGTAAATAGATGGCAAATGTCATACATGAAATTTTAGAAAAAAAAAGAAAGAAAAAAAAAAGTTTAGATATGAGATGGTGTACCAAACTTTTTTTAAAAAACAAAAAATTGATTTTTAGAAAACATGCAAATATACTTTTTCTTTTTTGTTCTCTTTAATTATTCTCATGACTTTTTTGTTTAAAGTTGCTAAAATTTTCAGACAAAACCATCGGGTCAAGACCAAGGGACGGGTTGCGATCGGGGTTAGGGCATGGTCGGAGTCGATTTTCTTTTGTGATCTCGGCCCGACCTTGTCTCCTAATCTTGACTTTGTCCCTTCCCAGGATCTGAATCCCGACCTTTCACCTCCAAATAATTTTTTTTAACCTTTTAATTGAAAAAAGAACAAAATATAAAAGTATCGAACATGTTTTTAAATTAAACTTTTCACTTTTAAAAAATTACCAAAAAAATTGTTAAAATGAAACAATTTAGAACTATGCTTAAAATACCAATACTTTAACATTTTATATATACCCATACTTCATTTCACATTTCCCGTCCATTTATTTAATAGTGGAACATATTTTTTGTATAAATTGTTTGTTAATGAACTAAATATAAGAAGTATGTATAAAGAGAAGAAAGTTTAAGGACCTTTCAGATTTTAATTCTTAAAATAACCCAACTAATTTACAAAATAAATGATATATAACATTATTTGTTTGTCTTTTTAAGGTACATTATTTATTAGTCTTTGGTCTATCAGTGTTGTGATAATGTTAGATCCTCTTTTCTTAAGTAGATTAGACCTTAATAATTTTTTTAATGTACTTATCGTATAATAAAGTTTCACATAAAATCAGTCATGATATAATTAAATGCAGAATTTAATTTTTTAGAGGAGAAAAAAAAAATCGGATGTACTGTTTTTGTACTTTTTGTTAAAGCTTTTAGTGCATTTTTTGTCTTTTTGTTTTTGGTTCAATTATTTAGCTAGTTTCGTATTTATTCATTTATTTTGGTTTATTTATGGACCATTTGGATACTTGGACAAATAACAAGTTTTCTCTGTTTTTTTTTTTTTTTAATAAAACATGACATTTTAGGGGGGAGAAATCTGAGATGCAGACTTATGTTCGGGTATTTATGATAATTTGACGTAATTTTTACATTTTAAAGTGAAAATGATATTTCTCAAAACATTTTTTTTTTATGATTACAAGTGTAAATTAATAGTAATTTTATACATATCTGTATCATAAAATATAAAATTTGAATTCCACAATCTCAATTTAAAAAAATTGGTAGCATTCCCAATAGATTATTTCAAAAGACAAAGCAAGAAATTCTATCGCCCAAATGGTCCTAATTGATACAAATTGTTTGTTCATTAATTCTTTATAACATCCATTAAAAAAAATCATTAGCAATAATAATTTAAAATATTTTTGTAAGAGGAAAATTTAAACCTACTTAAGCTAAATGCCGACCATCTTACTCGCTTCCTCACTTAAAACAACCCAATTTTTAGTTTTAAATTTTTTTTTTAATTTACAAGCACAAAAAGTATTTTGAGAATATAAAGTTCTAAAAGTCGGATTAAATTAAGTTGATCCAAATTAAGAGTGACATCAAATGAGTATATTGAGATAATTTGAATTGGTAAAAAGGGGTTTTTATTTTGGTACTTGTAAAGGTTTTTTTTTTTTTTTTTTTTTTTTGGGTAAATAAGTACTCGTAAAGGGGTTTTACCCAAGCGTCAATGTTACAAATATTATTATCAGCAGCGTTGTTGTCAAAATCTTTCCCCCATCACCTTTTTTTTTTTTTTTTTTTTTTTTTTTTTTTTTTTTTTTTTTTAAAGGAGCCAACTTGTTTGAATGGGAAAACCTTCATTAAATGCTATTGAAAACGGTACAATCCTACTCATCACATGTCACAAGCCGTCCCATAAATCGATCATTTAATATCGTGGATTTCTAGCTTCGTTTGAATGGACCGACTCACTTTTTCCTATTATTGTAGGAAATTTATTTTATATCTTTCTTATAATGATTGCCTATATAACTTTTACAATAATTTTACTCGAGAATTTTTCAGTGTGACACTTTGTGTTAAACGGTATATATAATTTTTTTTTGTATATTATTATAACAATTAAATAATTTTTTAGGTAATATTTTTCATCTATATTAATGTTTTAAATAATACTCATTGTTATAAGATTCTTTTGAACAGTATTCCCTTTTACAAGATTTTAAATAAATAATTATATATAAATCAATTAATTATTTCAATATACAAACTAGAGCAACTAGGTAGAATGGTAAGATGTTTGTTATCTTGACTAGAGATTTTGGGTTTAAGCTGGCACTGTTGCAGCAGTGATCAAATTTTATGGGTAATTCACTTTGAGATAGATCTATATATCTCGCAAGTGGCTTTTCTCCCCTATAATTATCTGAATATGTCATTTTCTACCCCTACAATCCTTTTGTGTTTCCAATAATTTATGCTTTGCTCGACATTTCAACTCAACTTCAATTAATTGTTTTTCATTTCTTTTTTTTTTTTGAAAAATTAACAAAAATTATAAATAATTTTTGAAAAGTTAATCAACTTTAAATTAAAATTTTCATATTCAATCAACGAACCAAACACAAGCTTATACTTGACTTTATTAGAATATATAAAATTTAATTTGCTGAATTAAATTGGCTTTTTTTAAGTTTAATGTACATCAAATATAATTTAATGAATAAAATCTGATATGTTATATCAAAAAATTTTATATCTTGCTATAAATTTTTTTTTTATCAATTATTATTATTATTATCGTCTGGTACAGCTAGCTAGATTGGGAACTTTTCAATTCCATTCCTCATTAATGATTCCAACCCAATTTAGTTAAAATAGAAAAGCTGTGGCCTTAAAGGAAAGAAACAATTAGAACAGCTTTTTGGACGCTTAAACCCAAGTTTGCAGTACAATATTATAGTCAAATTAGTTGGATCGTGTGGTTTTTTAAAATGAATTTAATTGAATTTATATATGGATTTTAAAGTTATAAAGTCAATCACTATATGTTGAAATCATTACATTTCTAAGAAAAAAAGCAACCAACGTACGATAAGGATCTAAATACAATTTTTCTTCGTTTTGAAGTTTATTGACATTCATTATTATGTAAAACAAAACTAATGCAAAAAATTCCTTTAAAAGTCTAATGCATGGAGTTAATTAATTATTTCAGCCTTTTAGAAAGCAATTAAAACATGAGGAAGTCATTAAATTTTGGACAAAAATCTTCTTTCATGACTTTACGACGAAAAAAAAAAAAACAAAATTAATACATGACTAAACAATTCTTTTTGAAATTTTCAAAATAATAATAATAATGCTTTTTAAGCCAACAGATTTTTTTTATTAATAGGGGGAAAACATGTGAATGACATAAATATAAAGATCATTATACAAACATGACATAAAAAATTAACATTAGACCAGTATGATATAAAATCAAGCTAACGTAAACTAAAGTTTGTTTATTTTAAGTAAATAGACAGTTTTAAACACTTATTTAAGTAATGGTTGATTTTTTTTTATATAAAAATAATTATTAATCAGTAATTGATAATGATCAATAAATCATTAATCATAATCAATCTGATCAATCGATGATTAACTGATTGCTTTAAAAAATGATAATTTTCCATATTTCATATAACCCCAACCATTTATTTTACAAATAAAAAAAAAGTCCTTAATCCCCATAACCCTATTGTTTATGGCTCATTAAGGCTTGTTTGGGGGAGCATTCCAAATGACAATTTTCCATATTTTATAAAACCCAAACGATTTATTAAAAAAGAGTATTTTATCCTCGTATCCCTATCGTTTATGGCTCATTAGGGCTCATTTGTGGGAGTATTCCAAACCACATTCTCAAAACCTTATTTTTTAAAAAATATTTTTCTTCAACTCAAGACTACTTTTTCACTATTCACATCCAAAAATTTTTATAAAAAACTCAAACATTAAAAGTCAATAACTTTGTTATGTCAAGTCAAAATGAAATAATTGTTTTAATTACATAAAAATTCAAGAGGAAATAAACAAAATTCATATTAATATTTTTTTCCAATATATTTTGAGATTTTATACTTTTTTTTTATTTCAAACATCTTTTTTAATCAAATAAATATTTTCAAAAACTCAACTAATCTCCAATCAAATTTTGTTTCAAAACTTCGTCCCCAATTGTCTCCCTAAACGGCTCTAGCTCCTCAATGTTCATTTTACAATTCAAATATGTGAAATTTATGAATAGATCATGTCAAATTCATCTCTCTACTACCATATTAAAAACGTTGCAAGAAAAGATACCTTAATGATGATCTTACAATTTCCACCCCTAAGAAAAAGAATATTTAAAAAAAAAAAATTTACTCCATTAGTTAAACACAAACAACTTTTTGAAGGATTCCCAACTTTACACTGCAACAAGCAGAGTACCACTTTTTGGCAAGCAAGAAAGTAGAGGAAAGAAAGAGAAAGTTAAACTAGAGAGAGAGAGAGAGAGAGAGAGAGAGAGTCTTGTAGAAACAAAAATCATTCATATATTCCCTTTTGGTGACGCACGCCCGCTCTCATCTCATCTCTATCTCTCTCCCTCCCCTGCCTTTTACGCGTTTTTCTGACTACGAAAAACTTCGACTACTACAACCCTTTTTCTCTACATACACACACACACACACACACCTATATCTATATATCTATATATATATAGATATATATATATAGATATAGATATTATACATACCCCTCTGTCTTTTTTGATGCCTTGCTCCCTCCTCTTGTGTACCAAACCGCTTCCTTCCCCTGTGGACCCTCTATCTCATCACCTCTTCAAATGTGATAAAATGCATAATTTCGTGTTTAAAAAAAAATGATCGAACTAAATTTATATTGAAATATTATTTGTTCGTTGGATTTTTAGATAAGTTATTCTACTAAGCTGTTTTGAGTGACTTGCCAAAATGGAGAAATTGAAAGATCGTTATGATCGGTCGGTTAACCTAAAATTCGAATAAATTGAATCGAGAATATCCATGTAGAGTGATATTCTGGTTCATTCGTGGTAAGTAAAATTATTCTTGTGACAATTTGGGTCGGTTAATCTAAAACTCGAACAAATTGAATCGAGAATACCCATGTAGACTGATATCTAGTTCATTCGTGGTAAGTAAAATTATCCTTGTGACAATTTGGGTTAAGTGAAAGATGTGACTTGAAAGATATATAGTTATGTATTTAGGAATCCTAAAATAAAAAAATTTAACGATAAAGGTTTATAACAATTTAACAATTCAGGGTATGTGTTACGTACTAACTCTCCACGTTTTTAATATATTTAGAGAAAAATCATAAAACTATACATTATAGTACAATTGCTAAATTGTATAGAATATAAGAACCACTTTTTTCGAATCACATATAAGGTTAGGACATAATTTGCTCAAAATTATATAGAAAGCTCACTCTTTAATATAATACTAATTTTCAATGTTAAATTTACTAAACAGTAATTACTAAAGTTGCGGTAAATTTACCATTAGCAAAATAAAAATTTGACATTTGATTGTTATTGATTTCTATTATTGCCTTTATCCATCTCTAACTCAATATTTGTCATAAAAAGTATGAAAATAGCTTGAGATTGTTTGCTTCAATGTGTAATTTCTAATACTATAACTATGTTTTTTTCATCATCATTTCTAAATTATTTAAATACTAAAAAATTGTTTACAGGTTTTAAAATTTAGTACCAATAATACATTTTAAAATTTAATAAGGTAGATATAATTTTATATAGTATTACGACACAGTGGAGCATAATATTTTAAATTTTCAATATTTTTTTAATAGCAAATATAGGCTGTGTTTGGAACTCTAACTTCAAATAGAGTTTTGGAGGGATTTTTTTTTTTTGGAACTTTCCACAACTCAAATTTCAAATCTACATCTATGTTCTTTCATTTTCAAAAGGACACTAAAATTTACAAAGTTCATAATTTTTAATTTCTAGTCAAAATAAAACGATTATTATATCTAAGCCATCACGAGAGTAATAAAATAATATACATATTGTATTTTAACATGTTTCATATTGTAATACTATATAAATATCATAGTTTATTTTTAATTCACATTCAATCAAGCCACATTTTAAAATATTAGCTAATTTTTAATTTAAAAAACTCAAAAACTTTTAGGAACCGTTTGATTAATGAGTTTGAGTTAAAATTTTTTTTAATTTTAAAAAAAATAAAAATAAAAAAAATAAAAATTAATATAAAAAATATATTTTAATTTAAGATAAGATTATTTATTAAGGCATTAAAACTCCAAGTACATTGCAAACGGTCCCATACGCATAGTATTTGTGTTGACATTGACGTATATGTCGGAAATGGTCTGAAATCAATATAAAAAGCTTGTTTTTTTTTTTAAACCTTGATTTTTAATTAATTTAAATAAATAAAAAGCTTGTTTTTTTTCGATAAATTGCAGAGAGAATATCTTTATGTACGTTAAAAGCTGCCCGAGTGATCCTGTTTTTGTTTCTGATTATTTCGCGAGATTTTCGGTGAGTTGTCGGGACGCGAGAAGTTGGGGAAGAGAGAGAAGCTGACGCGTGAAACTTAGTCCTTACCTTTTCCGGCGACCGAGAAAAAGCGAAACTTTGAAAGTAGAGAGAGAGAGACAGAGAGAGAGAGTAGAGAGAGAAAAGAAGAGAGAGAGAGAGAAAGAGAAAGTGACTTTCAACTTTCTGCATTTATTACCGTTCACGTATCTTTTGCAACCCCTTTGTCTCTTTTCGATCCAGTAGAATGTCAGCAATACCCTTCACATCTTTCTGGATTTTCAAAAATGCCACCTTCTGTTTAAGAAAAAGCCCCCACCATTTTGACACGTTGCTTTGAAGCATTTGTTTATTATTGTTTGGTGCTCACAAGTCCCCGTTATGATTGTCAAGGTAAATTTTGATTATTTACCAAAAAAGGCAATATTTGATTGGATTTATAAAAATAAAAAAAATAAAGGAAATTTTGATTGGAAAATTGCTATAGGATAACTTTTTAATAAGTTATTTGCAATAATTAATTTGTTAATTTTTAATTTTAGATAAAATTAGGTGTAACTAATAACTGTGATTAAATGTAAATATTACTGGAAAAAATTGTAATGCAATCAACTATTATTATAATGTAATGTACGAAAAAGTTATAAGTCTAACTACTGAATAAGAGGTATGTTATTAATTTACATTCATTCTTCAATATTTCTTTTATAAAATTAATTAAAATAAGTACTTTTTGACAAAATAAAATTGGGTTTGTATTTCAGCATGGTACTAATTCTATTTCTTCTTTACGTCAGTGTCATTATTTTATTAGATTTTTTTAAAGATTATTTTCATTTATGCTTTCTCGATTTTGAAGTAATTCTCATTTTGTCTTTTGAATTTTAAAAACGATTACTTTACCTTTAAATTTTGAATTGATTCTACGTAACCCCTCTGTTAGAATTTATATTTAAAACAAGCAGAGAAATGATAGTTAAATGGGTCATTGGTTTTTTTTTCTATCTATTTTGAATAGAAAACCCAATAGGATGAGTTTAATGATATTAATTCACATTTTTTTTCCATCCGTTTTATCAAAGTCTCTAAAAAGAAAACTAATTAAAAATTCATAAGATCAAATGAGATTTTTTAAAATCCAAGACAAAACCGGGACTCCAAAATTCAAAGATATAAATGAGATTGATTTATTGTTTTTCTAATAACTATACAAATCACCAACAATAAAATAATATTTCCCTTAAAAAAACAATTATAATAATATTCTATGATAATTATTAACATGAAAATATTATAACAGTAATATCAGCAACTTTAATTATTTATGCTCTTGAGATGGAAAAACTACTAAACAATTCATTAATTATGGCTGCTTGCTATTCTATAAACATTTTTTCTTGGAATTTTAATTGATATTTATTGGCAGTCTTTACATCTCAATCATAACCCTATTCTTTTCTAGATGAGGTTCAAAAAAATCTACTCATTGCGGGTGCAATGCTATGAAATTATTTTGCTTGTGTTGAACTCAAAGAAACATTTAACCAATTATTTCACTATAACATGTTGAAGCTATTTGCTATCATTTTCTTTTTCCAAAAAAAAAAAAAAAAAAGAAAAATTACGTAATGGGTAAGGACATGGTTAAGCATTTTTTTTCCCCAAGTTTCATTAAATTTAAAGAATTTTGTGGTAAGAGACCTTATAAATAAGATACAATTTTTAACCGAAATCTCAAATATAAATTATAATTTTTTACCATCATATCAAATAAATAAAATGAAATAATTCTCTAGTTCTCTTTCATTTAAAAAGCAGTTTTAATTTGATTTTTTTTTCTTGCTTTCTTATCTCAACTTTTTGGTTGAGGTTATTGTGACAAAGGACTAATTTGATTTAACTATCCTAACTAAAAAGGTACTCCGCTGATTAACATTTCTTGATTAGTTAAAAAGCATGTCGAAAAGAAAAAAGAAAAACAAAAAATTAAAAAGCAAAACAAAAAAAAAAAAAAGGAAAAAAAGTAAAAAAGTGGTTTTTATAGGCATATGAATTATAATCTAGAAGTTTAGGAAATCTTAAAAGGGGGATATAATTTACAAAGCGTGACATAAAGTTTCATTTTTCAACAAAATGTGTTGAAAAGTCAAAAAAGATGCATCGGTTTTGACTGTACAATGTGAAAGGAATTGAATCACAGAGATTGTTGTTGTCTTGACTTATATGACTTCATAAGCACTTATTTTTCACACTTTTTCCATTGTCATAATGAGACCTTGTAACGAACAATATCACATATTTTTCTATTTGATTATGTAATATTCTTGTTTAACATGTATTTAGCGTATTAATTTGGAATGAAAATTTTATATTAAAATTGATTGAGTTTTCAAATATTAGTTAAAATTTATGTTGATTTAAAAAAAAAAAGATAAAAATTGAGTTGAAATTTTTGGATCCAAATCTGATATCTATACATAAGCTTGGTACTCCTTGAGTTGATTTCATTGTTTTCGTTGCCAGTTAGCGGATATTCTTTATTCTTGTAAATTTTTTTTAATAATATTGAGGTGATAATTTGATAAATGATAGATCGTAAAGTAGATATCAACTTAGTTGGGATGTACTTTATAATTTTGATATTATATATCATCTCTCACTATTCATTACAAAATATTAGTTTCTAATAATCTGATTTATGATTTTGTATAATTTTATTTTCTGCATTTTAAAATTTTAATACAAACCGTCATAAAATCAACCGTTGAACTCTAAATCTAACAATAAAAAGATGTTTTTTTATGGGTAACACAAAATAATAGGTTCTACCATAAAAGGCACCTATGTGTATATAATATAATCATATAATTGAAAAATTGTTTTCACAAAGCTTTTAATTCCAATTGTGAAGATTTTTGGATTTTTGAACAGGTATTCGAGAGAGAGAATAAACGTGGTGTGGATTACAGAAGTGTGAAAAAAATTAAGTTGTATTGAAATTTTTTTGAAATCATTTTAAAAACACAATTTCAAACTTCAAACATTTTAATTTAATAAAACAAATTGAGAAACTTCTATGAGGTGGTTTCTCGATTTTAAAATAATAAATTAATCATATTTAATGAGCGATGAGATATATAGAGTAAGAAAAACTACAGTATAATATTTTATTTATTTGGAAATAAATAAATCTTTCGAATTTACTTAAAACCCTAATTAAACTTCATTTTTCACCTGAAGCTAGCCCGAGCGGGGTATGTGTGTGTGTGTGTGTTTGGTGTATATATATATATATATATATAACATACACATATATTTATATACCCTGAGGTGTCGCTTGTGGAACTTTTATAACGATCGAGAAGCTTGCAGGCATATCCCACCCTTCTTAATTTATTTATTTATTTTTTCCTGGTTTTTTCACATTTAAAACCGTGGACCCAAAGTTTCGCCATATTCCAATATTAATTTGCCAAAACAGATTTCTTTGACGTTGAATTATATATATAGAAACGGTTATATCCTAAATGACATTTCCATGTCAATACGGGGGTGGGAAACAACCAAAATATGTTGGAGTCTAAATGGAGAATGACCAACCTATTGACTAATAAAAATTTCCCTGCAAAAAAAAAAAAAAAAAAAACCTTAATTTTGTTTTAGTAATAACTTTTGTTTTGTTTTTTGTTTTTTGTTTTTTGTTTTTTGTTTTTTGTTTTTTTTAAGTTCCCCTTCTGTTATAAGAGTATTATCTGACTTTTGTATCTATATTTTTTATATTCCACTCTAGAAATCCCCTCTTGATCACTAGTATTGAGATAAAGAAACCATTTTCCCTTTAGTTAAATGATGACAACAAGAAATAATATTTGAATAATAATAAAAAAAAAGGGTCACCATCATAATTAGTAGGTAGTATAGTAATTCCAATTCAATATCATATTTTATCTCCTTCGGTATTTAGATGAGAAAATCATTTTCTAATACAATACAATACTTGCTGTTAAATTTAGCACCATGTATAGCATATACTGAATCTAACTTGTTGTTTATTGGTTGATGTGTCTTTTTTTTTTTTTTTTTTTTTTGAAATGGATGTGTCTAATTTTTCACCTAATAATAGTTCCGACATTACGCGTTCTAAGTTTTTTTTTTTTAATTAAATTTTTTATTTTCCTTTTTTACAAGTATCAAAGCTTAGCAATAAAAAAAAAAAAAAGGAAAAGAAAAAGACATAGCTTTTCAAAATAACATTATACATATTGTACCATATAATAGAAGTATATAAAATGCCTCGACATTCTCACTTTTTTCATTTGTGTCAAATTTAACATTGATATTAATATTTGCGGTAACTTAAGTTTTTGAAGAAAAGTTTAGAATCGCCAAAAGTACGATCAAAATGTTTTTATTTTCCCCCTTTTTTCTCTCCTAAAATTTAGTTTGTTGAAAAACAAAGCTAATAAGAACGACATATATTGAGTTTGCATTTGAAAACAACGGACAAATAATTGCAATATATATGCCCTACTTTCTGACTTTATTAAGACATAGCACGTAGTTTCCAAATGCAAACCCACCCACATGCTCAATCTTATAACGAAAGTTTTTGTGGTTCAAGATTAGGGTTCACAAAAGATCTCATCATTTGATTGTTGAAATTAGTGGAACCAAGTTTTCAAATAGAAAATCAAGCGGTGGGAACCAGGTTTCGACATGCAAACACACATGTATTTTGACATATATACATATATATATATATATATATAGGTGTACAACATGCCCTCTCCGAGATATCTATAAAATCATTAAGTTTAATAAAATAAGGAATCCAATAAAGATTTTGATTTTGGTTTTCTTTTTAGGCTCGTGAAGTATAAGGCATTGGTGTTATTCTTACGCTCTCACCTACGTCATTTTTGGAATTTATTTATTGAAATCATTAGTAAGATTAAAAAAGAGACCTGCACATCTCGTCAATAATCCCAAAGTTCCATACACATAAATCATACAACCTCACTTTAAAGGACAATCGAACATCGGAGAGATGATATAAGAAAGAGTCATAATGGAATAATCATCTATTATTACCATTATGCCACCATCAAATATGGCGATCTTAGACTATTATTTATTCTTATATAATGTTACTTGTTTTTGTTTTTGTTTTTTTTGCTCTGAAAATAGTAATTTATAATTTATTAAGTCAATATTTTTGTACATGTTTGTGTACATAGTAATAAAATGTCCATAAGTTAGAATAGATTTACACTCTTATTATATAACGAAAGTGAATGTATACGTGCATGTGCATGTGTTTGTGAGTGTGGAATATCAAATACAATATCACAATATGCATTTAAATAAGGTTGATCTAATATAATTAAACCTATTGTTTTTAAACACTTATTTGTAAGATAACTTTTTAAATCTTCAAAACATATTCCAAAGGTATCTTATTTTCTATTTGAGAATTCCTTTGTCATGTTTGAAGTATGAGGAACTTCAAGAAATGGAAAATACTATTGTTTTTATCCTCTGAATTTCTACCAAATACCTTCGATTATTATTTTTTATTTATTTTCTCCACTTTATTTTGGGGGGTGATATTGTACAAAATTGATATGTGACAGGAACACAGTCAAAGATTAAAGCCGAAAAAACAAATATATGTTAAAGATACTTTCCCATCCTATGTAAAATATGTAAAGATAATAAGTGTCAATAAATGAAGAGTGAGAATTTCCTAGCTCCAAATATTGTATTCAATTGTATAGCATTTAATAAAGACTTCCCATCAAGGGGGTTTATTGATTAAAGAAAGGTAAGAGTCATACTAAAATATAAAGATGTAACCATAGATAATTTATGTAAACAACAGTATAGAAAATTTGCATTGAATTGTTCTTAGTTAGAAAAATGTACAAATAAGTAGAATCAGTACAATATAAATGTGAGAGGGACCCAATTATTAATGTGAAAACATTATATGGTCGACGCTATGAATGAATTAAAACGTTTCAATTAATATATAAATATATATATATATATATATAAATATATAAATATATAAATATACATGTTGCTATTAAAAGAAGGAGAATAATAATGTAAATGGAGAAATTTTCATCAATAGGTTTTTTTTTGTTTGTTTGTTTGCGGTTTTTTTTTTATTAATAGAATTAGTGATTATTGTTTACATTGTAAGGATAAACAAACATACATTTTTATAAATTGTCATAATTTTATTTCACAACCAATCCATTCTGTTACAATTGTTAAATCTATATGCAACAATTAAAATAACCATATGTATTGTTAGATAAATATTATTATCATAATTTTCCTTCAATAATTGCTCAAATAGATTTTTTTTTATCCCACTTGACAACCACTTTAAATCCAAAGGATGAAAACTTTTGACACCCCATTAGAAAAAATGAAAAAAAAGCTCGAATTAAGTTGATATATATAATTACAAACATTTTAGCTCAAATTTGAATAAGAATTAATTGATTAAAAGTTATAGGGAAGACGTTTCTTTCTCTTGTCTCTTGCATATTTAAATAAAAATATATGTATAAGCATGATACCATAATAATTTCTTCCACTTGAGAATGACTAAGGTGACCTCATCAATACTCTAAACCCTTTTCTCTCCCACTTTTAGTACCCCTTCTAAAGATATATATTTATATATATATATATATATATATATATATTTCTATATATTTCTATCCTATACGCTTCCTTTTTTCCATAGTTTGAATTAAGAACTTTCTACCCTTATGTCTATGTGGATTAATAATTATTCTGCCTCAGCATCATTACTAAAAGGTGTTGCTTTGTAGTCGGTTCCTTCACAAGGGAAAAAGTTTTTTCCCACTACACTCCCCTTGCCTTTTCAATTGCCTAATCTCCCCTCTCTCTCTCTCTCTCTCTCTCTCTCTCTCTCTCTCTCTCTCTCTCCCCACCAATAATAGAGGATCCATAATTCAAAAGAGGCTTTTCTTTTTCCCTTCTTTTTTTTTTTTCCTTCAAGTAAGGATTGCTAAGATCAACCAATGACCCCATTTGTATGGATCTCTCCTTATCCTCCTTCCCTCCCTCTCTCTCTCTCTCTCTCTCTGTCTCCCATGTAATTTTTTTTTCTTTCTAATTTGACCAAATGGGAACCTCAAAAGGCAACCCACCCCTTTTTAATTTCTTTTTTTCCCACACCAAGTTCAAATTGGCAATTCCTCAAGCAATGATCATGGGGAGGGGTTAATAGAAAGATATTTCATAAAGGCTATTTGATGGAATATTATGAGACAAAAGGGGCCCATTCCTCTTTTCACTAGTGCAAGCCACAACCCCACCTAGCTTTTCTTACAATTATTATATATATATATATACACACACACACACACATATGTGATAATAATCATGTACATCAAGGTCAAACTTTAAGCAAACTCATAGCAACAAATAACTCACAGCTGGGGTGTGAGAGGAGATCAATTGAGAGCCATATGCCCCTTTAATTAAAAGCTTTTGGTAGCTTCTTGCACTCAAAGCAAGTAGACTTTCAAGTCCTCCACCCCCCCCCCCCCCCCCCTCTCTTTCTCTCTCTCTCTCTCTCTCTCTCTGTTTGGAATGAAAGAAAGTGATTTTGCTTTTTGCAAAAATGAATTGGGTAGGGAGAAGCACCAATCAAGCAAAAAGATGACTTTGGTTTCTCATTCTTTTTATTCAATATATATTATATATCAAAACATTATATCATATTATGACTACGTTTGGAACCTTCACTACTGATGGAGTTTTCTAAATATTTTTTTCTTTTTTTTAATAAATTAATTTCATGCATCAAAATCTCTTTTTATTATTTTCAAAAAAACTTAAATTTAAAAAATTCATAATTTTTTTATTTTAAATCGAAAGAAGATTAAAAAAATGCATAGAATAATGAGAAAAACGAAATAAGATCCATATTGCTTTTTTTTTTTCAACATATTTTAAGTTTTTACACTTTTTAACTATTATAATTTATTTTCAACCAAATATACATTATCAAAATAATATTAACTCATTTCTAATCAAAATATTTTCAAAACTCTAACTCCAGTTGATGTTCTAAACACCTCCAATATCTTCTATTTTTAATAAAAGGGGAAGGAAAAAAAAAAAGAAAAAGAAGAATTGAAGTTTGAATGTGATGTCAAATGCTTGTACCAATCCAAAAGAAATGTTTGGATTCTAAAAGAGGAAATGAGAACATATATACAGTGACCTATTGTTCTTATTGGGTGTGGAGTTTCTTTCTTCTTAATATAATAAGTTGTGTAGATAGCTTCTTTGCTTTTTTTCATGTAAGAAAATGGCAAGAATATTTGCTTTAACATGAACTTTTTCTAGTAGTATTTGGAGGACCACTTTTGTAGGTGACTGAAAACGCTAAAGTATCAATATGTTTGTGGATGTTGTTGTATGTAAAAGTATAATAAAGAAAACATATTCTTAAGATCTTACAATATATATTATCCCTTCTAAAAAAATCCATATAAAAAAGCTATTTTATTGTGATTCATCCAAGTCCAACTCCACCAATTATAGAAGTAAGAAAAAAGCAAACTAAACAAGTGGAAAAAAAAAAATGATAACTGAAACATCACCATTACTATATGCATGTATAGTTTTGAAATTTATCAGATGCAGTATTAGGAGATATTATAGTAGAGGGCTTTATTACACTAGACAATTCCTAGCCCTTGCTAAATTCTACTTTAAAATTAAAGCATTAATTACCCATGACGGTAGAGGGAGCCGCCCCATAAAAGAATTTCATTTGAAATTATTATATTATTGTTATTATTTTGAAAGTTCTATACCGGAATCAGTTTATCGTAAGCGCTCTTCATTTTAAATATAAGATTTAAATCAGAAAGTGCGTTTAAATATACTATGAGAAGATCTTTTAAACGACATTGTTTAAATCATTTTATTATAAATATAATTTCTTTTATTTATTTATTTATTCAAATCATATTAGTGAGGTTAATGACCCTTACTGTAAAGTGTTCCAAGGGTAGAATCTCTCACTACTTTTCAAGTGAAAAATAACAATTGGAAGATGCCAAATTCCACCTCAATAAGCTCTGATGAAAGAACATGTAGCATCTACTTCCTTTGTAGCTTTTGGAGTTTTTCTTCGAATCCTTAGGATTTACTAACAATAGAAAATCCCACTTCAAAAGTGGCATATAAAAGGCAAAAAAAATAATTAAAATAATAATAATAATAATAATATAATAATAAAGCTACTTTTTACTCCACCAATGGAGTAGAAACGTGGTTTTGTCAAAACACTATTCATCTCTACTTTACACACAAGCATTTTTCAACTTTTTATGGAGAGAAAAAAAAAAAAAATTAACAAAAAGTGGTTTCTTAGGAATGACTGATGCTTCTTTTGGATACATTGCGCAAAAAAGAAGACAATGCCTACGTGAGACACTTAAAATCTAGCACTATCGGATTGATGTTTTTGATGGGGTTCAATTAAACCATAAAGTTTTGTTTTAAAATATGCTTTTAAAAGTTAAGACAAATCTTTAAGATACCCCATATTTGAAATGGGCCTACTTAATATTAATATTCATTAATTCAATTATAATTAAAAGGATAACCTCAACTCAAGTACCACCCCCCCAACTTTCTTTGCTTAATAAATTTGGTGGCAATATCTATGATGGCTTTAAAAGCTGAGGATAAGATAGAGAAAAAGTGGTAGTATTTAGTTCAAGTGTGCATGTATTACATTGTACTCTTCAATAAATTATTCATTTTCTAACAAATCATAGTAACAATTTATAAATCAAAATGAAAACAAGAATATGGTCTTCCTCCAACAATCGTATTGATCAGATAAATGTAATCTTTTTTAGATAAATTTATAAATGGTCTCTAAATTATGCCTTCAATCTTATGATAATTCTTGACTTTGAATTTTAGACGTTATATTACCTCAAACTTGTCCTAATATTATGCATTTGGTCCTTATATCAGCATTCTGTCAAAAAAAAAAAAAGAATTAAAATTAAATGCATTCAGACCACAAGCTTTAATTAAAGTTAAAATCATACTTAGACATATTTATAAGGGTAACTGTATCTTTAAACTATCTCTCATGATGCTACATATCTCATGATGCTACATATCTTTGACGAAAATGTAGTTTACTTCCATAAGATCTCTAATGGATGTACAATTTCCTTTCAAAAATATTTATTATAATTTTACAGATATATAAATAAAGCTCATTTAATTAGAACGTGCTCAATTTATGCATTTTTTTCTTAGAGTATTGACAAAGAAACCATTGGCGTAATAGTAAAAAAAATTCTTGAGAGTGTGATATGTAAAATCAAAGGTTACGGGGCCAACAAAAACTATGATATAATTCATAGGCCATTTATAAAAATAACCTCTTAGACTAATGTAATTACTAGTTAATTTACATATATCTCACATTATGTTTAAACATGTTATATTTTGAAACTTTTACTACAACTAACATATAAAATTGAAAATATTATACACAGAAAGATGTTAAAGTTTTATGCAATGTTATATGATATCACACTATCGAATCTATACGACCGTCGGATTTAAAATTTTATTATATAAATAAATAAATATATATATATAGAGAGAGAGATATTGACATATTTACAGCCATATAGAATTCGATTTGAGTAGAACCTACTTTTCAACGGCATCTATTAATGCTTGGGTCATTAACTGCTACTTATCTTCAGCAACATAAATTAAACAATTAGGTATAAAATATTCAATACGAGTGGACCTATTAATGCAGAGAGACAATGACCCCATCCAGTGCAGAGATATGCTTGTTTTTAGTTAAGATGGACACGCTGACCCAAAAACTTGATATTTGGTAGTCTTTTCATTAATATATTACGTTTCCGGAAAAATTCGCACCCGCAATAATTAACTTTTTAATATAAGAATTCACTCGACTATTCAATGTATGCAAATTACATTTTATTATAAGGTAGGAAAAACAAAAAAACTCTACCGAAAAAAAATCTGTATAGTACCGTAATAAATATTTAAAAAGTATGACGACTTAACAAAAATTCACGAAAATTTAAGAACATTATTAATATTTTATTTATCTGAACAATTTTTTTTTAATCTTATCAGAGAATTTTTTAAATATATAACTAATTAAGCAAACATAATTATATAGAAGATACGGAAAGTCTACTCATGAGTAATTACTTAACAAAATTAGTACATCTGCTGAAAATTTAAATCCACAAGTCGCGGACAAATCATTTTAGGCGTCTCAGAAGAAAATGAAAGAAAAATGGGTACAATAAATCTTCAAAATTCTATAAATCATAGCATATATATATATATAAATTATTCAGTAAATCGGGTGTATCATGTCATCGTGCTTATCTGATACACCTACCTAATAAAAATTTGGCATTTGGACACTTTATCTTTGTAAAATTTATTATATATTTCCCTTTCCTAGTGTATATTACCTTAATTAGTAAATCTACAGGCCATAAATATCTCACCTAAATCTTTTTATATTACTAAATTAAAATTTTTTTTAAAATAATCAATTGTAAATATTTTTTTTAATCCATTGAAACCTCCATATGATGTTTCTTTCTCATTTTCTTAACATAAACAAAGACTACTGTTAGGAATGAGAAAACTTCTTCACAGAAAAACTAAAAATCAAGAGATAGAAAAAAAAAAAAAAAAAAAACCCTTTCATTAACCTATATGTATAACTCACACGACAAGAACCTAAAAAAATTGCTCTATTTTTTTTTTTTTTGAAATTTAATGAAAACAACTAAGAAAACCCTTCATTCTTAAAAAATAATAAATTAATAAATAAAAAGAAAACGAAAACTTCAATATATAGATTTTAAAAGCAAGAATTACCTTTTCCATTTCAAAGTTGATGGTTGATGATGTATTTGTACATAAAGAAATATTTATTTATTGTCTTTCATATATTACCTACACGAACAAGAATTGCTTTTACTGACGATATATTTGAAAATAGTTATCTGTGTATTTCTTGATTTTTATTTATTATCTATTTATATTTGAAAATTTTCTCATTCCATACAATGAAGTTTTCATTTGTATTAAAATTAATATAAAACGGTCTTCAAAAAAATTAATGTAAGACACAATTCCAAAAAAAAATTAAAAAACAAAAAAAAAACTGCAATTAATACCGTTTTTTATTTTAGAGAAATTTAAATATATGAAATTTTTATATATCAGTAGATTTTTTTAAAAAATAATTAGTTGTATAAGGGATTTGGGTGAGATTTTATGTTGATTTAGATTTACTAATTAAGGTAATACACATTCGGAAAGAGAAACATATAGCAAAAAGATGACATGGATAAAGTGTTAAATGTCAAATTTTAATTGGATGGGTGTATCACGTAAACACAATGACATTGTACATTTATATTACTGAATAATTTCTCATATATATATATGTAACTAATTAATTAAATTAAAAAGGAAAAGGTTTCCGTCAAACAAAGCAAAACCACATCTTTTTTCTATCTATTTGTTTATTTATTTTTTTAATTTTAGGGTAATGAGCATGTGAAGTTAGCCAGCCAAGCAAACAAAAATTGCATTCTGCGAGACAAAACCTCTCTTTTTAGTTGAAGGGTCTGAATAAAGTAACCCTAGAAAAAATCTCAAGTGAGATTTGCTTTGCTTTGGTTTATTGTAAAGATATTGTTATTGACGAAACAGGAAAAAAAAAAAAAAAAAAGGCATTTTGCACTTGGTTGGACTGTCACCTTCATAAGTGGTCCTAATAATTAGAGAGAATCCTATTATTAGTAAATCAATATGTGGGATATATATATATATAATTAATTGTCCGGATTATATATATATATATATATATATTTAACCAAACCATCATAAGATTTAACAAACAGTTAATATTCAAAAATTTCTTCTAACTGTTATTACCGAAAACTGACATTCGTTTTTGATAATCTCTATCCCACTTATTTTATTTTATTTTATTTTATTTTTTGATTAACCCTTATTTAACCTACTATATATTTGTTGTAGTAAGCAAAGTTAATTCTTCAAAATTTATAGGACTACAAATTGGTCTCTTTTTTCTTATATTGTTGACAAGAAATTATAAATTCTTCAGATTTCTGTTTCCCCCCCCAGTAGATACTTCATTTCTTCATGTAATATTTATCCTCGTGACATCCTTTGTTCCTTTACTCATACATTAATATTTTCAAAATATTATGAATAAATGTCTTGTTAATTAGAATTTTAAATTTTTGACATATGTGTAGGAGTAGTCTTGCTATGGTCCTCTAGCCTTTGTCCATACATATATATATATATATATATATATTAATATACGCATACATAATTACATACACACATCTTTTTGTTGTTTTTTTTTTAATTGATTCTACTAATCAATATGGGAAAAGAATGAGTGACAACAAAATAACATATCCAAAAATAAATCCAACACATCTTGGCCTTATTCATGCAGCACAAAATATGACTGCTGAAAGCATGCATCTTTACATATATATATATATATATATATATATATATATCTTTCTCTCTCTCGTGAAGTACAAACAGTAGGCACTTTATAATACCAAGGCTAGCTACTTTCCTCCTATGTATACATACACTTTAGGGTCGATGTAATATTCTTATTGCCAGATTTATATCGTACGGTTAATACATGCTAACTTTATTGTTAAAACGCCCAAAAGACATGCGCAGGCCTATATATACATACAAATTAGAAATATATATGTTATTAATAATAAGGAAAACTTACCATTAGAATTGTACTTTTGTTCATAGATATAGATGTATAAATATCGATGTTGTTTAGTCGTTAAATAAACTTTAACCTATAATTAAAAGCAATTTTACAAAAATGTATGTCATAAAAAATAAAATAATTGTAGCCATATTTCCATGATTTGTTTCAAGTCTCCACCATGGTCAATTGCTATACGAATAATTATCAACTGATTTTTTTATAAAAAAGAAAATCACTAATTTTATTAATTTTTCAAATAGTTATTTATTAAGAAATTAATTATAGAGTTGTTTTTCCGTCTTACTTCAACTGTTCGTTTTTTCCTCTTTTCAGCTTTGCCTGCAGGCATTTCATTTTATTAATGATATATATTATTATTTTTTTGTTGTAATTATCACTATTAGATTATTATTGCTTACTCTATTATTGCATTCATAATTGTTATCTTTCTCAGAGCTATATTATTGTTTCTTTTTCAGTATATTGCCGGACTATTCTCATTATTTCTTGTTATAAAAACACCAACATTATAAATTATGGTTTGAAAAAAAAAAAAGTAAAGAAAAGAAGAAGAAAAGAAAAGAGACTGACAGATTCTGATTCTCCCGGAGGTGAGTATATGAAAGTGAAAAAAAAAAAAACAAATCCGTAAAGACAAAATAATACCTTACGATTTAAACACAACATGAATAATGCCCTTCAAGAAAGCTGAGGAAAAAAAAAAAAAGAAAAGCAGAGGAACCAGTTCCTGCTACTTTTACTTACCCAAGGAAATAGACAATTGAGAAGGCAGCTGACCAAAAAATCCAGCAACTAGATCTTGTTCTATGACACCTACAGAGAGACGAGAGAAGAGTGAGCTATCAGGACTATATATATATATACACACACACACACAATAAAGTGTGTATATGTATATATTATTCTTGGGGCAGGACCATTGTTTTAGCGTAATATATCGATAATAAGAAGTACAAAATATAAATTACTCCAACACGATACTTGCATTGAAAGAATGTAAATAATAGTATAAAATAATTGTATCTCTCGATGTTATAATTTTTCAACATCAACATTGAGTTAGAAAAGGTTTGATAATATATTGTGAAAGAACTAAATATAATGTCTTTCTACTATAAGCAATATTATGTTTAAATAATTTATATCATACAATGTAAGTCTAATATGTTAGTCTCTCCGTACTGATTGTAGCACAAATCTGTATAGATACATTATTGATGGAACTGTTTTTTAATTATTGGATTGATTTTTAAACACAATTATTTATATAAATGTCTACTTTAAAGATTTATAATACCGATGCATGATATCTACAGTTATTGATCAAATCATTTATAAATAAATCCAAGAAGTAAAGAAATATTTCATATTATCAATATATAATATCAAATTAGTGAAAGATCCGATTGTAGATATCCCCATATATATATATATATATCTATATATCTATATTATATGTGTGTGTGTAATAAAGTAGTGCTGAGGAAAAGGTGATTGTTGATAGTCCTTCAAAACATGCTTCTGTAAAGAACAGGAGGCAAAAAGCTGACTTTGATGGCCAGAATTAACCAAAGAGAAAAAAGAGAAGAGAAAGGCAAGGAATGGCACGTTTCTCTAGGGCTCTACATCTTTTTGAGCAAAAGAACTTTAGAGTGCACAAAAGCAGATTAATGCCTTTGATGGACACACACCAACAAAAAAAAAAAAAAAAAAAAAAAAAAAAAACCAGAGAGAGGGACAGAGAGACAGAGATAGCATGCAATTAGTCAGTTGAAGAATACTATAAACCATAATAAGTTATTTAAGATAGTGCCACATTTCTCATGTGTTTGCCCTTATCTCTGACAAAAATTTGTTCTCCCTCTCTCTTTTAATGAAAATTACAAAATTTTGTGACCATTGGGGACCATTTTGTGAATGATTTTGATTTAGATATTAAATAAAAATGAGAATATTTAGGTAATAATTTAGGTTGCGTTTGATTGGTCCCCTTGAGTTTGAATTAGAATTGATAGTGCGTTTGGTGTGCATTTGACTGATTGAAGATGTAAACACTTAAAAATATTTTCAGAAAATATATAAAAAAATAAATGTTACTCTGTTCATCTAAAAATTATATATATATATTTTTTAAATTCATCTTATTTGAACTTATATTACAAAGTTATAGACTTATAAAGTCTGAGCTTTTAATTATAGTTAGAAATGAATGATGAAACTAGTTGACTTTTAAGAAGATGATAAAAATTGAGTTGAGTTTTTTCAACTCAAATCGGTGCACGAAACACTAGCTTGATATTTTTTAAAATTGCGTTTGGTTGTGTTTTAGATAAATTGGTTGAGTATAAGAAAAAATAAAATTATATTCATATTTGTTTCTTAAAATATTGAGTGTATAAGCTTTAGAAAATGAAAACGCAAAATAGAAACAACTTTATTTGTTTTCTCATTTCTTAATCAGAAATGAAAATGATTTGTTGTTTGCATTTCTATTTTCTGATTTTATACAAAACAAACGCTATTTTATATCAGTTTTAAAACATCTTTTGTTGTAAACCATGAGATTTCTTCCCAAAATGTTTCAAAAACAATATCAAACAAAGTCTAAAGTTTTACCATGGGAATCATTTCTAGCATTATGATTCATAAAACATTATAAAAACAACTTAATTAAGATTATCTAACATCATCTAATGACGGAGATAATTTAACTGCATGATACAAAAAAATAAATTAAGAAATAAAAATAAAAAATGGATGTAGAGTAAGTAGTTTCTCTCTTAATTGTGATATGACATATATTTAGTACAACTACAACCAAATGTTTGTCGTATATGGATGCTATGATATTTTATAAATCTTATCCTTGTAGCTAGGTACGTATATGCAATTACCGCTTAGGTTTACTCATTTGCAGCCATTGATTTCATATATGCAAGAGTGTTCATCACAAATAAAATTAACATATATATATATATATATTTGAGCACTCAGTGCGACATTCTAACATTTTTTTTCCATTATTATAACGATAAATTGATTCTAATTAGATAATATTTTTCAATAATATTGTTCTTTGCCTTAATAATTTAAAAAACATTTATATATAAATCAATTAGGTACTTATAAGATAGAAAATAAATTTTATAACCGTTGTTTCTATTTGACTGCTGGACATGAAAGCTTATATTTATATATATATATATATATATTTTATAAAGAATATATATTCTTGTAAGAATATGTATTAATATTGTAGCGGTACAGATGTCAACTGTTAAGTAAGTTTTTCTTTCACGATGATCATGAGCCTAGGAATTCTCCCCTATGCATTTATGCTTGAATGGCATTACGTTCTTGACTTTAGCTATGGCTTTGGCCATGGTTTTCGGATTCCCTGCCTTCATATTCTCTCTCTCTCTCTCATTCAAACCTTTCTTCTCTATACCACAATAATTGGGGTCGAAAAGGAGTTGATGAACAATCATAATTAGAGAAATACTTTGTGCTATGAATGATATGTTAAATACTAGAATTAATAGTGAGTGTGATTTTATTTGCAAGTCTCGTTATTTATTAGAATGTGATATTAAATATCATGTAAAGTTTAAAATTTTAAAAATAAATAAGAAAAATAAATAATAAAAATATGAAATCTCATTTAATGCAAAAAGTGGACGTGTGTTTGTCCAACCACACGCAAACTCCCGGGATTGACGCCGAGTTTCTGTTAGGGCTTGAATTCCATGTTTTTGCATGGGAAAATGACTTAAATGACTTTGTGTGTGTGTGTGTTGAATTTATGCTATATAGCTTATTATAAAGGCATATTTTAAATATATAATTTTTTTAATAATTACATTTTTTTTTCTTTTCATTCAGAGATTATTGAATGAATTGACTATTTATTTAATAAGTTCAAGTTAAAGTAAAAAAGTAAAAGGCATTTTGTTATAAGCTAAGATCACTCGTCGTTATAAAATAAATAAAAAAATGTATTCGTCGATATAATAAAAAAACGATCCAAATAGAGATGATTTTCCAATTTTACCCATAGTGATTCAAGAAAGTTTTTTTTTTTAATGAAGTTAGAAAACAATTCCTTTTTTTATAATTCTTTTTTTATAGATATTAAATATTTATATATAAATATTGGTTATTAGTTTAATCAACTCAAGAGTTCCTCGATGAATCTATTAATTCAAATTTTGAGATGGGTAAATGTCACTGTCACAAAGGATGAATTGATTTCTTACCTATGTTATTTATTTTTGTTAGGACTGCCGTCTCTAATTATAATAATAATCATTTATTTTTCAAATGATCATATCGTCAAGTATACCCATTCCGAACTTTATTCCAATCAAATGATCCACAGCTGCCAATATATCTCGCGGTAATAAAAATGTATTGTTCTGAGGTATATCAAAATTCAGTCTATGGTTCATATTTCGTCGACCAATTTTTCCTAATTCACATCTGATTTTATGTTTTTGAACTTGTTGATTTACTTTTCTTACCTTGATAGTTATTATGTTTTTGAAAGTTTGAGTCTTTGGAGATTCTGATAAAAGGTTTTTAACCTAATTATGTCATTGGTTATAATATTTTAATTTCTACTATAATTTTAAAGGATGATAGTTCAATACACTATTTTGGTCTTTCTCTTATTTATATATACACATATGGTTGGGAAACTCGTGCCAATTTAAGTTTCGAGTTTTAAATATTATTATTACTTGTTTTTTAGAGAGAACATAAAGTTGTGAGTTGTGGACATCGTAATTAAGAGGAAAAAAACATACAAAGAAATTAAAAAAGGCAATAATGATTTGTTAATTTATAGTTTATAATATCTATATTAGTGTTTGGTATTGTTTTCTAGATTGTTTTTAGATTATTAAAGAAAATAGTTGAACTATTAACTCATATCATTAAAAATAGATATTAAGTATATCTCGTTTAAACATTCTAATTAAAATCTAATTACTTCAATATGTATTTTTAAAAGAATAGAGCAAATTATAATATAAAATTTTAAACATAATAATATATAACATAATTAAATTTATAGCATATAAAAAATAAAAAATAAAAATAAAAAGCCTTCCTCCTTTCTCTTCTTGATGTCTAGGTTAACAACTTCTGCAGCTGATCAAAGAAACCACCAGTGAGATACGTAGACGTGTATAACCCACGAGAAAGCTTTTGTATAGCTGTACTATTGAACCGTAGTTTGTTACACGCTTACAATTTCAGAGGTTTATATATATATATATATATATGTATGTATGTATGTATGTATGTGTATATATATGAGTCCAAATACTTGGAATTGGATAAACACTTGCAATTCCAAGATCTTTATTCCACCGTTATACATTCAGAATTGTTGCATCTACGAGTTTCCTCCTTGTGGATGGTACTTCTCATTTTTTACTTATTAATTACTTGTGGAATAAAATATTTGAGTTATTTTAAAGAAAAAATTTGGTATGAATAGTTTGGCAGTGATCTAACAACTAATTATAAGAGGATGTTTGCTTGGTTTGTTCTAACTAAATAATTTTAATTGTTTTTTTATTTTTTCTTCAAAAATAAACTCAGTTTTACTATTCATTTTTCAATCTAACTTAAAAACTCAAATTTAAAATCCACAATTTTTATTTGAAGTCTGAATGAGATGTTTTTTTTTTTTTAATTTAATAATTGTATAGAAATTCAAAAGAAAAAAAAAAAAAGACCAATATTGATTTTTTTTTTAACACATGTTAAGTTTTTATACTTCACTCTAAATATCCATTTTCAATCAAACGTATAATTTCAAAACTCAACTTAACTCCAATTCTCTAACTAAGATAGTCTCTAATAATTAGTTCAAATTTCCAACCTTCAAATTAAAAAAAAAAAAAAGTAAAATCCCTCATTGGGACTTGTATATATAAATCTTTAAACCAAACACAACAACTTCACACCTAGTTCTATTAAGAGTTGAGTTTACATTCCCAACCTTCAAATTATATATATATATATATATATATATATATATAAACACAAAAACAAAAAAAACAAAAAAAAACAAAAACAAGAAAAAAAAAAATAAAACGATTAAAAAAAACAAACTAATTTAAAACTAATGTAGTAACTTCACACATAATTCTAAAAGTAGAGTTCAATTTAAAAAAAAAAAAAAAAGAAAGAAAAATCATAAACATAAACAAAACAAAAATAATAATAATAATAAAGTATATATAGTATACATAGGTGTTTAAACCAAACGAAATATTCCAAGGGAAAAAAAAAAAGAGAAAGAAATAGAAAGAAGTCTTCGTTCACATCCTATTTTAGTTTTTCTCTTCTTTGGGAAAAAGAAAAGGAAAGAAAAAAGGATGAGTGGTTATAATTTGACCATTATGACACAAAAGTAAGGAGAAATGCTACTTAAGGTTTTTAATGAGGTCACTGATTTAGAGAAATTATAATTTCGGTTTAATTTTCTAACGTTAGTTTCTACTGATTACGCGGTTTCTTTTGTTGGATAGGATTTTCAGTTAAGTTTGCATGATTTTTATTTTCCTGGGGCATGGTGTGGGCCGTGTTAAGGTTCTAAATGCTAATGTAATTAGGAAGATTAATCTTACCAAGACGCATGTTATTTTTTCTCTCCATTAACAAAAATAAATAAAATACAAATGGAGAAATGCTTGCAAATTAAAATCCCTCTTATCTGTTTTTTTGTCTGTGTGGTTATTGGCAAAATATCATGTGAAGTCGACGTAAATGAAAATATTACTCGTTGGTCTTCCTAGCACTCATAGTTTAATCTCATTTAACTTTTTATAAAGTTATTTGTTGAATCTATAAAAGTTATTTTGGATATATAGAGTTAATATTTTCTTAGCTAATTATATACAATTAGGACCCACTTAAAATAAAAACGAAAACAGTTGGAAAAAGTGGTCTCCGAACCTTCCCCAAATACTCCCTTTTTTTTTTTTTGAGCGGCCGGCATACAGTTTCTAGCTCATGAAAATATAAGCTTTCATATTTTTTTGTTTTTTTGCGCATGTGCACATATGTACAAGAGTCAAGACTTTTGTCGACGAAGAAAAGATAAAATAGTAAAACCGAAAATACACACACACACACACACATATATATATATATATATCTATGTAGATAGACATATATGTACATATATATATATATATCAAAACTAAAAACGAAAAGAAAGAGATGGTCCTCTTACTTTTCACTTGATGAATCGAGGACAACTTTCAGACATGAAATGCACTTTCACCCCCAATATGCAAACACAATCTTAGAGTTCCCAAGGAACCAAACATTGTACCTTGACAAGAACAGTGGTCCAAAAAGAGGTTTGAATAAGGTTTTTTTTTGTTCAGACGGGTATGGTTTCATTTTTGGCCCATAAGATGTGGTGTTTAAAATAAAAAAAAAAAAAGAGAGAGAGAGAGAGAGAAATAGAGATCAACTGAAAAATAGAGCTTCACACATTTCATAACTCAAAATGGGTCAGTCCCACACGGAATTGTGAGACCCCGGGTACGACAACTTTCCCAGCATTTGGGGAACACAAATGTACCCTTGTATTAACAACCTGAACAAGTTCGCCCGGTGACCAAACTAGGATCATACCACCAAAGTACACACCACACATATTTAAAGAATAATGCAGTTGCATGTTCGCCAACCATACCTAACCGTCCCAGAACCAAAAGCAGAATAAGATATGTAGGTAAGTATTATAATCAAAATTTGGCTAATGGAATCTTTCAAGTGGGTCACAGAAAGAAAAAGGAGCATATTAGAGAACACAAAACATTAACATTTCTTTGCAAAAACATGATTTATGATTGTTGGTCACTTCGAACCTTTGACAAATGTACGCCCCAATAAAGCTTTGTAGCTTCTATTGCGAATTGCCTTCTTTCTATACATTTCTTTTGAGTTCCTCTATACACAAAAATGACCCCCAGTTTACTCTCAGTCAATTCCTATAGCTATACAACTCACAAATCTGAAAAACACAACTTCACCTCCAATTATCTAAATTTTTACTAGTTATTACTCAAGCGAGAATAAGATCACAAAAGGTACAAAAATCATTTGCTACAAGACCGAGAAGCATTGTCATTTCTGTGACATGAAAACTTGAGCATTGGGCTAGCAAATCAACAAACTGACTATCTCAACAAAGTGTAGCTTCATTAGAATACAAAGCAGACTAGATGCATTAGAAAACAACAGAAAAAAATTACATATCAAACAGATGCAACTTTTTTTGCAATAGTTTTATAATTCATGAAGAGCATTATGTAGCTAAGACAACAATTTTGCAATTGATCTCCTTTAACAATCGCTTGCTAGCACGTTGGACCTAAAACTACATACAAAAGACGAAATGTTCCTTCTCCGCGCTCTCAACTGCACTAATTTGGTTTAAGGACAACATGCTGCCACAGGAAAATAAAGCAGAAAAATAATAGAAAATTTAGTTAATAATGGTACGAGGGACAAGAGCGGCAATTAAAATATCATTACTAAATGCATTTGGTTATCATGAATGAGTTTAGTACCTTGATTTGTGTTCTATTATAAGTGTAGGTGATATGTATAGACCCATCACTCGCCTCAATAACAGCCGGATATGAGAATTCCATTGGCAAATTCTCCTCCAACGTCAAAACATCATGCCACGAGTCACCATCATCAGAGGATAAGGCGACTTTAAGCACACCTCTAGATATTGTGTTGTAAGCAAGAAGGATTTGGCCATCTCTCAGCTTCACCCCATCAATACCTGGAACGAGGAATTAACAGTATAAGATAGATGAAATACCAAATTGGAAGGGAAAGAAAAAAGATGTCAAATAATTTGAAGTTAATTAACTAAAAGGTTTTCATTCTTATGACTAAAAAGTCCAGATTAAAACTCTTCTATTCGTTGAATGGAAAGATGATTCATCGAAACTGAATTTGGAAATTTTAAGAAAAGATGAGGCTTAATCTCACCGGTCTGGTCACCGTCAGATTCAGATTTTCGTATAGCCATTCTTACAAGATTAGTGTTTTCAGCAATTAACCTGAGTTTGGATTGGGGAGTTCAGTAGGTTTAGCGTAACCCCAGTTCTGGCCACCATCATGGGATTCTGAGAGACAGATTTTACCAATGTTATTGAACGAGCGCATTAAAACGCGCAAGGTTCCTTTTTTGGTCTTATAAGGAACTGGCTGAATCACACTGAGAGATTCATTCTCGACGTAAATAGGGCCGTACTTTCTCCATGTCCTACCTGCATCTGCAGTGATCTGGAGAATCAAAACAGAAGTCAGTCACTATTCTACAGATCACTGAATTCAGGTATACGTACTTAGTTAAGTTGTTTTCGCAACCTCGACCCATGACCCCCAGGAGTTCCAACTTTCAACAGAGGAGCCGCAGAGCAAGAGTCCATTATCCAGCAAGATTGGCTGATCAAACAGTAGATGTAAAATACAGCAAAGTCAGCTTAATAAATAGCCGTGAAGATTTAGTCTGGTGACATGCATCAGTTGTCAGTAATACGAATCCAGAACTACCTTATTTTTTATTGGCCCCAAAATGCCAGGAGGTAGTTGTTCTCTTTCGGTCCAGCTAATACCCTTATCATATGATCGCTTCATGCATCCACTCCATCTACAAAGCTCATTAAACCAATTGTGATTACAGACCGAAACAAAAACAAAGCAGGTCATAGTTGTAACTAAGTTTGCAACTATGATGCCGAGTATAATCAGAACGGAAGGTGTTATTGTAAGTTAAAAGCGTTTCAAATACGTCTATACTTTACGCCAACCTTCTAAGGATGGAAGCTGAATTTAATAGAACATTGCAAAGAGTGCTAAAAAGTAAAAATAAACAAGACCTGCAAGTGAGATAATAGCCACTAATAGATGGACCGTGGCTCTTGCTTAAGAAGAACTGAAGAAAGTTAAAATAGCTGCAATCTTATGTAATGAGAAGAACCTTAAATTTGATTCTACCAAGAGAATATTTTAAACGGAAAATCGAAGCCATTTGTTGCTCGACCGGAGGTGTCAACTTCTTAAAAATTTTTCCCTACTTCCCTATTGTTGAACTTGAGAATCGGGTCTCAAAGCCTTTTCTTACTTTATCATAATTGCATCAAATGCAATGGTGAGGAATTAGGATGATACTCTTAATGCTCACATGCATGACCATTAACGGTAGATTCCAGTGTTACGTATCAAAGAAAATCATGAAATCATATGATTCAAATGTCCCCTCCTTAAGAAGAGGATAATTGTCTGGAGAAATAAGATGCTAGTATTAGTTTTGTAAGTGTTACGGATCAAAGCCCAAATCCTACTAACGAGAGCGATAAAAAAGAAATAGGAGAGAAAAGAAAGCACAAACAGGATTTATAGTGGTTTACTCTCAAGGTAAGAGCTACTCCTTTTTCAGCTGTTGCAGAATTTCACTATGATTAATAGAATCACTCTATGTATTTATCCCTAATCCCCAAAACCGGCGCCTCCAATATAAGTTATAATAACTAATCACATCTAAATTCCGACAGTTCTCCAGTACTATTACTAACACTTAAAATCACGCAAATGAAATGTTCACATCATGCAAAGTGTAGCATTAGTTGACCAAGTCCTCCTTTTGAGAATTTGAATAGTAAACCAAAACTTTAGCTGGAAAAAAAAAATTAAAGCTGAAAGACTAGAGTAGCAATTTACTTTTCAACCTCTTGGCCTACTTTATAAAACAGCAGCAGCTCATCCGATGGAAGTTTAAATAGCACAGGATTCCACATTGGAATATCCGGTTCTTCATCAGCAATAACAGGTGGTTGCCAAGTGCCACTCTGCCATCAAATATTCAAACATAGTGTTAAGAAACTGTATAAAACTGAACAAGAAATTATAGTAAGAAATTGACAAGGAATTTCTTGGTTGAGTAAAAATAGTAACGGGAAAAAGGAGTAACTTACCATCAACAATTTACATCATGTCAAAAATATAGGATAAACTAGGTCTTAGACTCAAAGGTAGATTAGGGAAATATATTCCCCTAAAACAACAGCACAAACTGCAAAATTAGTGAAGATGAAGCTCGGTCCTTATGGCACATAGTGCAGGATGTAACTGATGAAACAAAACTTCGCAGACGGCATAGGCACAAGAGAATGCTAATTATACTTACAAAATCTAGGGAAGTTGAAATTCCAAATGACATGTAGAAACTATAGTACTCCACATAGACGAGCATAATATAAATAAACCTCCTAAAAGATTCAGCGGACCTTAGAGTTTGCAGGGAAAGGACGCTTCTACATTCATCAAATGGTGAACGAGCTATTAATATATAACAATTCTCTCTCTTTGTGAGGGAGCTAGGAGACTGGAAATATAAATTCACCTTATATGTTTGTAGCCAAATTTTAACATCAGGTGCTGACTCTTTAGTACCTCCAAAATACGCGACCAAAAAATGGTCTTTATCAACCTTCAAAAACCACAAAGAAACAATCTGGTTAAGATCTGTTGGTTAAACAAAACACCTCAAAAACATCATTTGACTTGATACGAAGATAAGGATTTGTTGCTCTTCTATCTCTCCATACCTCAACAATGGTGGAAGCATGACAGCAATTGAAGGGAGCGGAATTCACAGGAAATGTGAACTCATTTAACAAAAGCCCCTCAAATGAGAAGTCCTTAAACATATTGAATCTCTGCCTCTGGAGTTGTGAAGTTCTGTTTTCTTTATCCGTACTAGTTAATGTCCTGCATTAAATTTTCAGGCCATTTGGGGGTGGATCAAAGAAACAATTCTATTAGTAGCATATTTAGGCATGCCCGATTTTCTAATCTACAAAGAAAAACAATGTAAAGAATGACCAAAAAATGTCAACATTCATTTTGTGTTTTTAGCGCTTTTACCATACAAAACTTTAACTGAATTGGCAATTGGCAAGTTGCCTCCTGAATTTTAACTTGGCAACTTACACCTGAATTTGATAAAATGCTGCAGACTACCTCCAACTTGACGAACGATGTTAAAATTTGAAAGAAAACTCCATAATACACATGACATGACAACTTCTATTGTCATCCGAAATTTTAGTCTCTTCAAACGAGCTCATGTTATGTTTACGATGGTGTTTCCATCCAAACTTTAATCATGGTCATCAATTTAGACTCTTTCAACTCTTCATTAACTTCATGGAGTTTTACCAAAATTAAAAGTTCTGAGGGTAGCTTGATAGTCATAAAAAGTTCGGGTAAGTATGCTAAATACTTTTCCATCTCTTTTATGCTAGAGAAAAGGTAATAGCAACTGAGGAAACTACGGCCCCGTTTGGTATCATTTCCAAAATGTTTCCCCATTTTCCCGTAAAGTTATTTTCCAAAATGATTCTAAAATAGCATTTGTTTTGCACCAAGTCAGAAAGCAGAAATGAAAACAAAAAATTGATTTCATGGTTTGTTAAGAAATGAGAAAATGAAACAAAGTTGTTTTACTATTTTTGTTTTCATTTTCTAAGGCTTATAGGTCTAAACACCTAACAAATATTTCCAGAAACATACCTAAACACAACTTCACTCTTTCTTGTACTAAAACCAATCTCTCTAAAAGCAACAAACACAATTTCAAAAAATATCTCAAAATAATTCTAAAAGCATTCTCATTTCTATTTCATACCAAAGATGCTCTAAAGTCCATCAAGTTAACCAAAAGAATTTAATCAATGACAAATGTAACACAAATGCAAGGAAACTAACCAATATTCAAACTTTACTTATACACAACAGAAAGTTAAACTCAAATAATAATAATAATAACAACAACAATAAAGAAACTTTAAATAGTTTTGGGACCAAACAATAGAGGGGGTTAAAAAAAGTGAAGCAAGGACAGAAGTACAAGGGACCTGGCAAAAGGGGCACGGGAAAGATCAAGTGGGTGGTGTGAATATAAACTGAGATGGGAATTGGGCAAGTGAGTAGTAGAGGTGAAGCCTCTTCCAAATCCAGAAAATGGGTACTGAAGTTGAGTGAGAGAAGAGAGTGCATAAAGAGAGAGAGATAGAAAAATGGCAAACAAAACACATCTCAGTGAAACCCACATTTCCATCACAAGAGAACAACCTACATTGCATGAGAGAGAGTTAAAAGAGACAAGTTTGACTAAAATTAATCTCAGTTCAAGTTAAGGTAGGAGCTCGATGTGGAATATTACCTAATGTTCGTTGTGGCATGAGAGAGAGAAATGGGTTTGACCAACGCTGAGAGAGAGAGAGAGAGAGAGAGAGAGAGAGAGTGGAGAGTGAAGTGAGTGTAGTGTAGTAGCTGGAAGATAACGCAGAAACTGGATTTTTGATTTGTTCTTTTTTTTTTTTTGGTCAAAATGGGCTTTTTGTGGGCCGACAGGGTACTTTGTCCCACATATGTTTTTGAGCTCGGGGACAAGATGGTTTTCATGCTAAACTTTTCCAACAAAATAATTATTATTACTATTATTATTTTCATCTATACCACTTGAATTTTGAGGTCATTTTCACTATACTTCTTTAAAGTTTAAAAACACTCACTTTATCTTATGGATTTTCCCTCATTTTATCCATTTTTTCGGTTAAAAACAATTGAAAAAAAAAAGGAGAATCACTCATACTAAGTCTATTATTTGAGGGCTTCTGTTTAAAATAAATGAAAAAAGATTATACACTATACAAAACTTATTTTTTTCCTATCCATTTTTAATTAAAATTCTGATAGAGGGATAAAGAGGGATTAAATTCAAAATTCAATGGGATAAAGTGAGTTTCTAAAGTTCAGGAGATAGAATAGAAGTGAGTTTAGATTCAGAAGTATAGATGAGAATATTAAAGAAAATGAAATATTGTAGGCTCGGAATGTGGTAGAAGTCTACTTGAAGATCCTTTGTGGTGGTATGTATATTGAACCTACCTCTTTATACTACTAATGTGGTTCTTAGACCTAAGATTAGAGGTGTGCAAAAGATGTTCAACTATCGACCAATTGGTCTTTGTAACGTTTCTTACAAGATTGTTATAAAGACGTCGGCGAATCGGTTTAAAGTGGTGTATTACTCAATCTTGTTTTGTAGGAGCAAGGTTCATTTGGCGCCTTCAATAAAGACTACATTATGACTAAATTCTTGTAGTGTTTGAAGCTTGAGGTGTTTGAAATTATTCATTCGATTTGCCAAAAAATGTGGGGGGGGGGGGGGGGGGTGTGGGGGGTGTGGGGGGTGGGGTGGTGGTGGGGATGAAATTTGAATGATATATGTGGTAAATATGAGTGAGGCCTATGATCAAGTTGAATTGTGTTGTGCAAACTATTATGAGAAGAATGAAATTTATCGAAAGATTGGTTCATTTCATTACAAATCGTTTGTCCGCCTCTTAGCTTTTCTTCATTCTTAAAGGAGGGGTGGTGACTGTTGAGGCTTGACGATGTCTATTTGTGATGTAGAATCCCATGGAGAACTCAAGGGAGTGACATGGCAAGGCAAGTGCTGACAATCAATCATTTTTTCAATGGGGGCACGTGTCCTTACTGATCTCTATGTAAATATGTCCATAAAGGCATGAGATTCGGGAATTTGTCATGTTTAATCAAGATTTATTGGCTTAAAAAGGGTGGTGAGTAGAATTCTCAATACCAAGTACTTCCCGTTTATTTCCTTAAATGCCGAGGCAGGAAATAATTCATCATACACTCGGAGAAGTCTTGTTTTGAGAAGTTTTGTTTGGCTTAAGATTAGCAACCTCTTTCTTGTGTTCGAGTTTAAAGAAATGGTGGCAAATATTATCGAGTCTACGTATCCCCAACAAAATTGAAATATTCATTTGGCGTGCTTTCAATATACCCTCACTAAAATAGTAGGCTGACTCCACCGTTGCTTGGAGCTTGTGGTGGAACACGAACTCACCTGCCTTCTACATCGTGTAGGCAGAAACTTTTGGTCCTCGATCAGCTCTCATCAAGAAGTGGCATGCGTCCCACCACCAACAAAACTCAAACTCACTCAACGTCAATGCAACTGTTAAAGAGGGGATTTCATTTATCGGTGTTGAAGCAGTTGTTTCAGATCATAAGGTGCTGGTTCTTGGTTCATCTTGCCCGGGCGATCCCCAATTCTTTTCCCCCCTTCGTTGCCGAGTTCCTAGCCATCTGTTTTCTCCTAGATTCACAAAGTCAGTAAGGTTTGAGATGACGCTGGCAGAGTCCGAGGCACCAAGAGTTGTAGCAGATGTTAAAACTAAATCGGATGTTAGCTTCGTCGCCCACTTGTTGGCCAATATCGGTGTTTCCTCTTCCGGTTGTTTCAGGAGCATTGAGATTGATCTCTTTCTTAGCCTCTATGGTTTGCTCGACTCGGCCGCTTAATAAAGTTCATTTTCCCCTAAGGAGAGAGTAAGAGCACTTTTTTTTTTCTTTGGAAACAAGTCGATCAATGCAAATCATAAAAAATTTTAAAACCCCTACGAAATAAAACATAAAATTCACTTAATCTCAAGAAAATATATAAATCAAACTAGTAAAAAAGTTAAACCAAAGGGATTTTGGTTATGTTCTAAAAAAATCAAGCGGCTGCTTAAAAATGGAAAATAGAAAGGTACACGAGTCTATGTTCATTGGATGTAAGAGACACGGAGCCTGGGTACACAATAATAAACATTTACAAATTTAATAAGATGACTTTGAGAACCAAGTCACCATATGTTCCAGCCAAACTAGGCGCCATGTTAAAATTCTCTCGATGCTTAACATGCAGCCTCCTCGGTTTCTACCGAGTCAATCACTGGATTCTAAACTGATTTATGTTAAAACCATCAGCCATGGCTATTCCGACAACTATGATCAAAAGATGACCCCATGAAACGGTTTCTTGAACCCAATTGCGAGGCATTCGTGTGAGATTTGTGACATGAGACAGACATGAACTATTCTGATGTGTCGTTATATGTGTGTAAATCTCGGAACATAAAGCTGTAGCTTACTTTGCACCTTTATGTTAAATTAAGTAACTACTCACTCATCACTGGGTTCAGTGGAAAAGTCCGGTTCTTCAGGTTTCCGTAACTTTGGCATTTCATCCTTAATCTTCTGAGCTCCTCTCCTTGTGTTAGCAGCAAACCTAGAGGCCAGTATTGTGACACCAAGATTCAATTTTGCCTGAGACGGATTTGAACCACCAGAATAACGCTCCTCTTCTTCCTCTTGCTCGGTCTCATACGCTACTTGCTCTTCCAAAGCAAATGATTCCTTCATGCTTAGATCCTTTGTCATCCTCCTTTTCTTGTACCGACGCCAAGCAGCCTGTACAAAGCAGGCTGCCCATGTCCTCCAATGATGGGAGTAGAATCGAAACGTGTGCTGCAGCTTCTTGCTGTGTAATCGCCTAAATTGGTTGGCAACAAATTTGAGATCTTCAGCTCGTAGTGCAAAAGCTTCAACCTCAATCAATGCCTTCACTGTTCGGGTGGAAGAAGGCAGGTTGACAGTGGACTTTGAAAGTAGAGCCCAGGAAAGTAGCTCCTCCCCACAAAAATCTCCGGGTCTTAATGTAATCGAATTGAAGAAACCAGTCCGACCTCCGTTAGTGGTAGAACTATCAAGTGTACCTCTAATGATGAAAAGCATCTCAGTTACAGGGTCACCCTCACGAACAAGGTAGGTTCCTGCAGTGCTTAGGGAGGATACAAGGCGCTCACATATTGCATCAAGCAGTTGATCATCCATCTGTGAAAAGAACGGTACCTGTAAACGGTAAAACCAAGGGTTAAAGTGCAGATGCAGAAACAACTTACATGCATCCGCCTTTTCATTTGAAAGCTAGATCAACTTAATAACATAAGAAAGAGGGATGGAATCCCTGTTCAAATGGATGCTAGTTCAAACTTATTTTTTAAACACATGACAAACATACAACCATTGGCTGAAACTGTTACTTGGGATACTTGTAAAGCCATACCCGTCGAACTAAATCTAGGCATAGATGGCGTTGAATATCACGGCGTAGATCAGCAGGTAAACCACGAAGGATAGATTCTTCATCAACCCCACGCGTCGCAACCCACTTGTATTGAACAAAACGTCGAACACGCTGTCTCAAATCTTCAGGGAGTTGGCGATGCCTCATCCACTCCTCGGTATCTTTTCGTTTTAGCCTCCACTCCTCAAGCCTCACAGTGATTGATTGCAAATATGTCTACATTACAAGATAACATTAAGCATACATTATCAAAGTAGCAAAATTTATAAATTGATTCACAGCATTTGAAATATCCAACAAAGTTCTTCCTCCTGTATCCACTTTTGGTGTCAATAAAAGTTTTCTTCTTGTAAAAAAAAAAAATCTCAGAAAGTAACGGAGCTTCATTACCTGTCCTCATTATCAGAGAGAGGAGAGCTTATTATCGATATTTTATAACCAAAGAAAAGGGTTTAGAACCAAAATCTTTTATTGTAACAAAAGATGTGAAATACTTACCAAATTAAGAAAAAAATACACAAATTAGATGACACACAAATTTTTTGGAATAGCAATGAAGGTAGTCATCTAATCACCCAACAGCGACCACAAAACATGGTACAACATAAGCAAATATGTGTGGTCCCCTCACAAGCACACAATGACAAACAAATAAGCAGTGATAAAAAACTAGGTTCCCCATGTATAGTGATAAGATGTGCTAGAATTTAAGTTAAAAGTCTTTAAACACTCCTCCAGGAGCTGTCTATTAACAGTGAAAAAGAAAGAATAAAAACTTTTAATCAACAGAAGTCATTTGAATAACAAGAATCAAGGGCAAGGCCTTTTCCATTACCTGCATATTCCCAATCAAATGGGAAAATAATACAAGACCCAAAATGGCAATGAGAATAGCAAACAACGTCTCTCCAATAAATGTACTTGTCGCCAAATTCTGCCCATATGAACTGAGAAGATAAGAAAATAAGAAAGATCATCAACACTTTTAGACAAGTTAATAAAATGTGAAAGTCATTTACTAAACTTATTTCAGACAAGAACGAGCCTTTAACCATCACAGTATTGGAACAAATACAGCACATTCGGACACCAAGAATCTAATAGGCATCCTACATATCTCAGCAGAGTTCAATAAATACTGTCAACTATGATGCACCAGATAGTAAAACAAACAATCTGGAACTACCGCAAGAACATTTATTTAGTTAGTCTCCACATAATATGGAGACATGGAACCGGAATCAGTATCTGCATCCTAGCAAAAACTTATATGTTTGTCCCGTAAAGCCAGCTCAATTTAATTCCATCTAAATGTTCAAGTCAGTACTCTATACGTACTTTCCATAAAGAACATCTTAATAAACAATTCCTGAGAGGTATTTTAACTCCTTGTCATCTTTGAACATTTCATTTCAGTGACAAAGTTCATCTCGAGCTTATCTTGGTAAGTACCGTCTGGTAGATCATATGATCATGGAATTCACAGCTAAACCTAAAGATTATGGACTACCCGCCTACCAGGCACTAGCAGAAATCATGTTCCGAAACTCTGAACCTCCTACAAGCAGTTAGACTTTTACGAAAGCAATAGAAAACTAATGACCGTACCATTAAAAAAACATAGTATATCAGCAGCTTCTTTTTATGTAAAGGGGAAGAAAAAACTTAGATATTCAGAGTTAGATTGTCAATACTTTTGAATGCATTTGTCGGATAATCTTTATGAGTATGTCCAGCATATTTTCACTTGACACAGAAACAATTCATACCTCAGATTTTGTAAGCCCCACCATAGACAATAGAAATACTTTTCAATGAAGTTTGAGGAAACAACACTTTTCTTCACTGCGTTTTCAAAGATGCCATAGTTGAACTGGATGTTGTTATCAGGATTACATGTCTCAAACACATTTGTAGTAATTGCCCAAGTCATGCGATCTTTAAGGTTTAAGGAATCACAATCTAAATATGTCAAAACACATTTTATGGGGTTAGATTCCTTTCTACATGCGGATTTCCAGCATGATGTATGCCGGTCAATTGAAAGCAAATACCATGCCGCCCCTAAAACCTGCAAATACACATTGGGATTCTTTTGATGAACTTACCAACAGAACAATAGCAAGAGACAAGTAAAACTTCTTTAGGTATTTCCTCAAAAAAAAAAAAAAAAAAAAGAACTCCTTTGTAACACATGTATATAGAAAAAAGAATATAGAACTAAGAGAAATAGGAAAAGGCACATAGAGTTGCATACATGACTAGCCAACATGTATAACAATAGATTATATGCAGCGCCTGCCCAGGCGGTCTTCGTGACAACTCCAGTTGCTTTTATTATTTGCGAACTTAGTGGAAAAATCAGATACAATCTGGGGATATATTGGAGCAGAACAATCAATGCAAGGGCATTGTTTTTATGATCAGTTCGCGAACTTCTTGTTGCTGGTATTACAAACCATATGACTATCTGCATAAAAGATTACAATTAGCTCAGCTTCATTTTTTACTCCCAGCAAAATTTAAGAACAGAAACAACAAGGTTTTATCCGCAACATTTTCGTTATAGCACTCAACTTGCTTCGTTTTTTTCTTCAGATAAGTAGACTTTTTTCCCCTCTGTTTAAAAAGAAAAAGGCTACTGGTTTGTCCAAACAATTCTGGAAAATATATGGAAAACATAACTTTCATGGTTGGTTGAGATTCAACATTAGCAAGAATCTATTTTCTTTCATCTCACCACAAGATTGAATTTCATAAGATGTGCATTGAGAAAAAGGCAGGGGAGAGAGAGAGAGAGAGAGCAACAATTACCTGAGGGAGAGGCAATGTAGCAATTAGATCAATAAAGAAATCAGATCTAATATACCTCCGGGCAATCTTCTTTGGATCCCTTACAAGCTCGCCCCTCCCAAATACTCGAGTATTTGGTGCAACATAAGCGGTTCTGAACTTAATAATCACATGCAATAAATAAAAGATATCCGCAAGAGTCCTAAAACAAGTCACAACAATTCGCAAATTCAAGTCTGTCCTCGCACATGATGAATCTTCATTCCCTCCCACCGTAGGCAAGTAAAAATACAATGGATCGACAAAAAGCGCCACCAAACACGAGACAATGAAAACCCAGTTCCATTGCAACACTATCTCACTACCTGGGTCAAGAATTCTTTTGCGCCAAGGTCCCTGGTCCTCCAGAAATACCTTAGACCTCCCTGTTTTAAAAGTTTCGGCAAATCTGTTTTTGCCACCAACAAGTCCATCTGCTTTCAGTAAAGAAGCTGAAGAAACCTCATAAGTAGATGAAGACTTTTCAAGCCACATTGGTTCGTGTCTTCCCCATAAAGATTCTTTATGTTGTTTCCCATCCGAATGAAACCTAAATTTTTTAGCCAGAAAAGATAGTCAACACATTTCCCAATGATTTTACGGGACATAGCTTATGGAAGTTGTCTTTTGAAAAAATATTGAGTTTCACGCACAGGAGAAAGTAAATAAAAGTATAATACTTGTTCCCAAAATCCTTGAAAGGTAATGTTCATCCCAAATTTCAATGACATTTTGACATGAAAATACCAATAAACAATAAATTATTCGAAAACGGAAACATTTCCATAAGAAGTGATACAGAAGATCCAATGTTCTCTATTGTTTTGCTTTCTATATAGCACTAACTACTAAAATCACTCCTCATTTCCGTCAATTGGCAGCGACACCGAGTTCTATTCTACGAAATGGGCTAAGTCCTCATGTTTCTTAAAATTTTCTCACATCTTTTCAGCAACCAAACAAAGCATTGAAAACTATCGCCAAACAAGCAAAACCATTTGACAAGATAACAATTCCAGGAAATGCTGATCATATTATGGACCAAACAAACAAACATCTCAATTAAGCTAATTGGCGTTTATTATTGCATTAAAAGCTTATTTCTCACGGGTCCTAATCACAAATTAAAAATTGTATTTGTTCAGTTACGTATAATTAAACTAACAATTTTCTTTGGGTCCCATAAACTTATAATAAAAATGTAAAAATTAAAAACAGGTCTTTAATTTATTTTCTCAGTAATCAAACAGAATCTTAGAAACAAAAACGACGAATAACAAAAACAAGTAAAATGATAAGATCCACGTAAAACTTTTGCAGATAATTCGTGAAGATTCCAATCAACTGAGAAAAAGTTAGTTAATTAGCTCAATTTTCGGTCTTCGATTACGTGAAAATACTGGAAAATCAAAGAGTTCCTCAAATTCATCGCGAAGAAAAAGAGAGAAAATCAACAAAATCAAAAAACAAGACAAAAAAAAGAAAAAAAAAATCGTAGAAATTACCTGACAAGCTTTTCCTTCTTGAAGTCCATGGCGAGAAGAAGGAGAAAGCTGGGATCGGAGCTTCAAAACCCTAACATTGGGGACGAAAAGTTGAAGCTTTCTCTCTCCAACTTTGGGAATCTGAGCTCGGTGCTAACGTCGTCGAGTGGAAAATATACTCAATGCAGTCCAAGATGGGATTTTCTTTTAATGCGACCCGTTTGTTTCGGGAGGAAAAGACACTGTGGTTTTCGAATTAAATATATGCTAGACGTGGAAAGAACCAAACGCTGTCGTAGTCACGTCAACCGATGTTTGACACAAAAGTGAAATTATTCCACCAATTAGGTGATTTGTCTATTCCCGCAATTTTTTGACCCACTTGTAATTTTTCTAAATTATTTATGCGCATTTTAAGTCATCTTCAACTGAACAGTAATTTTTTATATCAATATTTATCTTTTTTTTTTAAATTAAAAAAATTTATAATTATTTTTTGATAAGTCAATAAATTTCAACTTAAAAATTTCATCTAAAATCGGTAAATCAAACAAAGCATTAGGTTCTTTTAAAATATTACTATTAAAAATTATTCTCATTTATAACCCTGAATTTAAGATCGTTCTTATTTTGTCTCTTAAATTTTAAAAACTTTCATTTTATATCTATTGAATTTCAAATTAGTCTCACTCCCACTTACCCTTTTTACTAAAATTTTGGTTAAAAATAAATTGAAAATAGTGAAATTAATCTTGCTAAACTTTATGTTAAGAATTATGATGAAAACAAATGGGAAAAAATCTCATGACTATTTCGGTTTATTTTTAATGGAAAATTTAGCAGAAGAGGTGTCAAGCAGGACTAGTATAAAGTTTATGTGAAAAAATAAAAGTTTTTAAATTTTAAAAGACAAAATGGAAATGAATGAATTCAGGGGCATGATTGAAAATATTTTGATATTGATTAATGTTATAAATATTCTTTTGAAATGTGATTTTATTAGCAAATAATTATGCTAAGTTGGGAATTAAGGTTAAGATCTGCATCTTCCATGTTGTATATGTACTTTTTTTGAGTTGCCAACAGGTTGTTCAAATTATTTTTGTCATTATTTATTTATTTATTTATTTTGAAAAGGAAAATTTTATTAAACTCATTAAGGAGACACAAAAATATCAAATATAAAAAAAATCATATATTACATAAGACAAAACTCTTTAACAAGAACGGATTCACCGATAAAATCTGATAACGTTTAAAGAGAAAGATGTATGCTTGAGACCCGATAATGAGAATATTTCTCAACAAACTGAAATCAAACACATGTAAGGCTCTTTTTGTCAAAAGCCTAATGATCAATAGATTTTCCCAATCAATTGAGGGCCAAGACTCAGTTGCATTACGATCACTACTAACTCTACATAGAAGTAAATATAGCAGAACTAAAATACTGTCAAAACTTAGATCAAAGGGATAAACAACTAACTCGGAAGGTGAAGAAACCACATCCATTATTATAAATAATAAAAAGAAATAAAAAACGTAAAAAAAAAAATGACGAAAACATCGTCATTATTACATACAAACTTAGACACAAAAAAGAAAACAAAAATACCAATCACACAGAAAAAGTTCTTGTTGATAAAATGAACCACATCATCGGTAGAAACTGGGTTACTGAAGCCGAGCTATTACAAGACCTCCCCAGCGCATGACAACCATGCACCTCCATTAACTATCTCATTCATGTTTTACTCCTTCCCATAATCTCCATCCTCTTGCCACAGGCTCATCTCTGTCAAGACCATCATCATATAATTCTCACATTTATCTCTAGGGTTGGGAAGGTAGAGAAAGACCAAAGGCCGCCTCCGGAATCCGACCCCAAGAGAGAAAAATAATTGAGAAATCCTAACCCTCACACGTTAGAGAGAGAAAAAGAGAGTACAACTATTTTTGCCTTTAATTTTAGGTTTAACTAATCTTTGATTAAAGCAATTAGTTTAACTTTTATTAAAAATAAAAAATAAAAAGCAAAAGGCAATTAGTATAACTGTTTTTTATTTAAACTTGTCAAGATTTGCACCTACTAATTTTCCTTGCTTTGTCTGTCCAAGGCTTGTCTTGATGTGTTTTATTCATATTATTATAATATACTAAAAGGATGTAAAGTTTTACCGTTTGTTCTATAGTGTTATGATGTTTTTGCCCTTCGTTACTAATTTTTTCCATTGCTACAGTGTTATGTCAATTTCACCCTTTTTTTTTTCAATCAATTGGCAATTTTACTCTTGGGCTTTAATTACTTTTATAGCTTGTCATAGTGTTGGGATAACTTTGTCTTTCTAAAATTATTTATGGACAATTTTACCCTTTCTTTGTAGTTGCTTTTTCTTGTAGCTACAGTAACTGAACATTGTTACCCTTTAATGTGCATTTTTTATTTTGTCTTTTGAAATGTGTTAAAGTACAATATTTGTATGTATATAATCTAATTGAAATTTATTTATTTATTTATTTTTTCTTTTTTTGGTGAAAAATAGTAAATAAAAAAAATAATAGAATCTATTTTATGATTTTGTTGTTTTTCTTTAATCTTGTTTTTCCTCCTTTTGAGTCTTTTTTTCCTTTTGTTTTGTTTTTTCTATTTGTGTTTTTTTTCCTGTTTTCTGATTTTTAAACTTTAAAGTTCGGTTTTGTATTCATCTTTTCTTCGTATTTTTTATATTTTATAATTTTTTTAATGATTTTTGTTTCCACATTTCTGATTTTCAAATTTTTTTTATTCTCTTTTTTTTTATTTGTGCTTGGTTTTTTTTTTTTGGCTTTTTCATTTATTGGGTTTTGTTTTTTTAGATGTTATAGTTAATTTTTGTGCTTTGCATGTATATAATCTAACTGAAATTTATTTCTTTTCTTTTCTTTTTTTTGTGTGTGTAAAAAACAGTAAATAAAAAAAATAATAGAATCTATTTTTGATTTTGTTCTTTTTCTTTAATCTTTTTTCCCCTTTTGAGATTTTTTTCCTTTTTTTTTTTTCTATTTTTGTTTTTAATTATCATGATCATTTAATTTCTCTATCTCTATCTCTGCATCACCGGAGAAAAGTTTTTTATATTATTATTAGTTTATATTTTTATGATTGATGGAGATCCTGGAAAAAAAAATTAAAGACAAAAAAGATAGAGCAAAATATAAATACGTTATACTTTCTTTTATTTTGTTTCTTATTTTTATAAGTTATTTCTAGCTATTTTTTTTCTCCCCAGATTTATTTATTTTGTTTTTCGTTTTTTGATTTATGTTAAATTTTTTTTTTCTAACTTATAGTGATGATGGTTTAGAACGGGAATGCAAAGAGAACTATTGAAGATCTTTTTTTAAGTTTTTTATTTTTGGGTTTATGTTTTTAGAAACTTATTGTAATTCTATTATTTATCGTAACTAACTGTTATTATTAAATGTTATTTAATTTTCTTATTTATTTATGTATTTATTTTCCTTTCTTGCGCAACGCACGAGTATTAAACTAGTATATCAACTAATAGCAGCAAATATATGTCAAAATTTTAATACATGCCATATTTTAGTATAATTTTTTTTCCATTCAAATGTCAAAATTTCATATTAACAAATTAATTTGATACTACATTAAGGATTAAAACAAAAAAGAGGGATTTTTAGTAAGCATTGTCCTATTTTTTTCCCTACCTATAGTAAATATAATCTTACTTATCATGTAAAATTTTCAACAATTTAATTTATGAATATGAGTAGTTTCACATTACACAATATATTTTTTTTCAACTTGTGTACTCATAAATCAAATAATTGAAAATTTTATCTAATAATTAAAATTAAAGTTCGTACTATTAATGAAAAATGATAATTTTTTAACATAGAAACTTTGATAATAAGTGTTCTTATCATGCATATACTACGTAATAGTGAGATTTTTACATGGTTAGGTTTGCTTTAGAGTGATTTTTTTTTTTTTTTTTTTTTGTGGGATTAGAGTGATATTTTTGAATATGATTGACATTTTAAAATGTTGTGCATGTAATTGATTTTTTAGTACTGACAAATATACTTCTCTAGTCAAATCTTTGTTTCTTTTCCAAATAGATGTGCATTTTTTTTTTACCTCATATTTTTTTTCACATATGACATATTTAATAAAATTAAATAAAAAAAGAATAAAACAAACGAAGAGAAGAGCACAAGGATATTTATGTTCACGAATTAAGAATAAAGAATTCATTATCAAAGAGCTTTATAAATGGACTCTTATATAAATACAAGTTTGTAAGTACAAAATCAAATAAGTTATATAATGCTTACAAATCACCTAAAATCTAAAAATATCTTAATTATGATAAATATAAATAAATTAAAAATTCTGAATAAAAATAATTACGTAAAAAAAATTTTCTAATGTGAAATACTAACTTTCCCTGATATATATTTTGACGCCAACTTTAATGAAGACTTTGAAGACACCCCCCCCCCCCCCCCCCCAAGATTTCTCATTATACTCTTAACTTTAAATATTCCATATTCCTCTCGTCGTAGTAGTAGTTGTTGTTTTTGTTTTTTTGTTTTTTTGTTTGTTTGGCAACTTGATAATCATCACGAGGAGGAGGAAAAAAAAACATGGAAACTACTTGAATAATATAAATTTAAAAATTATTATATTAATATAATATAAAAAATAATACCTGATTAATATAATATAAATTTAAATTAAAATTAATTAAAATTTATGTCATGTTAGTCAATAAATAAAAAAATATGATTAATTAGATAATTTTCTTTAAAAAAAAAAGGTTAGCAATAAATTAATGACATTGTGCAACAAACATAATTTCAAATTGATGATAATTTGGCACATAATGACAAAACAATTGTACAATCAAAAAACAAATAAAAAACTGATAATTTAGGACAAAAAATGATGGTATGCGAAATTTGAAATAAATAGTTTTAAGAATTTCAATTTTTTTAGCAAATCTTTTTTTTTTTTTTTTTTTTTTTTGCACATGGACGTTTCTTTCAATTTAACCCTCTATTGAGATACAAACATAACAAAAAACACAAATAACCACGTAATATATGAGACATAACCCTCTATTGAGACCGCTTCTAGCAATAAATTATGATGAATTTAAAAGTGAAAGACGTATGTTTGAGACATGATAATAGGAAAGTACCTCGACACACTAAAATCGAGTATATGTAAAACTTTTTTCGACAAAATCCTTACAATCGATAGAAGTCTCTAATTGATCAAGGGCCAGGACTATGAACTACATATAGTGTTAATCACATAGTCCGATCGATCGGATGATGTTAATCACTCCTTTTAAGGATAATAATTCTCACTTTGCTTTCTCAATTTTGAATTAATCCAATACTCAATTGGTTATAATCTTCTTTTAAAAAAATGCTTCAAAAGAGAGTAAAGTTCGTTTTTTTTTTAATTTGTTTTTAATAGAAATTACAAGGGAGACTAGTTGTCCTCATTTTCTTTTGGTTGTTAACCGAATTCTAATAAATATGATTAAGTGAGACTAACTAAAATTCTAAGCTTTTGTTTGAATTGCTAGATGGAGTTAAAATTTTTAAATTGGAGTTGGTTGACTTTTTAAAAACGATTTGTAATTTTAATTAAATTTAAAAAAAAATATAAAAATCCAGCTAAAAAAAAAAGGTACAGTTTAGTTAGAATTAAGTTAAAATACTAAAGAAATCCTAATAAAACTAATTAAGTAAGATTAATTTAAATTTAAAAGATAACGTGATAGCTTTTAAATTTAGAAGATTTCTAAAATTCAGAACACACAAGTGTGATTGATCTTCAATTTTAATAAGACACGTCTCAATGAACTTGTGGTTTCTTATTATTCTTTCTTCCTCTTGCTTAAAAAAGTATACTTTGTTGGGAAGAATGATGTTTGATGTGTACAACTTTATCACTTTTTATTGTGGAGTAATTGTCATTAACATAAGACAAGATTTAGACATACAAATAATTTAATTATTTCGTTAGGAAAAAAGTTGTATTGGAAATTTTTTTTTTTGTGAATTGTGAACTTTTGAGCAAATTCACAACGCTTTATCTAATTCTTTAATATCTTTTTCTTTTCCTGGATTAACCTAGTAAATTTTGTAAAAATAAATAGTTGGACGTAAAGATATGCAAGATAAATGTGAAGCACCATTCCACGCGTCAAATAGACTCGCACAAAATCACAATATAACGTTTTTTATTTTTTTTATTTTTATTTTTATTTTCCAACCCATTGAGACAAACTCAGGGATAAAATCTCTCAGGCTTGAAATCTGAGAATGATTTTATTTAATTAGAAATCTTGACTTTTTTTGAGTCAAGCTGATCAAAATTTTAATTGGATGCTAAAATAGATTATCAAATGACTATTTGATCTTATCTTGAAATTATCTCTCCATTGACAAACATACACCCTTTCCTTAAATCTTTATTTGTTTTATTCATTGAACCAGCCGTGTCAAAAGCAAAATTTAGAATATGCTTATACAAATTCAAATTTCTACGACAAAGAATAAATGCTTTTTGTCTCTCATTTCCCAGCTATTCACATTATAAAAATGTTACAAAATCAAAATGCAATTTCTAAAGTAGTATTCTACCAAAACAACTAAATTGTAGCCAAATTTGACTTGCTCACAATGGCGTCTTTGACAAAAACCAAATACCAAAGAGAGAGTAGAAAAAACGAAATGTATGCTTAAGAAAAATTGCCATTTAGCCGCCTTGTACTCTTTTTATGGTTGTCAATGAAAATAATTGCAATATTATTTTTTCAAGTTGTAGAACTTAATTAATGTCCTGACGTAGAGATAATATGCGGATCAATATTCATAATAAGACCGTCATGTAATTATTAGAGGCGAAAAGTCCCCAATTAAAATTTCATTAAAAGCAAATTAAAGATTTCGCACGTGCAAAATCGATTGTCGTAATTTTCTTTTAATGTAAAAGAAAAAAGAATAAAACACAATTTAAAAGGTGTGAATTACCGCAATGGTTGAAATTGAACACGATCGTTTTCAGGTAGAAAGTTGACTTTAATTTTCCCGAAAGAACATGAAATATGTAGGGGCAAAAAAACTCAATTAATTGCTTTTCATAGCATTTTTACCAATACAGTAAGAGGGAAAAAAATAAGCACAGATTCAGAAATATGCGAAGAGGAGATGAGTGAATTACTATAACAGTTGAAAATAAACTTGACAATCATTTAATTTTTTCTGTAAAAATATAAACGAAATATAAAAATAAATACCTGCTTTTCATCTGAACCCTGTAAAAAAAAAATGTAACTATCATAATCTGTACAAGGTATGGTCATCAGCCCTAAAAAGAACATTATCTGCCCTTTCCTAACAAAGACAAGATCAGATATCTAAAATTACTTTTTAACTAAAGGCCCAAAAGATCAAAATCCTTAGAGAAACTTTCTAAAGGAACCCTTGAAATGATACATGAGAATTGGATTTTGGTTGTTGCTGAGCTGAAGCTGAAGCAAGGCCTTGGAGCAACTCGATGACTTTATCGGATTCGTCGAGATAGTATTTTGCTCTGCTCGGTTTCTGACCGACGGTGCAGGCAAAGACTTCGGCGGAGGCTGGCAAGGAGGCGCCATTGGGAGAGGTGTGGGAAATCGCTTCAAACATGTCTTCGTCGGAGCGATCGTCCCCTATGCATAGCACGAAATCCGGTGACTTGCCCGAGCTTTGCATTGTTGAGATGAGGCTTTTCACAACTAAGCCTTTGCTCACACCCTAAAAATGACCCATCAAAAAGCTAATCCATTACAATCCGGGAAAATCAAAGGAAAAAAAAAAAAAACAAGAAGAAGTAAAAAAACTAAAGCTCAATTAGTTAAATAGCTTGTCAATGCTTGATTTTTGACAACATTATGCAAAATAGGGCATGATATTTCTAGAGATAATAACAAAAACCGCCTACGCATTTCATAAAACATGTGTGCTATGTTTTGCAAATCATCGAAAAACCTTCCTTAAAAATAGTTTTTTTAACACGATTTATAAAACGTAGGCGACATAAACGCAACATTTACATAAAACACAAACTAGATTTTTGTCATTTATTTTCCTGCATATAGCCAGTACTTATGTACTACATACATGTAATGTACTACAATGTTAGAACTATTTATCAAGTTACGTCATTAAAAAACCCGAAATTATTAATACTTTTTTACATGATTTATAAAAGATAGAGAACATGTAGAGCAAAAAAAAAAAAAAAAAACTGAAACTAGATTTTTGTTATTTACCTAATTTTCCTGCGTATAGCCAATAGTCATATACAAAAAATATATTAAAAAAAATTACAATCTTAGAACTATTTACTGGTTATTTAAAAAGAACTATTGACATGATTAATGTGAAAAAAAAAAAGGAAGAAGAAATTCTTAATTGCATTTTCTCAGGTATTTAAGAAAAAAAAAAAAAAAAAAGGGGGGTGGAATTTGATATTACCTGAGGTTTCACTTCAACAATATGTTGGCCTCTCTTAACGACAACAGGCTCGTTAGCAAGAACACTCTCAAGGTGGTCAAGAAGCTCTTTAGCCTGGCACGACCCGAAATGCGAATCGGCATCATGGTGATGCCAAACGACTGCACTTTCCTTTTGTTCTATGAAAGACCCATCTGTTGCCTCTGTGTAATGCTCCATTACTGGCACTACAATTTCCTTCCAACTAAAATCCATTGCTATGGAGCTTGTCTCCCATGGAGAATCCTTTTTCCACCTATAAAAACACCCACCCAAAAAAAAAAAAAAACATAAAGTGATAAAAAAAAAAGTGTTAAACATAATACAGTATGGAAATATTTTGTACCTAGTAAAGAAACCATGTTCAGCTGAAATGCCCAATTTCTCACAAGGAGAAAACCAATCAGTAAGAGAATCCTTCCCTCTTCCGCTGACGATAAAAACAACGTTAGTCGGATCGTTACAGAGTTGATTGAGCATCCGGATGGTTTCCTCACTAGGAGCTTTGTTGACCGGATTTTGTGGGCTAATAGTCCCATCATAGTCCAACAAGATCAACCGGCTCTTCGTCTTCCGATAAGCGGAGACGATCCGATCCAACGAAAGCTTGCGAAAGTTCGGTCCTAGCGCCACGACTCTGAATCCTAATCCGAACCCGACCCCCCAACACCTCTTGGAGTAATGGTCCTTACAAGCCCTCTCAAGGTCTTGATCAAAGCTCTTGGCCCAATAGGCCACATCATGGGAGCTAATGTACTTGTAATGCTTCTCATGGCGCCATGTTTTCTCCTCATCCTGCATTGTCAAGGCAGAATTCATAGCATCCGAGACGGCCTCGATGTTCCAAGGATTGACCCTTATCGCGCCACTCAACGAAGGCGAGCAACCGATGAATTCCGACACGATGATCACGCTCCTCTTAGGCGCATCCTCGTTAACCCCAATCGCCCTGTCCAAAACAGAGCTGCCCTGTCTGCAGACAGTGTACTCATACGGCACCAGATTCATCCCATCCCTCACGGCATTCACAACACAACACTCCGAAATCGCGTAAAACGCAGCTTTCTCGAGCGTGCTGACGGATCGCTTGATGAAAATAATCGGCTTGTAACCGGTCTTCTCGTCGCTGTACTTCTTATTGATCTCATCAGCAATGGAATTAGTCTCCTCCTGAACAACCTGAACATCTTTTCCTTGACTTCTCGCCGGATTCGTAACCTGAACCAAAACCGCCTTTCCTCTCAAACTTTCATGCTGATCCAAAAGTTTCCCCATTGCCATAAACTTCAAGCTAATCCCTTTGAACAAATCCATATCATCAACACCAAGCATGACCAATTTCCCCTCAAACCTCTCTCTCAATTCCCTCACCTTTTCGACGATTTCGTCACGTGACAAAATTGACTGAAGCTGACCCATGTGAATCCCAGCAGGAAGGATCTTAATAGTGACCGTTCTTCCGTAATAATCCAATCCAATGTAACCCCTTTTGGACTGATAATCCAACCCCAACATCCTGCTACAACACGACAGGAAATGTCGGGCGTAGTCGAAAGTATGGAACCCGAGGAGGTCGCAGTTCAACAAGGACTGTAAGATCTCATTTCGAACCGGGATAGTACGGTAAATCTCCGACGACGGGAAAGTACTATGCAGAAAGAATCCGATTTTGATCCGATGAAATCTTTTCCGCAACAGGGTCGGTAAGATCATGAGGTGGTAGTCATGAATCCAGACATAATCCTCATCCGGGTTGATGACTTCCATGATCCTGTCGGCGAAGGTTTTGTTCGCCGAGACGTAGGCTCGCCATTGGGCCCGGTCGAATCGGGCGTTTTGACTCGGGCACATAGGAAGAAGATAATGAAACAGGGGCCAGAGATAATGTTTACAGAATCCATGGTAGAATAAATTATTGATGTCAGGCGACAGGAATGTCGGGATGCAGTTGAACTTCTCGAGGAGGTGGGAAGCGACGTCGTCTTGTTCGGAGATGTCGATGTCGGCGCCTTTGAGGGAGCCGACGTAGACGACGTCGATGTCGGGGTTGAAGCCGTCTTTGAGTTGGAGGACGAGGCTGTCGTTGTCGAGCTCGAACGACCATGTTTTCGTATCGTTTTTGAAGGAGGACTTGATCGGGAGGTGGTTCGAAACGACGATGCGTTTTGGCCGGGGAGCGGCGGAGGAAACGACGTCGTCGGAAGTTGGGGAGATGACTCCAGAGAGGGTCATGAGTTTCGGGATCCGGTTGATGGCCCAGAAGTCATCGAGGGAGAGGAGGTTTAGTTGGTCTAATGGAGATCCCGAGAACATGTTTGGGAGGAGAGAAAAACGGCGAGAAAATTGAAGAAAGCAACAGAAGTATGTACGTTATATATATATATATATATATGTATGTATTTATCGATTCTTGAATTGTGAAGGGTTTTTCTTTTCTTTTTTCTGGGCTTTTTTTTTTTTTTTTTTTTCTATAGATGGGTGTTGCAGAGGAAGATGAATCTTTGGGATAGGGAGATCGGAGACGACGATGAAACACTTTCCATTATAGAGTGCGGGGAGAGAGAGAGGGAGTTTCTCTCTCTAGAGCTATTAAAGGAAACTTTCTCTGAAGCAAATGGGATAAGAACGAGACTGAACAAATGAATTTAGGAAATTTTATATATTATTGGTACGTGAAATGAAAAAAAAAAAAATGGAGTTAAAATGGACGGTTCAGATTGGACAATATTGCGACAGATATCTCGACCTCGTTGTACTTTGGTGGGGTTGAGTATAGTGGATAAGGATTGTGCTTAAACGTAACCAACTTTTGCTTCTGTTTGTCCTGGCATGCTTATCTTATGTAAGATTTGAGGTTTGTCCTGGATGAGGTTTTTTATTTTTTTTATTTATTTTGAAGTTATTATTCAAAACGTTTTTTTTTTTTTTGGGTGAAATTATTTGGATCGTTGTGTAAAGATATAACTGTGTGTAAGATGGGATTTTTTTTTTTTTTTTTAAATCCAAAATGTTGGATTGCTTAAAAATGTTAATACTAAAAAATAAAAGGGTCTTAATTTTCAACTATCTTATCACGTTACTAATTACTAAAAAGTTACAGCTAATATTGAAAAACTCAATTAACTTTAAAAAATTATAATAGATATTTTTCTAATGTGGATATTTATAGAATTAATTAAATTGTTAAAAATCAATTAATTTCTATTAATGATGTAAAATAAGAAATTATGTTTTAAAAGCTTTAAAAAGATAAAAACTGCAGTAAAAGTTTCTTTTTTCTGTGTTTGAAAATTGAATGACAAAATGGGCACTAACGAAAAGGGCATGAGTTTTTCTAATGGACTCGTAAAAAATGGAAATTGAAACAGCTATAGAAAAGAAACTTTCCACCTTTGTCCTCCTTTTTTTATCCTTACAAATATTCCCGTCATAAAAAAGGAAAAATTAAAAAATCAAACCAAAACAAATAAGGTAAGGGTTTTTTCGAAATAATTTTGTAATTTATGCTTGTTTTGTGAATGACCTACGTGGATAAATGATTTTTTAAGTATTTGGAAATGAACATTTGAAGTTTTGTTTTTTCTTTTTTTAAACATCAATAGCGATTAACAGCTAAATAATAAATTATCGATCAATAATTGAACATATTAATGTATTTTTATTACTTAATTACCGATTATATATGATAAATTACTAATTAATATTAGGAGTCAATTAATATTTTCATGACTAGTAATATTTTTTTAAAGGAAAAAATTGATCATCATTTTAAATAAATATTTAAAAACTATTTATCGGTCAAATTTTCCTTTCTTAAATGATTATAAAACCAAACGGTGAAATTTTGAGGGAATTAAGAAAAAGAGATAGAAAAACCTCTCAATTTTCCATTTCCTTTTAATCGTACAATAAGAATTTGACATCAAGTTTGTATCACTAATCTCTTATAAAACATTATCCTTTCTCCTTGTGATTGTGAATACAAACATTATCTACACAAAAAGAAAGATTAAAAACCAAAAATATATTTATATATATATATATATTCCAACGCTTTGTTTTAATTAAAATATGCAATAATTATTTAAAAGAAAATAATGCAAAGAACTCCAATATTATTACACATAAATCAAAAGAAGTAGATGGATAAACTCACCAAGGATAATGATAAATATAACCTTTTACTTTTGCAATTATAACAAAAACGGTTGATGTGGAAATATTTAATTCCATCCCATAAAAAAATTACCAAATTGGACATGTAGTAAACGGGTGACACAAAAAAAGTTTTTTTTTTTCCTTTTTTTATATTTTATTTAAAATCACATTGTACTTATTTTATTTCTTTCAATCCATTTATCAATCTATTTTCCCTTTATGTTGAGAGCGACACGTCCACCAAGCGTTTGAAGCTGATCTTGTGATTTTTATTTATTTCCAAAAATCTTCGTTTTCCTTTTTTTTTTATATTTTTTTTAATGGTAATGGAGTGATTGGAGGAAAAGAAAAATATCAAGAAAATTTCACAAGAACACGCGTGGAAATAAATACTGAAAAAAATCTCTTCAACCACATGACATGTACAGATCTTTGGTCCTCGTACGGGTCTTCGAGACTCTTCCTTTTCTCTATTTTATAAATATTTTTAGCCATAAAAAAAAGAGAGAAAAATTGGATTTTCATTAATTAAATAAAAAAAAAGGAGAAAAATTAGAAGTTTGATTTTAAAGAGTTGCACGACTTTACGATGCTGGAAACGTGGCGTGTTGGGGTGGTTCTAGTCAAAGAGATGGATGACTTTTAAGTGCTGACTAGGATGGGACCCACACGCTGTTAAAGGGTAACGTGGCTTGATCTGTAGAGATTCTCGTACAATTCACATCACATCACTCACTCACATGGTCCACTTCTATTTAAACACGTCGGTGGGTCATTGTTCACAAAAAAGTAGAAGATTAGGCTTATTTGGTGATAAGTTATTCAACTAAATCGTATTTTTTCTATTGAATTTTTATCTATTTTTAAAAAAATAATAAAAATAATAATTAATTTTTAAAAAATTTAATTAATTTTAACTTAAAATTTTTAATTTTAATTAGTGTTTTAAACGAAAGCTAAAAAAATAAAATGGATTTTTTTATAAGATTTTTTAATATTCATGTAACTAAGAACACAAATATCTCACAAGACAGATGGATCAAAAAAGAGAAAGAAGATTAAAAAGAGAAAAATGATTATTTGGAAGATTTTTTAATATCCATGCAACTAAGAATACACATATCTTACAAGACAAATGGAGCATAAATGTCTTTAAGAAGAGGAATTTGATGGACTTATAAATAGATTATATTAAGTTATAACTTCTAAAAAATTACTAATCATAAGAGAATTTGTGATACTTATAAACCACTCAAAGTCCTCATATCCTGCAGATGTTGTTAAACTCGTATATCTCTGTATTATTATCCTAACTCTAATAGAAAGAAACGGAGTGCGATATAAACTTCAGTGGAGTTGTGTATGTATTTTAAAAATAAATAAATAAATAACTAAAATATATAAAATCAGTGGGCAAAGTTTTGGTATGAGTTATACAGTGACACTAGTAAAAAAAGAAGATATCACAATGGTTTTTAACTGTTGTGAAAAGATTTCATCACAATGGCTTTTAACCGTTGTGAAAAGACTTCATGATGATTTTTTAACCGTTGTGAAATCTATTTAGATTTCATAATAGTTTTTTAAATATGATCGTGAAAATCCCGTTATAAAATCTATATTTTGTAGTAATGTGTGATTTTTAATTTTTAATTGGGGATAAAATAGAAAAATAATAAATTTTTAGGGAAACAGATAAGAAAAAAAATTTAAATGGGAGTTACAGCCCCTGGCTACCCATGCTCAACAACTTCCCTACATAGTTTTAGTTTGTTTTAACTTCAATTAGAGAAATTTAGAGGGTGTCAAAAAGATTTTAAGAGTAACAAAAAAGAAAAAAAAAATCTATTTGAATGACCGTTTTTCATAATTTTCTTTTAAAAAAAAAATACTTGTCGTTTCATTATGTTAATTTTAATTAGTTGACAGTTGGAGGGAAATTGGGTGTTAGATATTACGGATTATTTGGAATAACTTTTTAGAAGATGTTTCTAATTTTTTGGATCTAAAAACTATTTCTAAAAATATTTATACTTTACGTCTTCAAAAGCTTTATTAGTCAAAAAATTTGACTTCTAAAAAAACCACTTAGATTTCAAAACTTGCATTGGGTTTAAGTTTAGAGATTATTAATTTCATTTTATATTTTTATTACATACTAAAAAACTTTAAAACTATTTTGATTTCATAAGTTTTATTTTTTATTATTTTTAGTATGACTCTGAAAATTTATTGAAAAGTCACAACTTTTACTCTCTTTTTTAGAAGAAAAAAAGAAGAAGCACAACCTCTATTCAACGGGTCCTATATTTGTAAAGAAAATAAGGAAAAACTTATAATAAGAATTGTACTCTAACTTTATCGATTTGTATTGTTGTTTTAATTGATGTATTAATTTTTAACGATATATTATCTATAAGTGTTCGTGTTAAAAATATACAGCGTGACACGAATAACTGTTTCCCATCATAAATTAGAATATTAAAATATTAATCCAATAAGTTAAACAATAATATTATCGATAAGGTAAAAACGCAACTTGTTAAAAAAAAAATCCTTAAGTTTTTACCAACTTGTAAAAAAAAATGTACTAGTTTAAGTGTGTCTTTTTCGAATAGGAAAATTCAATATAAAAGAGTGAGGCTGGATTCATTAGAAGATATTTTTTTAATTATTATTTTGCAACTTAGGTGCTTCTAAATTGCATAAGAAACCTTCTTGTCTTTCTAATTTTAGGAACAATTAATAGGAGAAAAGATTTGAACTCAACTAAAAAAAAAAAAAAACAAAAAACAAAACAAAACAAAGTTTATATCAAAAGTTAACATGACTATTACCTGATTAAGGATCTTTTTAAAATATATATATATATTTATATATCTATATTTGAATGATAATATTTGAATGACCATCTGAATTGGCACTTGGATGTAAATATTTGAATGAAATCAGTTTAGAAACATTTGAATGTGATATTAGATAGACGTTGAAGGTTGTTTTAACAAATCTTACAAAAGCTAAATGTTCATGGCAAATCTTGATTGGGTATGTGGATGGAATTTTACTTTTCTTTTCGCTCTGACGCATAGAAAAAAATAATCATTTTAATTCAATTTCAAACAAGAAAAGTTACCCCTTTAAAATAGTCTGAAAATGGAATGCTATGCTTTAAAATTGAAATTGTCTAAATTTCAAGGGGACTTCCATTTTGAATTAGCATTTAAATGAAGATTATGATCATTCTAAAATGTTCCAATTTCATTTAAAATGTTGGTTGCCGGCCGAATGCATATTTGTAGAAAAATAGGGCCAATGACCAAAACAGGACGACAGGCGAGCCATCGGCCTGTCATTGGCGTGTCGTTAGTGAATCGCAAGAAATAAAGTAAAGTACATGAAAGTAAATAGAGACAGAGATAATCGATTTTATAGAGGTTCGCTCGTAATCTCTAAGCTACGTCATCTGTAATGCTTCTGGGAACTTCTACTCTATGTAAAAGAGCGTTACAATGTAGATTTTGAATAAGAAGGGGATAGAAATAGATGGGGGATGACGTGATACAAAGAGGTTTGAGGAATATAGTATGTATTTTGTTGAGTACAATGTCTTGGACGTCTGAAATGGTTCAAAGAGGAAGATCCCTAGGCTTGCGGAGTAAGTCTTGATTTATAGGGACTGACTTGATACCTTGAGTTGCCTGATTATAGTAGAATATGCCCTAAATGCTGATGGGTAGTTGCCCTTTTTCTATGTTGCTTGACTTTCAAATTCATGGATGACCAGAAGATATCGGGAAACTACATTTTCCTAATAGATATGAGCTTGCTGGCTGTTCCTTTGCCTGATATACTGGATTTAGTTTCCTGATCTTGCCCATGAAGTACTTTCCTTATTTAGCTCTATTGACATACCAATCGCCAGCTAGTCATTCTCCTGTCGTCCGGGAATCGTTCTTGGGTCTTCTAAGTGGCATATCTTTGAGTCGTCTTGTGCTCTCCGATGATTTCTACAGGAATACGTGTATGATGAGAGATGATGTATGAAATTAGACCTTAATAATATCCAACCGATCTGTATATAGATTGTTTAGAAATGTTATATATTCAACGCCCTCCAAATATTTTTTAAGATCTGTTAGTAATTAGAAGGTTATTTATTTGTTTGTAATAGTATTTTTGGAAGTGAAAGAAGATTAAACAAACAATTATTATAGGAGGAAAGAAAAAAAAGGCTTTAGTCTAAAAAACTCTCTTTCTCTTTATTGCTAAGGTTTGCACCATTCATATTTCTCTTTTAGGGTTGGAGTCCGGTGCCGCCTTTTTGTTGGTTACAAGACTCCCGGCCCTAGAGAAGATGCTTTTGAACTCCACATTGATGGTTTTTATGACGAGATGACTTCATAGTCCTAGGGAATGCGTTTTGATCTCTTTGATAATATAATTTGGCTTGTCACCGGAGGTATTATCCATGAAGTTGGAGTTTTTTCTCTTATTTGTGATAGTTATTGTTTGAAATAAAGGTGATGATATTTCTGCCATGTAAGTGTTGCATTTTTTCATTATGTTTTGGTTTCTATTTTGTAATAACGGAGGTGGTCTACCCATGCTCTTGTATTAGATATATGCTCAATCTGCTATAGTTATTTTTATACAGTGTTGGCAGCGATCCTTTTACTATAGGTCTGTTAGTCTCAATCGGATGTTGTTGAAAGAATCATATATGTGCTCAATAATTAGTGTGCCTTTTTCGATTTCCCGTTATTGGAATCTGATACACGTTTCACCCCCTTATGTTTTTCATTAGAACTTATGTGGAACCGATTTGTAATTAATGTTAAGTATTCTTGTGTCATGAGGTAATCCCAGTCATTGATATTTGTATTTTCTTGATTTGAAATACAATTACTATTTTTACAAAACAATTATTATAAATAAATAGGAAGATGATTTTAAGAATATTTTTTATATTTATATTGTTGTTGTTGTTATTATAGGAAGAGAATTTAGGCCAGCTACAAAACAAGAAGACAAATTTAAGGATTTCTTTCTTCACGAAGGCATTATGATCCGTAAGGATACGTATGTGTATATAGACAGACACGCACACTTCATACTTCTTTTGAAAATATATTATAGACTATCCTTTCATTGCAACATAAGGAAAAAAAGGAGGGGGGGGGGGGGACTTATGTTGTGATATGCATTTTTTTAAATTATTGATACATACTTATGATATTTTAATTGTTGAATTAATTTTTTAATAATTCGATTTATATTTGAAAGTAGCTTTGATACTGATAGATCAAATTTCTAGAAAATTAATCAAACATGTAAAAAATAGTATCTATCAACATAACAAAAGTATAGTAAAATTAAAATTTTTTTTAAAGACAATATGAGACATAAGACTTCTAAAAAAGAAATTAAAGTACTATTTGAATTTCTATCCCGAAAGTTCTTAATTAAAACCTTTATTTGGTAGGGTGGAAGAGGAACGAAACGAAATGAGAGATTTTAGAGAGGAAAATAGATTTGTGATTGTTTGATGCCGTAGAAAATGAGAAGGAAAGTAATACATAAATCCATGGTCCCACACCATTTTAATCTTTCCAATATTAGAAAGAAAATGAAAGGGAAAATTTAACCAAAAGAATAATAGGTGAAATTACTATATTGATCTTACTATCTTATTATTTTCTAACTTCTATAAGATCATATTTATAAAACACATTAAAATATATATATTTTTTTCTTTCTTTTCTACCAACCAATATAAAAGAAAACCAATTTCTTTCCTTTTCATTTCATTCACCTAAATATTTTACTCTTATTTTCTGTCTATCTTCCAACCCTCCTTTCAAACATAACAAAAGAGAATCATAATATACCTCAAAGCTTATCAACTAGTCAAATAAAATTTTTCTCAATTTATTTGTATAAAAAAAAAAGCTTCTCAATTAATTGGATAAATTTTCCGTTATTACACAACTAATGTGACATAATATGACACATATTGATTAGATAATTTAGTTTAACACTAAGATAGTACAAAAAAGATATGCATTTGATATTTTATTGGGTTTAAAATGAGATAAAATTTTTAAATTTAAATTGATTGATTTTTTAAATATTAATTATAATTTTTATTAATTTTTTAAAAAATAAAAATTAAGATAAAAAAAATATAATTTAATTAAAATTAAATTTTAATGTTAAAAATATAGATTATAATTACAGTTGAATTTAATTTCGGCACGTTTTCAGAATTTTCTGCCCGATAGATTTGGATAAGATATTGATAACGAAACCACAACAATCCGTAAAACACGACACTGTTACCTGCTCCTCACATGATTCCTGGAGAAAAACATGAGATGCTCTGACGTGGAAGGTTCCCATTGGTAGACGTGTCGCTTGTGGGTTGAATTGACCGTTCTGCTGATGTCATAACTCCAGAACTTTTTTTTTTTTTTTTTTTTTTTGTGGGGAGAACCGTAGGATTGGCCTACGGGATATTGTAGTTATCCAAAAAGAAAAAAGATATTTATTTACCAGAGTTAAGTGGGCCCACAAAACTGTAACGTGGCAGTCAGAATTGTGGGACCCACTTTATCTCTAAGGATAATGAACATTTTTTTAATTCAAGCAAAGGTGATGGTGGGCGGCTTATTGTCTGTAGTGTGAATCAAAAGACATTAATTTTTTTTTTTTCAATAATTCAATTAAAAAAAAAATTTTTTTAAAGAATTGATATATTTTAAATTTATTACAAAATTATAATTTATATATTAAATTTTTAATTTTGATAATTTATATTATAAATTTATAAATTATTAATAATTTAACCTTTATTAACAAAAATGTTTGTTTTTTAATGAAAATTTATATTTAATTTACACATCGAATTGATAATTAATACCATAAAAGATTAATTAATAATAACCCAAATTTATATTTTAAATAAAACTAATTCAAAATTTCAAAAATTTCTATGTCCTAGAACTTACCTACAAACTTTAACCTTAATAAATTGGAGTTAAAATAGATATCAATGACCATCCATGTCATTATTAATAATTTATGTATAAATCACATGTAAATATCATTCAAAAAACTAATATTGTTATCTAAAAAAAATTGTTATATTAATTGGTGTAAATTATTATATATTTATAAATTCACAGTATTAATTTTCAAAAACTAAAATTTTAGTGTATAAATTATAATTATGAGATAAATTTAAAATTACATCAGTCTAAAAAAGCAAATATAAAAAAAATAAAAAATTAATAAAAAAGGCTTAGGGCTCATTTAAGAAAATATCTGGAAATAGTATTTTAAAAATTGGGTTGAAAATATATGATTAAAGAAAAATTTTTAAAAAAATTATGTAATATAAAAAATAATATAAAAATTTAAGATGTACTAAAAAAATTATAAAAAATAAATATTATTTTATTCGTTTCGTCGTTATAAATATTTTGATATAAAAAAATCTTTTTTCGATTAAAAATAAAAAAATATAAATTTTTAACGTTTGAATTTTTTTTTAAATTAATATAAAATTAAGATTTTAAAATTAAAAGGATATTTTATTACTTGAAAATGACGCCCTAAACGTCCCTTAATTCAATGCCTGCATGATGGGTGAAGTTAGAGCCCAGAGGATAGAATGTAACATGATGTTTTTTTAGATGCGTGGGACCCACCCACACATGGATTTTGGTTCCCAATCGACTTACATTTTAGCTTATTTGTTGTTGTCGTTATTGTAGTAGTATTGTTTTTTGAGGGGACATAGGGATTTACATCCTTTCTTTTTTTTTCTTTTTCTTTTTCTTTTTTAATTTCCTTTTCATTTTCTTTAAGGGTTTTTCCTTCTCATTTTGAGGGGCCTTGAATTTGGTCTTGAGATGTTTGAAGCTTACAGTGTTCTTTTTTTTCTTTTCAGTTATTGTCCATCTGTATTTTAAATTTTAGTATCATTCTTATTTTATTTAATTTTTTTTTATAAAAGAAAAGTCTAGAAAAGAGATTATTACTGTTAATATATCCTCCATAGATGTCATTATAAAGGACTGTTTCATATGCTAACTTAAATGTTCATTAAAAAACCAAATAACAGACCCTCTAATCTCATAGAATATATTAGCAATCAGGATACATAAAGACGTGATCTCACTTCACCACCCAATGTTTAAAAATTCCTCACTTTGTCTTCTTCATTTCGAATTAACCACATTTCATTTTGAATTAATCTCACTCAATTCATTTTTGTTAGAATTTCTATTCAAATTAAATTAAAAAAACCGTATGAATGCATTAACCTTAATTTTTTTTTATCTGTTTTTAACAAAAATCCTACCGAAAAAAATTAAGTGGCACCAATCCAAAACTCAAGTATTTTTAATTGCATCTATCTGGCAGAAAAAAAGGATGTAACCTATCTCAACTCAACCGGATCAATTGCAATTTTGCTTACAAAATAATATTACATATTATAACAACGAACAAATTATATTCTTCACAAATTAATTAATAAATACGGTTGTTGAATGCGTTTGTCATTTTCATTTTGTAAACATAGTTAATCCATTCTGTTGCTCAAGTTGCTTCATGAAGACATTATGATATGCTTCAAATGTCTTGACCAAGTAATAATTGACAACCATAACTTTTTGGGAACTTAAAATAGAAGTGTATATATACATATATATTATATATATACACGGATATTCTCCTATGTATATGTGTACAATAAATATAATAAATAAAAAAAAGGACAGAAAATTGTAATGCAAAGGCCAAAGGCCAAACCAACAAATAGGTTGTCAACAAAGCTAACTGTCTTTATTTATGAGATTTCTTCTTCTTCTTCTTCTTCTTCTTTCCACTAAGGTTTGTCCTTTTGAAGTGTAGTCCAACCAATCAAAGTCACTTTCTATACCTAAATACAAAAGTTGTGATAAAAATGTATGGATAAATACAATAGTTTTTAAACATAAGATAATTGGAATAGCTTTTTACCAACATTTTAAAAATAAATAGATTTGTAGTGACATTCAAAAGGGATTAGGAAAAAGGGGATATTCATAGAATATGGATTAGTACATTCCCTACCTCTCTCTCAAATTTTTATTTTTTAATGGTTATATACCTAAGAATGTTGTTGCCAATTTTTGTCCTTTTGTCTTATGTGTTGTCTTTATTGCTTGTTTTCTTTTGATTAAATGAAAAATATTACAATTAATTTGGTAGGACTAGGCAGCTAACCCAATTTAGATTTACTTCTAATAAAGTAAATCTTTTATTTATTTATTTTTTTCCTTGATCTAGGCCGCCCTGTCAAGCAAGAAGAAGAAAGAAAAGAAAGAAGACAAGAGAAGAGCATTTAATAATAATGTATAACGAAAAGAATATTATTCAATCTTTGTTCTTGTCATTCTGCAAGAGTGTGCTAAATAATTGTTGCTTTCAAGTGTTTTCTATGATAAAGTTTTTATTGAATTTGAGATTGAAACCGTGGTGGAAAGAGCAACAACAAGAGACACTCCTACATAATTTATCTAAGATATATATATATATATATGTATGTATATATTGTTTTTCTTAAAACTTAAATCTGAAATATGAAATTGATGTATACCTTATAATCACTAATATAGAAAGTGGATTAGCGAATTAAAACCGTCGTCAAATCTAGTTTTAACTGCGATTTCTTGAAAAGCTGTCATTAAATATTTCATTTCTAAGGTGATTTGCTTTAAAAACCATTGTCAAATGACTTAAAAATACATGAAAAATAACTGAAAATTTTTTTCCATGCCCAAGAAGCAATATCTTTAAATACTATTCACAAATTAGATTAAAAAAAACTATCACATTTCAATCAACACAACATAATAACAACTTAAAAAAAAAAGAAATAAAAATTATAAATCCTGTTCATCATAATCATCATCCATATGACTAATAAAAAAATCTAATTAACACCAAAAAATTTTTTTTTTGAATAAAAAGTTAAAAAAAAAAAAAACAAAGAACAAAGAATAAAGCTAAACCAATCAAATTAACGACGACGATGACGACAATAACAACAAACTCATAACATTTTTAAAATATTTAAATCCGAGATCTCTTATCTATTAATATACTTGAGAGTATGCTCAATGCTATTAGGTTACCCCATTAGTAAGTTCATGCTAATATTTGATTACTGTCATTTTTCTGCTTAGATTTTTTTTTTTAAAGTTATCGTTTAATAATGCGATGCATGTTAAAATCTCTTTCCATCCATTTATTGACCAACAAGTAGCACTGTAAATTTAAACTCTTGGGTGTTATCAAAATTGTAGAAATTCTATTTACATGTGAGTCCCCATTAAAACTTTTATTATTTATCATCACAGTTTAGGGTCTGATCGGACCCTATTTTATTAGTCCGACAAAAGACTTCTTACGTTTCGAATCTTTTTAACTTAAAATCTTAAAACTCCTATTTTTGTCTATTGAGTTGGCTCTACTAGGGTTCAGTCCCTCCAAAACATTATTAATTTGTGTTGTTTATTAGTCTATAGCATATAGGCAAAAGATGGTAGTGGGCCCTATTCCAGTTCAATCCAAAGGTTTTTTTTTTTTTTTTTTTTTTTTTTTTTTTTTTGGCTCTATCCAAATTAGAGACCTTTGAATTTTCTAATGTAAAGCCAAAGCACCCACAGTACGGGAAAATTCCAGTCTTTTTTTTTTTTTTTTTGGGAGCTAGCTAACCTTCCACGTAACAAACAAATACCCCAAAAACTTTTTTTTTTTTTTTTTTTTGTCAATTAATGATAAGCCTAATCAGATTTCTACACCTGTGACTATTCGTAATGTGATTTTTCTGACTTGTGGTCTCTCTATTGGCTTTGTTGGTCCTCAACAAACCATTTATGAATATCGTAAATATCTAAGTTGGTAATGGGATAGGGCCCACCGAAGATTTCCTTTAGAGATAGAATCAAGAAAAGAAAAGAAAAGAGAGATCATGAGCTTCCAAACAATTTCGTTTGAGTTTTGGTTTTGAAAGGTTTTCAAAGGGTGGATTTGGAGGGGATTGTGGAGAAGGGAAAGTCATGTACATCAAATTTAGTCCATGTCATCCATTCATTAATTGTTTATTAGAGATTTCCACGATAAGGTTCGTCATTTTTCACTATTTGTAAAAACTATAATTTTATTCATCACATTAAATTTTCAATAGTATGTCTATGAATTGAAGTTATTTTACATTACATGATATAAATTTTCAATATATACTGTCAAATTAGATTGTTAAAAAATTAATAGTATAAATAAAATTATAGTTCTAACCGATAGTTCGAAATGACAGTTATATCATTAAAACTTTCGTATTTATTATATATATAATTACTGTATATACTCGACTTAATTTATTCTAATCATGAGATGTTTCAATTATTAATGACTAAAATGAAATTCACTTCTAAGTTCATGGGTTATAGTCTGTTCCAGTCTTGATCTCAGTCACAAAATCTGATCCCGATCTCGTTCCAAAATCAGACCCAGGACCCATCATGAAATTTGACCTTAACCCCTGTACGAAAACCCAACCCCATCTTCTATCCCGTAACCCATTCCTAGCCCTAATCCCGAAACTCGATCCCGATCTCGATTATGAAATCATACACCGACCCCAACCCTACTTATGGATCTGACTCAAATTTCGTTTTCGTGTATGTTCTCAAACTTTGACTTTGGTATCAAGTTTGATATATAAAAATATTAGTTTTTATTTCATATATTAGATTATATAATATATAGACATTGTCCCACATTGTCTTATCTTAAATAATGTGATATAGAGTGTTAATACAGTTTACCAAACAATTCTAAATTATATTGCAAAGTAATTATCAATTCAACAAAGTAGTTACTAGCATTCATTCTCTTTTAAAATCTCCAGTTCAAAAATTCGTTGTGTTCTCATTTGGGCAAGGAACTGGAATATGCCCATAAATTTGTGCAACTTGGCGTTATCCGTATCTTTTTTGTGATAGCTCGATGTATGGTGGGCTGGTTCTGTGACCCCTCTAAAAAGTTTTTGATGTGACAAAAAATAAACAAGTTTATTTTATTTTGTTTTTGATAATGAAATTAGAAACTTTTGCTTGAAGATTTATCCTTTTTCTCTTGTCCATCTTTGAAGCAAACGTCTTCGAGGAGAGTTTGGCGTGACCATCCAAATCATTTAATTTAAACTTTTTTTTATCTTTTTTTTAAAATTTTTTTATCTTTTTTCCAAAATTTTTTTTATTTTTTCTGAAAATTAAAAAAAAATACTATTAAAATTTAAAAATCTCAACTCAAACTACTCCACCAAACAAACCCTAATTAATTGGTCGGCATCATGTAGTCATGAAAGGCCCCTAAAAAATTGTAATCTTACTTTATGACACGCAAAGAAGAGTTTGATGGGAAAGAAAAGCCTTAGGGCTTGTTTGGTTGAACAACTCAAATCATCAAACTCAAACTTTTTTTTTTTACCTTTTTCCCAAAAAGTTTGTCTTTTTCCCAAAATTTTTTTTATCTTTTCTGAAAATTCAAAAAAATTTACTATTGAAACTTAAAAATCCCAACTCAAACTACTCCACCAAACATCCCCTTATCCTTAAAATTAAATGTCTTGTCTTTTCAATATTATTATTCATTTTTTAGACAAACAAACTAATCATACCAAGTACATAAATGACTTTGCCTAAACTTATTAGTAGATAAACTTTGTTTTTATAGTTTTCAATAGAATTAAAAAACGAGCAACATAATTATTCTCCTTAAGCGTGATCGAAAGACCTTTACATGTTTAAAAATGTCGGTATTTAACCTTAGTTATTAACATGGGGAAATGAAATGCGTCATCATAATCCTATCAACTGGTGGCCTATAAATAGTATCAAACCCTTTTTATTTAACCTTAAGATGTCATATAATTATGAAATCTCTTGTGTGAAAAGGTTATCAAAAAGATAAAACTTGATTGATTCTAGAAATTAGATTGATGTTTTATTTTGTATTTACACATCATTTTATGATTATGATAGCTTACTATATTGAAACGTATGAAGATAAGTGCCTTGACAATTTAGGATTGAGATGAATGCTCAACTTAATTGTCAATACTAAATTGTTGATTGAATGTCAGATTGTCATGTGGTCAATCTAATTCTTCCTGTTAGGTTTTAGTACCTAATTAGTATAATATAATACAAATCACGTCACAAATATCATATGAAAAAGGTACCGTATAAGAAGTTATCCTTTACATTGATATCATATGATTCAGATGTAACACTTTTCAATGATATTTGTTCTATATATAAATAATATGATGATGTGATAAGAATTTAAATAAAAAATTATATATATATATATATATATTAACTCGTTGTTAAAATTTTCTATATATAAAGTTATAAATATTGTATCTTATACGACATTATATCATTGAAAAATATTTTATTAAAACCAATGGGTTGTTTCATTAACATTTCAAAAAAAAGTTAAAATTGTCGTTTAAATTTCAAATATAAGAATATAAGTAATAGTCTGCTTTTGGTCAATCATGGCGTGTAAAGAAGGAGCCTCCTAATTAGGTGACTTGTACGTACTAACCACAATTGACCTAAAAATATATGCCTCGTGAATAACTCCATAATTTTGTACATAAAAAAGCATAGTGGAAGCTCAAGAAACCCCACCAACAATTTCTCTTCTTTATAAAACAAAAAGAACAAAAAAAAAAAAAAAAAAAAAAGAAAGAAAGAAAGAAAGAAAGAAAAGCAATTCCAAACAGCATTTTTGTTCGGATTGGTCACTTTGACAAGATATAGGTTTGAAGATTCGTTAGTGTGGAAAGTAGAACGTGCATAGAACGGTTCTATATATTTGCCTTCTTACCTAATCTTTTTGGTCATTTTTATATTCGGCTCAATATGCTTAGTCTATGTCTATCCACATCTTTGTTGTGCTTGATTGAACAATGCCTTCTTTTTTCACAAGCTTCTTCCAAATGGGTAATCTACGGATTCAACAATGAAACTCTTTTTACTGCAGGACCTTATATCGATAATGTACATTTCTGATTGTTGCATGCATTTAGAGTCAAATAAAATAAACGCAGACTAGACAATTTTTGATACAAATATGAGAGATAGAAAACGAATGCCTACTAGTATGCCTTTCACAGGTATTCTCGTAGAATTTGATTGATGACGTTTTTTTTTTTGGTAGATATGATTGTGTATTGTTCTAAGAATATCATGTGTGAATTCTTGTGTTATAAATTGTAATTTAATGGCACAAATGCCGGCTTTATCCAAGAGCTTCAAGGTTGCCCTATAACTCTAGCATATGTAAGTATTCTCCCACTTGTAGCTAGGTATTTTTGTGTCATGTAGTAGGTGTTATTTTCAATCTTCCCAAACATAATATGTCAAGCAGATGCAGGAAAAAGAAGGCTTTACATTTGTGAAATTGACAAATTAAGGTGGCAACGGTTTTAACTTAACGGTATTTTCAAGCGAAAATGACAAAAAGCAAAACGAAACGATGATTTAAAAAAAATGTAAAAATCGAAAAATTTGAAATGTATTGTGCAGTTTAAAAATCAACTACTAAATAAAAAAAAAAAAAAAAAAGAACGATCTCAACTCTTGAATGGTTTTTTTTTTTTTTTTTTTTTTTGACTAAACGATAAAAAACTTTCAACCGTCGTTGAGATCGGGTAATATGGTATATCCCAAATAGGTGGGATGTATTGTACCTTCTCTTCAAAGGAAAAAGGGCAAAAAAAAAAAAAAAAAAGGAAAAAAGAAAAAAGTTTTAATAGTAAAGTTGCTTGAAGTTAACAAAATTCTAGCGGAAAATGTCTCCAAGATAGTACTGCTCTTACAACAAAAAAGCCCGGGATTTTCTGTGAAGCCTATGTATATACATATATATATATATATATACATCCCTCAAAAGAGAAATTAATTAGATGAAACCTATACCATAAAGTTTGGTATTTATTTTCTTAATTCGTTCCCCTGAAGTTTTCAAATTGCAATATTCATTTTAAAAGTATATAAAAGTTTCAATTATATTTCAAATACAAAAACAAAAACAAAAATCCATGAAAAGTTGCACTACTACTTCAACTTAAAATTTTCGTTCAATTCAGGCATTACATGAAAACAATTTAGGGGATAACAATGCTAAAAACCCGTGTTTAATCACATGCACGTCCCTTTTTATTTTGTATTTATAATAATCCACGAACACAGAATAAAACACAGCACATTTAAAGAAAAGAGAGGTTTTCAACTTGAAATTAGAAACATAAAGGATAGTCATTGTATATTCTTATAAAACACAAAATTAAATATGACATTTTCGATAAAATAATTGATAGAGAAGTTGTAAGTACTTATCGTTTCATTTTATCACTCGGGAAACTTTCTTAACGCTAGAAAAAAATTGTAAGACATTTCTTTATTCTACTTGCATAAAATCGTTAACCATCATTTATCTAATTATGTTTGATATATATGTAATTTACCAGTCAGTTTAACTTTCTTATTACTGTCATAAACATATTTTCTTAGAATTTTAAGTGAATAATTTAATGCTAAAAAAAGTCAATTTAGAAATAAATACTCCATGAGCATTTTTTTCAGGTGCTTTATTAGTTGTGATATTACAAGTGATTATAGAAAGCTGTGATTAATTAACAAGTAATGTTCCAATTCTGACCTATATATATATATATATATATAGATATAAAGCAAGTGGGAGAACAAATGGGAATATGCTGCAACAGTTGTGAAAATACGTGCTAGTTGTGAGCTTCTTCGATTGAGAGAGAGAGAGAGAGAGAGAAAGAGAGAGAATTGAAAAATAAAGACATATTATCTGTCTCAAATAATTTGTACTTTAGTATTGTACAATCTCTCCTTCTCCTTCTTCGGTTGTTTAAGTGTTCTTCGGTTGTTTAAGTGTGCGTTTGGTAAAACGGTTTGAATTAAAATTTTTAAATTTAAGTTGGTTGACTTTTTAAAAATTAGTTATAAATTTTATTGACTTTTTAGAAAAAGATAAAAATTGAGATGAAAAAATACAGTTTAGTTGGAATTAAACTTGTGACCCAAATGCACAATAAGTTTATATATAGAAGAAATTCACAGTTTCTTATTAATTACTACTATTTTATTTTCCCCTTTTTCAAAAGAGTTTCTTGCATCCCTAAATATTAAATTTGTTCTTAACTTGTAATGTTTGTCGTATATCTTGTTGAAGAGGAAGTTTAACCATTCATTTGAGTCTAATTTAGTCTTATTCTATAAAATATAAACTAAAAAAAAATTAAAAACGAAAATCCAGGAAAGAGCGGATGAAATCAACCATAGAAAACATTTTTCTCAATAATAATTGTATTCCAAATACATAAATATATCGATTCGAAGTTCACTGCTATGGAGGAGTCATGAACTTTTTCCAGTCTGGTTATGAATGAAACAAAAATTTGCACTAAAATACTTTTTTTTTTTGGGAATTTAACTAAAATACTTTTTTGAAAGGAAAGGGGAAAAAAAAGTAATTTAGTTCAATTTTTTAAATAAATAAATAAATATATATATATATATATATTTAGACGTAGTAAAAATAATAAATTTTAGGGGCAAATAAGAACAAAGTTAAAATTAAAAAAAAAAAAAAAAAAAAAAAAAAAGGAGCCCCTGCCTCATCCGGCCCTAATGCAACATTACAATTTTAGTAAAGGATGCATCAAACTTTACTATGATATTTTGATATTCTCTTCTAAGAGAAAATATTTGGTTATCCCAAATATTGATAAATTTTATCTAATTTACATCATTTACACCCATTCAACGCCTGTAACTACTACAAGACCTTTCTTAGATCAAGGTTAAAAAAATGGACATATATTTTATGTCTAATTTTTGGTGTCTAAACAATGTCCAATGATTTTCATTATACCGTGTTAATCTTTTAAATTTTTACTCTCAATTTCTTTTATTATTTTAAAAATATTTAAATAATGTGGCATAATATAATTAATCATAAAGTAGTTACATATATAGTCTAGCTCTACCAAAAGATGCAGAATTCGAATTTCTTTTCCCCAAGTTCAAAAAAAAAAAATATATATATATATATATATAATTGATCATAAAGAAGATTTGAATCCAAATAAAATTATTGAAATTTCAGTCAAAATAATCAAGTATCTAGTAATGTTAATCTTTCATTTGACTTTCTATTTCAAGTATAAGTTTTCATATTAGTTTCTACCCCCTCCCTATTTTTTTTTTTGGAAAAGTAAAAAAAAAAATTTTTATTAACTTTTAAAAAATTAATCAATTTTAATTTAAAATTTTTATTTTAAATTCGAACACCAAACACAAATAAAGAGAGGAACCACTATTTAGCCTTTTTGGTAGGGCACAAGATCACTCCTCACCCTCTGCGATGGTCAACGTGGACAAAAATAATTGCTGAAAATAAATACCAAATAATAACAAGCACTCTATCAAGCTCTACTATGTGATAGACATAGATCAAAGCTGACAAGATGGCTTTTATTGGATCATTATGCACAACAAAGCTATACATACTAATAGGGCTAGGTAGGAGATTATGGGTACGATATCATTTGTAATTTTTATTTCTTATTTACAAGTTTTCCTAAAAAAAAAAAAAGAAAAAAAAAACCCCATATGGGCATCATGTTCTGTTGATGATATACCGATCAGGTCTGAGTATAAAACAACATCTCATGTGATGTTTCATTAAGTGTCACCTAATTGTAATGTGATGTTTTCTATTATTATTATTATTATTATTACTATTATTATTATTATTATTATTATTATTATTATTTTAAGTTAGAGCATTACCATGAAAGAAAAAAGGGGTAATTTACCGTACTCCTTTTATGATTTTTTTTTAAGGCAAACTAAACTCTTAATTTGCACAAACTTAAAACAAATTTCATTTTTGAGGTTTAAATGAAGAGACATACGTAATATAACTATCCATGCATGCCCAACAAATTTTACTACATACCAAAAGTCATAATTGGTGAATGCATGAGAAGACTCCCCAGTTCTCCTTGGCGTATCTGTTAAATAATTTTTGCTTGTTTGGTTATATATGGAAACTTTTGTTCTTTAAAATTACAAATTCATTAGCAAAAAAACTAATGATTAATTTTATGCTTTTTCTAATTTATGGTACATTAATTGAATCTAGACACATTTTTTTTCATTCATCCCACCTGGACACATATTTTCTCATGGTCTCTCTCTTGCTCGCATTTCTCTAATATTTTTTTTCCCCTTCTCTTCATAACATTTTTTATTTTTACTTTTTTTTTTTTTTTTTTAGAGAAGATCCAAAATCCAACGAAGAAAAGTATATTAATGAAGTATAAAAAAAAGAAATTTGCTTGTGCGTGATGGTGATCGGCAAAAAAGGTATCACATCTAGTTTGTTCCTGACCTTTACTTGAACTACAATTATCATGTAAAAGAGGCTTCTCTATGAGAAAAAAAGTCCCTTTTAAGAGTTTTTTTAAAGAAGCAAAAAGCCAGTTTGGTTAAGAAAAAGGATCTGTTTACACGACGTAAAGTATTTGTATACTAAATAAACTCTTCCAATTTCCACAAAATATTTGTTTTATGCAGTTGTGTGAAGTGAGTAGGTCGAGCAAATGAAAATCTATTCTATACTTTTAAAAAGACGAATCACTAATGAATAATATTTAAGTTCTTATTCTTAAATTATCACATGACAATCCAGTCACCCGTCACATGATGGGTCCATCAATTATCATTTGACACTTTTTTTTTCACTTGTCTCTGGACATGTTTGTGAATTAGTGTTTTTAAAAAGATTGAACCATATTCATCCTACTAGTTTTTCATTCTTAAGACCCCATGCAAGTGTAGTTGTGTATATAATAATAGTTTTTTGGCTCCGCCACTGCTTTGAAGGAGCTTCACACCATCGTGAGGTGGTTCAGTTGGTTATTTTTTGTGACCATTCAAGGTGAGTTAATCAAATAAACATATTTAAAAAAAAAAAAAGATTTAACATGAAAACATGACACAGGGCATAAAGTGTGTGGGCCTACATGCATAATAATCTTGATTATCTGTTAGAAAAATCCCATTTGGAAATATGGCAATGGAATTAACTAATGAAGCAATGTAGAAACGTCTAAATTTTGTCACTAAGATCTTGTAAACTCATGTCAAATATGAGACTTCCAAATTATAGCAAAGTTGTTCGGCATTCCGGAGCCGAGTTGTGCTCTCACACCCCGCCTCATGAGGTCGACAGGGTCTGCTCGCAATCTCTCTCTCTCTCTCTCTCGGGTCCCACCCCGCCTCATGAGGTCGACAGGGTCCACCCTTGCGTTCATGCGGAATTGAGTTCCAGATGCCATGAGAGTTCATGAATGGTTGCAAAAGGCATTCAAAATCTTTTGGACCAGATTGATTCTCGATTCGAAAGAATGTAATTTTTACATCGAGTAGAAGTAGCTAGCGAAATCCTACAACATATGCAAGCATAGGTAAATTTCGAACGAAACCTGACGGATACAAAATCTGAGAATGATACACGAAATAAATCTCGAATTCCTTCACTATATTGGATGACATCTACCGCAGCAAAAAATGGACAATGGCACTCCAATAGTCAGCCAACTGAGAAGAAAAAGGATTATATGTTCAACCAACTTGTTAGGAATTTAAAATTTAAAAGCTCCGGATCCTAATAAATGAGAGCATAAAGAAAAGGAGAACAACAACGAAAATAAATAGCGCATGCACACACGATTTAGAGTGATTCACGCTCAACGTGAGAGCAAAGTCCACTTGCCACTGTAGAATGTTATTATAACGACAGGAAGTATAGGGTACAATCTACTATCAAATTGCCTAACTCGGTCTCTCTGATTTTCACTTCACAGAAAACGGATGCCTTCAAAGTCCCTTATAGATGGCGAGAATTAGGTCGAATCAACAAGCGTATTGTATAATTAGGCTCTACAGAGCTCAAGACAACTTACTCAACAGCAATTATCAAAGCTAAATGGAAAAGACTAGTTATTCCACTAACGAATCTGTAATTCATAAAAAAATAGATCAGAGTAACTTAACCTGAGTAAGAATTGGTTTTCCGGTGTGACCTTCAATGACTAAGCCTGCTGTTAGGCCAATCATCGCCCACGCTCCATTTATTGCTTCAATTTGACGCCGTCTCTGAAATCCAGAGCATCAAAATTTATGGGCAATCTTGAGTATGATAATAAGAGAAGGATAGAAGAGAAAAAATAAAGTGAAAATCACAAGGTGTTACTTCGAAAAATCGGGGAAGCTTAATGTACTTCTTCCAATGATCAGCAAAAAAAAGCAAGCAAACTCGATCATTTTCACTGATCTGTCTGAAAAAGAGACAACATTTCTGACCTTGAACTTCTCTCTTGCTTTAATTTGTTGCATTTGTTTGGCTGCTAACCGCTTGGCTTCCAAAGGATCAACCATGATCACCTCATTATTAGAGCTTCCCTTCCTCGGAGACGCCTGTACCAAGGACAGTAGGAATACTATTCCTCCATTTGAAAAGGTGCTGATAAAAATTGAATGAACTTCTTCTTTATGTATTTAAGTTAATTGAACTAAGAAACAGTAAACAATTCAGCATACGATACAAATTTCCACCAATTTAGTTTCAAGTTAACCATAAATAAGGAATGTAAAACGCAACAGTAATAAAAGATGACAATTGAAAATTTCAACCAAGTTCTTCCCGGTTTAGAACGTGATGAATAAATGAGGACTGTAACTAAATAGCCTTAAAATAACAGTTTCTTTTCGTATTATTAGCAAATTGATAATCAGGGCAAGTACTTTTTGAAACTTTTTTCGAAATTACGAGTTGGTTACCTCCATTTTCCTTAAACAAACAACCAGAAACCAATAGGGAATCATATTTTTCATTTACAATTTACCTTATTGGTTGTATATACTTTATGCAGCATTTTTTCTTGGGAAGCAATACCAGAAATTAGCATATTCCCCACGAAGTGAGGAACTTCATGCCATTAAAATGATTTAGAAACATAAGAAAATGAATACAACAAATCTGAGTCTCTTGTGAATGATAAAATAAAATAGATGTCAGTTTAGAAAGAGTTCAAACCGTCGGGAAAAATTCTTTCAAATGTCATACTCAATTCATGCTAGACAGAAAAGCTAGTTCTGCTGAAGAGAAGTATGAAAAATAAAAAGAATGTCAATATCATATCTTACTCCATGATGTTTAACTTTGAGAACGTCTTTGATGAAAATTTTCCCCGGAAGAGTATTTCGGGTAGCACTAGACATAGAGTGTAGAATTTAAGGCTAAAAAGATATTTCGAATAAAATTTGCTACGGATGCTCAAAGGATTGCACTAATTAAAAAATGTATGCATATGTAATTCCAAGTACAAAGTATATTTCATCAACTTTGTTATTCAAAAACTCTACCAGCAGTAAAACAGAAGCATTTACTACCAGATATTAATGTTTTATTACCATGACACACCCGTCGACTTAACATCAATCACATACCTAAAAAAATTCTTTGACCTTATTCAAACCAATTATATTGGCATAATATATGTGGAAGCCTTGGGTTGATGCATACATTGGAAGTGACCGATATTTGAAATGCTTGACCCCTGGTTCTGTGGAAAACCGTGTTTGCATCTTGGTGTCTTCTCCAACTCCACCTGAAAACCACAAAAAGAAAATTTGTGGGTGTGTATATTACTTTTATTTCTAAAAATACTGAAGAAAAAATTGAGAAAAAAAGGTCATGCCAATTGCTCCTCGTTAACTTTCGGGAACATGAGAACTACACTCATTTAAGCGTGTTTAAGAAAGTTCCCATCCACCATCGGCTATTTGGTGGGGTGGTAAGGCTGCTCGTTGTCCTTAACAAGATCTTGGGTTTGAATTAGTCCCATCACGTTAGACACGACATGGACAATCCACTTCGTGGGGGATCCATATGATGTCCGGGACTACCTCGCTAGAGTTTAAGTATGCCACCCTCTGTCTCGATAAATTTTTGTTTTCTTTTTTCTTTAGCAAAAACAAAGTTCTCATATTGCAAACTTTCCAAAATTTGCAAGGCCTGTCAATGGTTTTCAATTCTAGAAACCCAAAATTTCAATCAAACTAGGAAAACTCAATTGACTTCAATAAATCCGGAACCAAATTATACTGCTGCTAGCCATTTCTTGGAAGTTCTTTCTCCGCCTATACTTACACGAATTGTTAAAATTCAATACCAGCGTAAATGGTTCAAGGACTGAACTCATTTTCAAATTTTCTTAGTGGCCAAACAAAAAACCAGGAATTTCAAGAAACTAACAAAAATATCCTATCTTTAGAGTGAATAAGAAGTGGGTACGTGCGATTAAGGACAAAAAATAGTTGAACATGCCAAACTTTTGTTTTTCATGTGAATAATTTTTCTCAAGAACCAAACGGAAAAAAAAATGGAGTGGGCATATCTGAATACAGATTCCACTTACTTAAACAGAGTTGAAGAGCGATTATGATTGGGAAAGGAGGAGCAGCGGGTGGAGAAAAGGGAGCCAGCATTGTTGGGTAACAGAGGTGTGGACGCCATCTCTAGACTCCTTTTCGTTGCCTGTTCCGTTTCCCTATCCGTTTGTGCCTCAATTTTATTTTATATATATATATATATATATATATATATATATATTTGGGTAAATTGTGTTATGTTTAAGAATAAAACGATAAATTATTATATTAGTATTTAAATTTTTAAATTTGTATAATCTTGATTTTTTTTTCGGTACCTGAAATAATCCTAAATTATTAAAAATATTATTACAGAAATATTTTTTGTTAATTTTTAGACATAATATATTAATAAACATAACTTTTTCATTAAATTATTGATGGCTTCTAATAAAAAATTAATACAAAAGATTAATGCAGTGATATTTGAATAATTTAAGATAATTCCAACTATATATATAAAAATAAGAACCAAAATTATATAAACTTAAAAATTTAGAAACTAAACTAGCAATTTATGTAAAATTTTTATTACTTAATTTTGGGGGTTGGACTTTTTTTTTGGAAAAGATTTGATAAATTCTCTTTTTGGACATTGCTTTTTTTTTTTTTTTTGGTAAATTGTATATTTGGTACCTAATTTAAAAAAAAAATTTACAAATTCTCCCTAATAATGTCACTAATATCAACATACCCCATGAATTTCAAAACATATTTGCTATACCCTCTTAACTATTATACAATTCTAAATTCACTCCTCTAAATTTTGAAACAAGTTATTTATTTATTTTTAATATAATAGCGTATGCAACGTACATGAGAAGCGTAAATTTATCAATTTCTTTAAACTCTTAACTAATCGAATTGAATTAAGATTCGTTCTCTACTTTTTTTGTCATCTTTTATTTCTTTTAAGTAGCTATTCCAGTGAGAAACTATATCTAAAATTTGATGGCTAACTTTTTATTTTTTATGAAAGCATTCCTTAACCCCCTAACTATTATGCCTAACTTTAAGATGGTGTTTTGAGGGGATGTTTGGAGGCGGTGTTTTACCATCTGGCTTCAAACATCAATTTGGTAGTATTTTTAGTTTTCAATGAAACTTTTGCAAACTCAAACGTTAAAAGTATGTAATTTTATTATTTTAATTCGAAATAAGATGATCTTAAAAAAATTTACATAAAATTTTGAGAGAAACGAAATAAGATCCATATTGTTTTTTTCTTCTGAACACATTTGAAGTTTTACACTTTTTCACTCTAAACAGTTTTTTTTTATTTATTTAAACCAAACATACATTTCAAAAACTCAACTCAACACCACTAAAAAATATGGTCAAAACTCCGTTTCTAAATGTTCCCCTAAATGGCCCCCAAATCAAGCAATAACTCAATAATTCCATACAAAAAAATAGCATATTTCAAAGTTTGGAGGGTAAATCTAGTTCAAGAGGCATGATAGATACGTTCATAAAATTCGGGAGACATATTGACACTAGTGACATTGTTCAGAGGATATTCATAAAAGTTTTCCTGTTTTTGAAGGATGTGATTTATTCCAACTTTTTTAAAAAATAAAAACTATTTAAACTCTTAAAAACGATGTAAAATAATCGTTTTTACTAACAAAGTTGAAAAATTGGATGGAACAAATCACGTATATAGTAAATGTAAGTTGAATCTTAAAATTTTTTTAATCACCCTTAAATAGTAAATTACGTGTGATTCACGTAACATTTTATGTTAATTTTTAAGATAAATTGTCATTTAGTCTCTAGATTTTTAAGTGTGTACAATTTTGTTCCTTTTTTGTTTTTTTTGCAACTTGAATTACTATAAAGTATAAAAATGTTATTATAATAGTCACATTAATTTTTTAGTCAAATACTATTATATGGTAAAGTATATGATAATTATCGTATACAAGCAATATCTCAACCGTTTGATTACATCAGAATGGTTTAAAAATAAACTCTAACAATAAGATATATAAAAAAGATTTTACTGCAGTTTTATCCAGAAATAAAAAGCATTTTATGGTTTTATTCTCTGCCGTCTTTTCACAGGACCTTCCTTGGTATGAACCGCTATACGGTAAACAAGACTCGTAAACCAAACACTTGACATTAATTTTTTACAGATAAAAGAAGCATTCTTTGCTGATATCAGAGCGCAAATCACCACTGGAATTTCTAAATAGTTGCCTCATTAACTTGTTTCTTCAAATTCAACACCAAATTACCTAGTGAAACTCTCCAAAATAGCTAAACAAATAACATGTAGTTAATCATTCTTCAACCAAATGCTTTAGCATAATGGTGCACTAGGTCTGCCGCAAATACATTGCCTAAGGCACATCTTAACTAAAATTAAGCAGCAAAGTTCGTAATCGAATGGCGTCGTCGACAATGGGAGCTCTGCTACGGCGGAGAAGATAGGAGCAAGAAAGATAGAGAGTGAAAGAAAAGAAGATGAAAGACGAGAGCCCGATAAATTTTCCGTGCTCCAATTTTAACTTGCCTCACTAATTTCTCAATAAAATGGAATACAACCCCCACCTTCTAAATTTTCTCCTTTTTTTTTTTCCTTCCTTTTTCCCCAGCCCTTCTTTTTGGTTCCAAACAGGGCATTCTTCTTCATTCACCTGTAAAATCATGGTTCCAAACATACCCTTAATCTCAGAGGACAAAAAAAAGTGATCAAGCAATTGACAGTAAAGCAGTATATCTATTACACATTTCTTACCGAGAGTGAAATGGTATTCCAAACTTGGATAAATTAAATTTCATTCGTCAGGATCATCACTGTCAGTAACAACTTCTCCTACAAAGTAACAAATCAAAATTGCAATGAGTTAAAAAAAAAAAGAATGAAAGCAGTTTTATCACAATCCAATTATTGCATGCTAATTCTATCTTTGCAGATTACTATGATTAAATAAATAAATAAATTTAACAACTACAAAAGAACAAATTGCACTTGAATTTGGGTACTCAATTGACGAAGCTTAACTGCTAGTCCAGAAAACCAGAGATAAGTTACATTGGTAGGATATAAGTACAGATTAAAAGTGCTTTGAGGCTCTGTATATCGGAGCTACAAGTGACTCTAAGCAACGTGCGTAAACGGAGGCATGCGGAGCCGAGAACATGACAAAAGTACTCATGGTTGGTGTCACAAGCAAAAATGGAGGTAAAAATTGTATCAAGTTTATGTAAGGAAAATAAATTATATCAAGTTCAAGAAAGGAAACAAACATATCATGAAGGGGAGTGGTATTGCTAAGTAAAATATACGTATGATTGTTGCTTGGGGATTTACCAAAATCAGCCATCTTAACCAACTGATGTTCATCAATCTGACTGTCATCCTCGGGGATTCTCTTACGAAATTCGGATGGCAACTTTCCGCTGGACAAAGAAAGAAGGAACTCTCTTACTAAATTACTCATCTTCACGTATCTTTTTCCATATTTACATGTTCCCCCTTCCAACAAGAAAGCGTTTTCAAGTTTATCCAATATTGCATTGCCATTGTTAAACTCCGTTTCCCTATTCTTGCCATCGACCAATCCCGCATCGATAAGATTCTCTATCAGCATCTCTCGATCGATCTTAAATTCTTGTGGATAGCTTTGACAATAAAGCAAACATTGTTGCACAATTGGATCCCTCAACTTGTCATAACAATATTGTAATACACGATATATTTCATTTGTAGACGACTCGACGTCGTCATCATCTTGCAATAGTCTGTTTTCCTCTATTCTCTTCAGTGCACTAATCCACTCACCCAAGTCATCTACTCCCTTCATGTTTGCTGCCATTGTCACAACTGCAAGTGGCAAACCAGAGCATGCTTTAACAATAAACTTTGCGATGTTGATCAAATGAGGAAACATGATGCCAGGACCGATTTCCCACCTAAATAATTCCCAACCTTCTTCATCAGAAAGGCGCCTCAAACGGATCACTCTGTGGCAATTCATCATCCGACACATTTTGAAAGATCGGGTCGTAAAAATCAACTTACATCCAACACTAGTAATTCCGACGTCTTCTAGAGAAATAGGATTCAGAAGCCCATCTAAAATGAGTACAACATTCTTTTCTTCCAAGGCCGTCGAGAGTTTTTCCGCCCTTTTCTCCTCGTCATCCTCGTCCGAAAGATCAATGTTTAATGTGCTTGCCATATCATCTTGTAATTTACGAATGCTAAAGTTTGGTGATACAGTAACCCAGGACACAGAATGGTTGGGATGATTCCTAAGTTGGTTTTGTATATGCAAAGCCACGGCGGTCTTCCCAATTCCCCCGATTCCATAAATGCCAATCGTTGAGACGGTAGGATCATCTAACCACTGCAAAACCGTTTCGGAGCTATTCGTTCCCTCCTTCCCGGACGAGCTTGTCTTCTCCTTCCCGGACGAGCTTGTCTTCACGAAGGAGGCTAGGGTAACCGTCGATGAGATGTCAGCGCTGCCGGAGTAGCCCGTGAATTGCTGGACAAGGGTCCTAAAATTTTCAATTCTGGCGTCGATTTCATGGACCCTAGTGACTTTCTTTCGAGAGGCGGGAAAATATTTGTCCTCGACTGGCAGTTTTTTTGATTTTGTGTCGCTACTAATGTCTGGAGACTCTGGCTGTTGTTCCATGATTTTGTTTGTCGCGGTGAAGGATCAAAACTGTCAAAACTTAAAAATTTATGGACTAAATTCATCAGAAGAAAAAAATTCATGGATCAAAGTGATAGAATACTATAATTCAAGGACTAAACAGACAAATTACCCTTTATTATTGAGCATCAACTGACTACAAACGCAGAAGATAGTGGAAGAAATCCAACAAAACTTCACATCAACTTACTCGTAAAAAACAAAACTAAATAAAAATAAAAATATCGGAACCAAATAGCTTATTTTGATGCAACTACTTTAACAAATAACAGATTTTCAGTGAAACTTTTTTTGTAAATACCAGATCTACCCTTGGGCAGCTCGAATCTTCTTCCCCGGGGACGTGAACGGAGTCTCCGCCGCGTTCGCCGCGTTCTTCGCACGTTGTCGGGGTTGACCCGTCAAAATCATATAGTCGTTCTTTGCTCTTTTTCTTCCCCCGAAAAAATACGATACTCTTGTGGCTTATGTTAGATCAATGATGAGTTTTGTCCCTTTGCTACTACTGTTCATGGGAATTTTTAATTCCACGCTTTTCTTCTACTTGTCTTTTTATAGAATACTAGTGTGAGCACGTGCGCACATGTTGAGTTGTGATGAAAATTTTCATAACGTTTAATACGAAGAAGTATTTTTTAAAGATTAATAAACAAAATTAAAAAGTTAAACTTTATGATACAACCATAATATATACAATAATAACAAAATTAAACATTCTAATAAAGGAGATAATAATATACAACTCATTTGTTTGTTTGTTTTTTTTTTTTACACAAAATATATAGAGTTGTATTTTGTATCTTAAAAGAGGATTTAATCCTATTATTGGCTCCTAATAAGAAGAGTCCATTGTTGATAGATGTCTCAGATAATAATTAACCAAAAAATAAAGCAATCTCTTCATTTCTCAATAAGATTGCTTTAGTTAGTTGCTAACTTTAATTCTCCTTTGGCAAATCATATTTGATGCAAACTCCTTTGAGTGGTAGTTGATTTGGTTTGTCATCGGAGTGAGTTGGCAGAAATAGAGCTCTTTTTGCTTTGGTTTGAAATTGTTCTTCTACTTGAGTACTTGTTTGAGGAAAAATCAACTGAAGGCTGTTGATTGAAGTACTCTCTTCAGTGTGAAGGGTTGAATTCAAGAATGAAATAATAGTATATTTATAGTTGTAGGTGTTTCGCTCAATCTTTTTTACCGCTTTTAGATAACCATGTGGAAATAGTAATGGGAATTCAAGAGGATCATAGCACCCAAAATAATATTAGACTCAAAGTGCATCACCAGAATGACAAGATACAGTTGTATCACGAGCCCTATCATTTGCAGAAGGGTCGACATCTACCCAAATTGCAGCAATCTGGGATGATGAAGGTGCATTATAAACTCTTTGATCAAGTCCAGGGTCACATTTTATTTGAATATTATGGTTGGTTAAGTTAGCAACATTACTTAAACTTCGAAAAAACTTAGAATAAGGATTAATTCTGAGTATATCAATGATCTTTTGGAGGATTGATGGAACTAATTTGCTTGAAAGATTTAAACGATTCTCTAATTCATGTTCAGTATCATAAAAATACAATTGCAAGTAAGGACAACTATCTAATGGAAGCAACTCATTTATGTAATGATAAACTTGTCCTTGAATCCTAAAGGTGTATACACCTTTGTTTCTTTTGCATAAATCCTTGTCATATTTGACACCAAAAGATGTAAAAGCAAAATTCGAATTGTAAGTTCGAATGTATGTTTTGAATTTTAATGATTCAGCTAATTTTGACGTAAATAGCTCATACATTTTCTCAGGTGGCTCATTTATTTTTAATCTAATTTCCCCATTTGCACAACAAAAGGTTTTAGTTTCATTTGAAAATTTCTTTGCTCCACAATAAGTACATATTGTTGGCAATAGTAAAATATAAGCATCTATTGGTATATTTTTCAAGTCGAATGTTGTACTGCGTGGGTCACATTTTGTCAAATTTGTCTCTAAAATGGTTGTCCCTGTAAGTTTTAGATCACTACTTAAGAATTCTAATTCATTATTTTGATCATTAGACCGTACTAAAACTTTACAATAGCAATTAAAGAACAACCAAAAATAATAAGTTAAATGGAAAAATTGTTCTGCTAGAATTAATAACTACTTACCTTTTTTATTAGTCACCTCATATTCATTCTCATCATGTGCTTCGGAAGTATTTGATCCACTTCCTATGACATTTTGTTGATCTGCAACTTGCAGGAAATCACACTTTTATTTACAGTAAGGGAGAAATGTATAATTAGTATATATTTTATTGAAAATGAAAGATTAAATTCTCGTATGTCAATTTTGTGGTATAGAAAAAGGTTATGTTATTGTTTTTTATGGGAAAAAAATAATCAAAGCACATATATGTACCTTCTTCATTTCCAAGAGCTTCATGTATAAGTACATCTTCAGGCGTAATTTGTGAACATTTTGCATTGGTTTTCCTTCGAATTCGATTACTTTCATTCACTCTTTTCTTTGCATACAACTCCCTTCGACGTTGGTTTCGAAATTCCCTATTTTCATCATTCAAATCTCTACGTCGTTTATATGTTGAATCTTTACTGCCTTGATTTACTCTATTTGGGCCCGAAACATCAGTTGCTATGAAGTTCTCATCCATCAAATATTTAATTACACTATACAAAAATTAAAACATTGCAATAAGAAAAAACTGATTGGAAAAAGAAACTAAACATGTTTTCAAAACATGATAATGAAGTAATGTTTTATAATACTTTGACAAAAAACATTACTTTGTAGAAGAAAATACTTGAAATTTTGAGACTCTTCTATCCATTTTTTGTGAAAAGTTATGACCTTTTCTTTCAAAGTTTTCATTCTCGTTATTTCATAAAAGAACAAAAAAAAACTTTAGATTAGACAACATTGTCCCTTTTGAATTCCCCTATATGGGTCTCGTGGAACCGTTGCGACCAATTAAAGGAAAAATTAAAAGAAAATTCTAAAAAAAAAAGGAAGAAAATCAGTGTATTTCTTAAAAAATTTCTCTTTTACTTATTGATGTCCCGAGCAAAAAAAAAAAGTATAAAAAAAAAAGATTTAGTAAATCTGTTTGTTTTCTTCCAATTTTCCACCAACCAAACAGAGGAAAGGAAAAAGAAAACATTAAAAAAAAAAAAAAAAGGGCCATGCATATGAACACATCTCATAACTTAGAGAAAAAAAAAAACTGTCGCTAAGTCGCCGAAAACCCACCCACGGCAAGCCCACACTCACCAAGAAGAGAGATCGCGAGATAACGATCTAGGGGTAGAACGCGGAGGCTGCGGTGCATCTCACGATCTCGGCGCTGCCGACTGCGATTGAGAGGCTGAGATCATGAGATTGCGGTCGTGAGGTTTGGATCGATGTTGACAGCGCAATAGCTAGATGGAGAGAGAGAGAGACAACGAAGGAGGGCAGAGTGAGAGAGAGATGGTGGCGATTAGATATCTGAGGGAGGAGAAAGAGTGGAGCGGTGGGAAACAAAGGGGCGGAAAAAGATAGAGGGGAGAGGGAGAGGGGGGGCTAATGGAGGAGAGAGTGTTGGGACGAGCAAAAGACAGAGAGGGTCAGAGGAAGAGAGATGAAAGACAGAGACAAGAACTGAAGAACTATAGGAAGGAGAAGTAAAAAGGAAGCTGCTTTTTCACATAGAAAAGTACAGAGAGAAAAAGTTAAAAGAACCTAAACGGTGCGTTTTTTACGACGAAAATGAACAGTAAATTTTTTTCTACTCTTTTAATATAGTTAGATAAATGTAATTCCATGCTTTCATTAATTAGTTGAACAAATAACTTATCCCCAAAAAAAAAAAAACCTAAACAAGTAAAAAAACGAGAAATTATAGAAAAAGAAACAAGGGAACAATCAGAAACGGAGTCAAAAATATGTTCCAGTAGAGGCGTACATTAAATTTTATCTAAGATAAAATAAATTTTAATTAGAGTTATGTGAGAATTTTTAGTTTTAATATGTTTATGTAAGAATTTTTAATTTTAGTGGGAGCAAAACAATACAATTATAAACATATAATTAATTTTAGTAGGGATTATATGAGTATTTTTTTATTTTTAGTAGGAATAAAGTAAGAAGTACATGTGAAATTTTTATTTTTAGTAGGAGCAAATAGTAAAAATTATAAAATTTTTTAGATAAATTTTAAATAACAAAAAATTCAGTAGGGTGGAAGCCTCCACTCGCACCCATTTACCTCTGCCCCTGGGAACAACAGTGGTAGAGACCACTTGAGGGGCACTACACATAGTGCTCTATCCTACGGTTATTACTTAGTATGTGTTTCACATGGATCAGAGGCGGTGATCGGAAAGGTCGATGGATTGGAGGAGAAAAGCATGAGAAAGTAGTCGTGGTCCTCGTGGATCTAACCGGCTTCGGCGGCAACATGGTCGCCGATGGTGGGGAGCAGGAGCAACATGAAGAATGTTGACACCACATAGGTGCCTGCTCAATCGCTCAAGGAGACTCTATGGGTAGCACCTCTTAAGGAGACTCTACTACAGTCGATTCCCAAAAAGAAAAAGAAAAAGAAAAAAATAGTGCGATGTTTTTGAGGGAATGAGAAGTTGGGTTTTGATATATTGATGTCAACTTTATAATCAAACGTGACAGGAAAGTTTGGAAAAGAAAGAACAATTTCATTAAAAAATGAAAAAAAAAGAAAGAAAAGAAAAGATGAAGATTATTATGGCACTAAATAAACAGTTACGTTTCTCGATTCTGTTATAGTTTTTTTTTGTTTGAAATAAAGGTGATATTACTCCTGCCTTGTGTTTTGTTAGTATATTTTTGTTCTTATTTTGTAATAACAAAGGTGGTTTTTCTACTATCTCATATTGTTTGTGTAACCAATCCATTAGAGTTAGTTCTTTACGATGTTAGGGGTGACTTCTTTACTATGGGTTTTTTGGTCTCAATCAATCAAAGTTTTCCATCGATCGTGACAGTATTATTAAAAAAGTCATATGTGTACTTGATTGACGTGCCTTTTCAATTTTCTTTTTTTGGATTTCGATATACGTTTTACCCCCTTGTGCGTTTCCTTAGAATTTACTGATAAAACCGATTTGGAATTGGGTTTAAGTTTCCTTGTGTAACGAAGTCATTTAATTAAAAAAGAAATAAAATGTGGATATGATTGGGAGTTGAAAAAACTAAAAATAAAATAAAAATTGCCATTGGTTTGGTGGGTGAAAAAGGATGAAAAAAATATAAGTTAATTGTAGGGGTTTGTTTTGGAATAAAAGAGGAGTGAAACAAGTAATACTTAAGAATTTAAAATTTTGATGGTGAGTGGTTTAAGTAGAGATGTGTGAAGAACAAACAAGGATGTGAACCCCTAAATGTAAATGACCCTTAAACAAGATTTACTAAATATTCAAATAAATCCATTATTTTTGTTTTAAATTATGAGGTAAATATATATATATATATATATATATATATACACACACACACACACATTTAGTAATCTAAAATTATTCCACGCGAGGTCTATAGGCAAAAGGAAGTGAAAGTGCAAATACTAAAGGAGATAAATTATAAAGAAGTGGAAGTGCCTCTATAGATGATCCAACCTCCGGTTTGATCAAGGCCACAAACTCCCGTTGTAAAAGAAAAAGAAATCGGCCCAATACAGCTTGGGTAGGCCGGGTAATACGGGCTACTCGGACATGCTTACAGGCCTACCAAACAGGAGAGGTAAATGGTATACTCCGATCTAACAGTCGTTTGGGAAATGGTTAAACAAGTTTAGGAGGTGAATTGTCAAAATTAAAAATTAAAAAGATTAGGTGACTACTTACCAAAGTCCTACAAGTTCAGGGGGCAGTGGTGCTAAACATCTTAAAACTTCTATTACCTGGTACATCAAACGCAAGCTAAGTTTCATGGTAATTGCGTTGTCAAATCTATTGTCATGTCCCGATTTGGTTGGCACGCACTAGAAAACTTTCCCCACAGCTCCACTCAAAACATATTTTATAACTTGAACGAAAGGAAAATACAAAACAGTTGCTAGAACTCAATGAGCAAAAGAGAAATCATAAACCGAAACAGATTCCACAACAAAAGCAAAATTACGAAACTTGAAAACCAAAATCAAGAAAACTATTCATATAGGGAGTTCATCAACTATTTGAATGATAAAATACTTGAAAAGAGCCATCAAACCAAGATTCAATCCTGATGGAGTGGAATCGACCAAGATCAGGACGCCTCGTTAAAAACTTTGGCTGCTTATAAAACCCGAACAAGGAAAAAAAGAGTAGATGATGATCATCGCTCTATTTGAAACGACTCACTGAATTCACGATTTCCGTAGTGAGATGAACTGCATAAAAAGCAAGCTTATCAGCAACTCGGTTACCATCTCACAAACTGTGAGAAACCAGAAATGCACATTGGTAAATTGGACATACCTGCTATAAGAGAATTTCGATGCAATTTATGACCATTCTTCAGAAAACTCACAAAATGGTTGAAGAGCATCCTTAACACTAGGCTGTTGCCACACCAGCAGGTCCCACCATATTTTCTGCACTTGAATTTTCCAAGGATAAGGGGGGCGACATGATTGTTCGTCAAGAAGAGGGACTGTCCGTAGCTGTGGGCAATCTTTAATTTTAATGCATTGCAAAGCATTAGAAAACACATGCTTTGCGGAGCTGTTGAAGTTCCTCAGTTCTGGAAGGCGCCTCAATGCGAGCTCCCTAAATTTGGGGAGAGCGATGATGGTGGAACTTGTCGCTTCTTGATCTTCGCCTTCAGGTGATGTTTCTATTATTTCTGTTATCCGGTCACAGAACTCGACGCTCATTACTTCCAAGTTATGGAGGTTCAGAAGTAATGCAGGCGAAAACAGCCTCTTCACTTTTGGACAACCGAAGATCGAGAATTCTTTGAGAGTCGAAAAAGAGCCATTTGGGATCGCTGATGAAAGGACTGTACCTTTGTTTCTTCTAGCGAAAACTTGCAAGTCCATCAAATTTTTGAGACAGAGCGATTCGAGAGTTTGGAAAGGAGGAAGACTATAAGATGAACTGTTAAGCACCTGCTCCATCCCATCACACCAATCGATAACGCACTTCTTCAAATGTTTTGCCTTCTCAAAGGACGGCATGGCACACAAACTCGGTATGTCATTGCAGCGTTTGATGTGTAAAAGCTGAGCGTCTCGAGGGAGCACAAGGAAGTTGTCTCTGTTTCCCCTTTGACCAATGCGGCAAAGTCTCAAAGATACAGCTTTATCATAGGCACTGACGCATTCCTTGAACAACTTAGACATAAAGTCCGGTCCCTCCAAAACCACTTGAACAAGGTACTTGTCTGGGCCTCCTTCTCCTCGGGATATTACGTACATGTTCAAGCTGTTAATGTCGCAAAATTGGCCTTTAAAAGTTTCCAGCTCTCTTAAATTCGCTATCTCCTCTCCTTTCAAATGCGATGTGTATACTTCAAACTCATGAACCACAAGGTATTGGAGATGAGATAGTTTCGCTAAAACTCCCGTCGGTATTTTCTTCAAGGTTCTTGTGTCAAGGTTGAGGTATCTCAAGTTGACCAATGAATCTATGCCTCGAGGTACTTCTGTGATCCCCGTTTTGTGAAAGTCCAACCTCCTCAAGCTTTTGAACGTCGCCAACGAAGGAACAGTTTTCAATCTCCAACATCCTCTAAGCACTAAGCTAGTCAGACATACTAAATTAGAGATTGAATTTGGTAGACTTTCAAATGAAGTATCCGACAAATCGAGAACCGTGAGCAGTTTCATATGCGAAAAGAAGCAATCCGAAATACCATTTAGTTGAAAATTTTGGCACAGCAGCATTGTGACAATGTTGGGGCATCTTGGTGATGTGGCAGGAGAAATGTTCGATATTCTATTGCGCATCAAAGAGACCCTTACAAGATTCTCTTTCCACTTTTCAGCTTTCGGTATATCTTTTAAAAACACTCCAGCTTCCACCAAAAACATCCGACCTATGCTTGCAATTTGAATCGCCATGTCCCTCACCAGATCGTGCATCTTCACGAACCTTTTGCCATCGTTGTTCCTTCCCGCTTCTAGTAAGCAAGCCTTTTCAAGTTTGTTCAAAATCGTGTGACCTCTGTTAAACTCCGCTTGCCTACTACTCAGTCCGTCAATCAGCCTTTCGTCGATAAAATACTCTATCAACATTTCTCTATCAATTTCAAAGTCTTCGGGATATAGGGAGCAATATAAGAAACATTGTTGCAGTGTCGGATCATTCAACATTTCATAGCTATGTTTCAAAACCCGAAATACCTTTTCCATGTCGTCTTGGCTGATTCTTGATTCTCCCAAATTGTCGAGCATATCACGCCACTCACAAATGTCATCCACTCCCTTCATACTCCGTGCCATTATGTTAATCCCAAGCGGCAAACCAGCACATTCCTTGACCAAACTCTTTGCAATTTCTTCGATATGCAGAGGAAGAGCAGAGTCACCCCAAAGTCTTTTCGCAAATAATTCCCAGGATTCTTCATCCGAAAGAGGCTTGACCTTGACTTCTTTTTGACAATCCATCTTTCGACACACATCCAATAAGCGAGTTGTCAAAATCAGCTTGCATCCATTTACACCAACAGGAATTCCCACCTCATTCAGCGGAAAATCTTGCCAGACATCGTCTAGAATAAAAACGAGGTTCCTCTTTCTTTCCAAGGCTGATGCTAGAACTGATGCTCGTATTCTCTCATCATCCTCGTTCGAAAGATCAAGATGCACCTTGCTTGCTACGTCGTTCTGCAATTTCCGAATGCTAAAACTTTGCGACACTGTTATCCAGAAAACAGAAATGCCCGGATGCTTTTGAAGTTGGTTGTGGACATGTATGGCTAAGGTTGTTTTACCAACTCCCCCCATCCCATGTATCCCAATTATCGAGATTTCATCATCCATCAAGAACTTCTCAATCACATCTTTATTCTTTCGAAACATGTGACCGACTAGTTCATTCGCTAGCAACGCAACTCCTCTGCTCTCGTCTGCTTTAAGCGTCAATCCTTCATTAAATCCACTCTGTTGAACGAGTTCCGTGGCTTCAGTGATGAGTTCATCCACTGTTTCCCGCAGCCCGTAACTGTACCATTTCGTTTCTTGGATGTCTTTGTCAACTTTCTGAAACCGTTCCTTTATGTTCGAAACATTCGTTAACCAATTGTCGACTACTTTCCGTCTCTTCAACTGGAATCGCTCCGCATACTCCAACTCGCTCCTTATATCATCCTCTCTGCTCTCGAGATGTTTCAGTTTGCTTTTCAGCCGAGCCCGCTTTTTAGTCAGAAACTCGAAATTCATGGTTCGATCCGCCACGATCACCACAGTCTCCATACCTGGCTAACCACGAATTAGTATCGGAGGCTTGATGAGAAACCGTGTGTGGAAAAACTAATGCAACTCTAAATTGAAAAAAAGAAAGAAAAAAAAAAAAACATTGAAAAAATTTTCGCAGTTTCTGCTCTGAAGCAACTAGTATCACCAAAAAAAGGCCAATATTTTGTTGCAAAAAAAAGCTAAACTTAAACTTTATTATAATTTAATTTTTAAGGGAAATCTCTTCATTAGTAACCAATAATTTATATAAAATACAAAAATCCGACAGGAACACAAAACCTACTTAGACACAAGTAGCAGCAAACCAAAACCTCAGAAGATCTATTGAAATAGTCATAACATCAACTTCGTTATTTTCCATATATACACAAAATATATATATATATATATATACATTTATTGAAACAAGAAAAAGTTAAAATACTTACTGAATTACTACATAGACAAAATTATATCAAAAATTTCTTTTCCTTTTTTTGTTTTTTTGTTTTTTCTTTCTTTAACCTGAATATTGAACAAGATCATCAAACACAAAAATTAAATAGAAGCTTTGAAAGAATTAACTATTTGGAAGAAGGAACATACCTTGTTCAAGTGACTGGTTCTTGTAGATCTAAAGTTGAGCTAGAAATGGAAGAACTTTGTCAAGGTCAGTTCTGAGGGAATACCAAAAATTATGTAAGACCAGAGAGAACGCTGGAAAAGCAAAATAATAAACTTCACACAAAAAAAAAAAACTTGGTGCAAAAATATTAGTATAAGTATGAGAGAAAAATTAAAGACTTCTTTCCGGAGAAATGAAATGTATACCTTTGCAAAGTTGAGAAGAAGCTGGTGCTTTGTTCAACGATTTGATCAGTAGACGAAAAGATAGCAAACACCCAGAAGTCAAGGGGTAGACTTGAACAGCGGTCCTCTGTCCTGAAGATAAGCAGGTGGACAAGCTCCATGGCCCATTTACAAGAAGTTATGCAGCCCAAGTGTCGTCCTCTATTGTATGGTATTAAGAGATGTAATCTTCAATTATTATAAATATAAATTTCAGTTATTAGTAATATAAATTTATATAAAAGAAAATATTACTTAAATAAATATAAATTTATCTTATTTTATTTTTTTATCTGTATGAATTCATATTTTTTGTAACTGAAATTTATATTATCGGATATTATTTGACACTGGATATGAGACTAATTCTGATTTGATATAGTACTAAGGGTACAAAGGAGAGCGGTTTAGCAATTTTCGGAGAGACAATTTAGTTTTTATGAAAGGGTAATTTTGAGGATTATTCTACAAAGTGCATACCTGTGAACTATTACCCTATCTATAATGGTTTTAATATTTTTGATCTCATTTAAGATAAATCAAAGGTCATAATTGTATTTTTCTAAAATACTCTCTGACGACCTAAGTCAACATGGACCACCAATGCTTTCTAATTGTCGACGCCGGTCACTTGAAAGCATTCTGGTAGAATACTTTTGGTACTCTACCAGAATACATTTGGTATTCAACATAGTCTCTGAAAGTTGACGAATGGAGACCAATACCGAAGAATATTATGATAAAATACAAAGAGTAGAAAAATCTACCAAAATACATGTTGGTATCCTACTAATTGGAATACCAAATTTTTTTGTTGTCTACCCGAATTTTTAACATCAAATTATTTTAATATACTGTTTTAAAAAATTATTCAACTTTATTAACACCACATTATTTTTCTTTTCAATTTATTAAAAAAAGTCACAAGAATCTTAATCTTAATCTTAACATATATAAAGGGGTGGGTGGATGAGTTGGCAAAGGGTGTGTGTCTTTGCTGGGCTTTTCCCCTTCGTCTATTTAGAAGCAATTCCCATTGCCTCCCCTTAGGCCTCGTTTCAGCTTCCACTGTTGAAATATGGTTTGGTGATAGTAAGATAGGCCCCAGGTAGCCGACTGACAGAAACTAATATAAAGAACCTGTCTTTGTCATATCTAGGGAAAGAGGTTTCTGCCTGTGAATTTGAAAACGTGTAAATGATGGGCCACTCTTAAATCTTTTTCATTCAAAAAAAACTAAACATATATGAAAGGACAAAAATGCTATCTTCTTCTTTTGTAATGTGTCAACCTGTTATTTTTTTTTATTGGGGTAAATTGTATATTTGGTACCTAATTTAAAATTTTTTTTACAAATTCTCCCTAACAATGTCACTAATGTCAACATACCCCACGAATTTCAAAACGTATATGGCCTCTTAACTATTATACATTTCTAAATTCACTCCTCTAAATTTTGAAACAAGTTATTTATTTATTTTTAATATAATAGCGTATGCAACGTACATGAGAATCGCAAATTTATCAATTTCTTTAAACTCTTAACTAATCGAATTAAATTAAGATTCGTTCTCTACTTTTTTTGTCATCTTTTATTTCTTTTAATTAGCTATTCCAGTGAGAAAATATATCTAAAATTTGATGGCTAACTTTTTATTTTTTGTGAAAGCATTTCTTAACCCCCTAACTATTATGCCTAACTTTAAGATGGTGTTTTGAGGGGATGTTTAGAGACGGTGTTTTGCCGTCTGGTTTCAAACATCAATTTGGTAGTATTTTTGGTTTTCAATGAAACTTTTGCAAACTCAAACGTTAAAAGTACATAACTTTATTATTTTAATTCGAAATAAGATGATCTTAAAAAAAATTTGCATAAAATTTTAAGAGAAACAAAACAAGATCTATATTGTTTTTTTCTTATGAATGCATTTGAAGTTTTACACTTTTTCACTTTAAACAGTTTTTTTTTATTTATTTAAACCAAACATACATTTCAAAAACTCAACTCAACACCACTAAAAAAATATCGCCAAAACTCCGTTTCTAAATGTTCCCTAAATGGCCCCCAAATCAAGCAATAACTCAATAATTCCATACAAAAAATAGCATATTTAAAAGTTTGGAGGGTAAATCTAGTTCAAGAGGCATAATAGATACGTTCATAAAGTTCAAGAGACATATTGACACTAGTGATATAGTTCAGAGGATATTCATAAAAGTTTTCCTGTTTTTGAAGGATGTGATTTATTCCAACTTTTTTTAAAAAATAAAAACTATTTAAACTCTTAAAAACGGTGTAAAATAATCGTTTTTACTAACAAAGTTGAAAAATTGGATGGAACAAATCATGTATATAATACATGTAAGTTGAATCTTAAAATTTTTTTTAATCACCCTTAAATAGTAAATTACGTGTGATTCACGTGACATTTTATGTTAATTTTTAAGATAAATTGCTCGTTTAGCCTCTAGATTTTTAAGTGTGTACAATTTTGTTCCTTTTTTGTTTTTTTTTTTTTGCAACTTGAATTACTATAAACTACAAAAATGTTGTTATAATAGTTATTTCCATTAATTTTTAAAAGGAATCCATCAATAATTTTTGTCAAAAAGTGATGCTCACTAACCGATTCTGTTAAAAAATTCACAGAAATGACTATTGTAATAACATTTTTAATAATTTATGATCACTCAAACTGCAAAAAAAAAAAGAATAGGAATCAAAGTTATACAAACTTAAAAGTTTATAGACTAATCTAATAATTTATCCTAATTATATTTTATATTTTCTATCGATATAACTTATTTTTAAACAATTAATATGTAATTAAACGGCTGGGATGTTACTTGTGTATAATAATTTTCATACACCTTATCTCATATTATTATAGATTAATAAAATTTTTTTTAAAAAAATTTACAAAAAGACCAACCCCTTCCCTTCCTCGACGCCCGCAACTTTCCCGCCGATGTCGGCGACAGACTTCCGCTCTCCCAGGACCAGATCTGCACCCCCCGCCCCCCACACTAAAGACCAGGCACCCCCCTTCCTGACGCCGACCAGTCCAGTCCCTCCCTCCTTCTCACTCTCAGTGACGGTAACCTCCCCTCCCCCCAACCTTCCACAGGTGAAGGTGGATTTTTTCAAATTTCTTTATATATATATATATATATATATTAATTTCTTAATCAAATACTATTGTATGGTAAAGTATATGATAATTACCGTATACAAATAATATCTCAATCGTTTAATTACATCAGAACGGTTTAAAAATAAACTCTAACGATAAGATATATAAAAAGGGTTTTATTACAGTTTTATCCTGAAATAAAAAGTGTTTTATGGTTTTATTCTCTGCGTCTTTTCGTAGGACCTTCCTTGGTATGAACCTCTATACGGTAAACAAGACTCGTAAACCAAACACTTGACATTAATTTTTTAACAGATAAAAGAAGCATTCTTTGCTGATATCAGAGCGCAAATCACCACTGGAATTCTCATTAACTTGTTTCTTCAAATTCAACACCAAATTACCTAGTGAAACTCTCCAAAATAGCTAAACAAATAACATGTAGTTAATCATTCTTCAACCAGATGCTTTAGCATAATGGTGCACTAGGTCTGCCGCAAATACATTGCCTAAGGCACATCTTAACTAAAATCAAGCAGGAAAGTTCGTAATCGAATGGTGCCGCCGACGATGGGAGCTCCGCTACGGCGGAGAAGATAGGAGCAAGAAAGATAGAGAGTAAAAGAAAAGAAGATGAAAGACGAGAGCCCGATAAATTTTCCGTGCTCCAATTTTAACTTGCCTCACTAATTTCTCAATCAAATGGAATACAACACCCACCTTCTAAATTTTCTCCTTTTTTTTTCCTTCCCTTTTTTCCCAGCCCTTCTTTTTGGTTCCAAACAGGGCATTCTTCTTCTTTCACCTGTAAAATCATGGTTCCAAACATACCCTTAATCTCAGAGGACGAAAAAAGTGATCAAGCAATTGACAGTAAAGCAGTATATCTATTACACATTTCTTACCGAGAGTGAAATGGTATTACAAACTTGGATAAATTAAATCTAATTCGTCTGGATCAGCACTGCCAGTAACAACTTCTCCTACAAATTAACAAATCAAAATTGCAATGAGTTAAAAAAAAAGAATGAAAGCAGTTTTATCACAATCCAATTTTTGCATGCTAATTCTATCATTGCTGATTACTATGATTAAATAAATAAATAAATTTAACAACTACAAAAGAACAAATTGCACTTGAATTTGGGTACTCAATTCCAGAGATAAGTTACACTGGTAGGATATAAGTACAGATTAGAAGTGCTTTGAGGCTCTGTATATCGGAGCTAGGAGTGACTCTAAGCACCGTGCGTAAACGGAGGCATGCGGAGCCCAAAATGCGGAGCCGAGAACATGACACAAGTACTCATGGTTGGTGTCACAAGCAAAAATGGAGGTAAAAAATTGTATCAAGTTTATGTAAGGAAAAGAAATTATATCAAGTTCAAGAAAGGAAACAAACATATCATGAAGGGGAGTGGTACTGCTAAGTAAAATATACGTATGATTGTTGCTTGGGGATTTACCAGCATCAGGCATCTTAACGAACTGATGTTCATCAATCTGACCGTCATCCTCGGGGATTCTCTTACGAAATTCGGATGGCAACTTGTTGCTGGACAAAGAAAGAAGGAACTCTCTTACTAAATTACTCATCTTCACGTATCTTTTTCCATATTTACATGTTCCCCCTTCCAAAAAGAAAGCGTTTTCAAGTTTATCCAATATTGCATTGCCATTGTTAAACTCCGTTTCCCTATTCCTGCCATCGACCAGTCCCGCATCGATAAGATTCTCTATTAACATCTCTCGATCGATCTTAAATTCTTGGGGATAGCTTTGACAATAAAGCAAACATTGCTGCACAATTGGATCCTTCAACTTGTCATAACAATATTGTAATACACGATATATTTCATTTGTAGACGAGTCAACGTTGTCATCATCTTGCAATAGTCTGTTTTCCTCTATTCTTTTCAATGCACTTCTCCACTCACCCAAGTCCTCTACTCCCTTCATGTTTGCTGCCATTGTCACAATTGCAAGTGGCAAACCCCGGCATTCTTTAACGATGGACCTTGCGATTCGATGGGTCGAACGAAGAAGAATGATGTCAGGACCGATTTCCTGCCTAAATAATTTCCAACCTTCTCCATCATAAAGGCGCTTCAAACGGATCACTTTGTGGCAATTCATCATCTGGCACACTTCGAAAGATCGGGTCGTAAATATCAACTTACATCCAATTCTAGTAATTCCGACGTCTTCTAGAGAAATAGGATTCAGAAGCCCATCTAAAATGAGTACAACATTCTTCTCTTCCAAGGCCGTCGAGAGTTTTTCCTTCCTTTTCTCCTCGTCATCCTCGTCCGAAAGATCAATGTTTAATGTGCTTGCAATGTCATCTTGCAATTTATGAATGCTTATGTTTTGCGATACGGTAACCCAGGACACAGAATGGTTGGGATGATTCCTAAGTTGGTTTTGTATATCCAAAGCCACGGCGCTCTTCCCAAGACCCCCGATTCCATAAATGCCAATCGTTGAGACGGTAGGATCTTCTAACCACTCCAAAACCATTTCAGGGGCAAACCTTCTCCCCAATTCACACCATTTGACTCGCGTACCCGTCGATGAGATGTTATCGCTGGCTCGTGTAACCGTCGATGAGATGTCATCGCTGGCTCGTGTAACCATCGATGAGATGTTATCGCTGGCTCGTGTAACCGTCGATGAGATGTCATCGCTGGCTCGTGTAACCGTCGATGAGATGTAATCGCTGGCTAGCGTACCCATCGATAAGTTGCTATCGTTTTCTGGTATATCAAACGAAAAGAAAAAATCGTCTAAGATGTCATCGCTGGCTAGCGTACCCGTCGATGAGATGTCCTCGACTGGCAGTTTTTTTGATTTTTTGTCGCTAGACTCTGGCTGTTGTTCCATGATTTTGTTTGTCGCGGTGAAGGATCAAAACTGTCAAAAATTAAAAGTTTATGAACTAAATTGATTAGAATTAAAAATTCAAGGATCAAAGTGATACAATACTCATAATTTAAGAACTAAATAGATAAATTACCCTTTATTGAGCATCAACTCACTACAAACGCAGAAGATAGTCGAAGAAATCCAACAAAACTTCACATCAAATTACTCGTAAAAAATTATAAAATAAAAAATAAAAAAAATAAAAATATCGGAACCAAATAGCTTATTTTGATGCAACTACTTTTAACAAATAACAGATTTTGAGTGAAACTTTTTTTGTAAATACCAGATCTACCCTTGGGCAGCTCGACTCTTCTTCCCCGGGGACGTGAACGGAGTTTCCGCCGCGTTCTTCGCACGTTGTCGGGGTTGACCCATCAAAATCATATAGTCGTTCTTTGCTCCTTTTTTTCCCCCTTGACTCCCCTAAAAAATACGATACTCTTGTGGCTTATGTTAGATCAATTATGAGTTGTTCCTGGGAATTTTTAATTCCACGCTTTTCTTCTACTTGTCTTTTTATAGAATATATAAAAGTAATCCCATGCTTTCATTAATTAGTTAAACAAATAACTTATCCAAAAATAAAAATAAAAAATAAAAAAAGCCTAAACAAATAAAAAAGAAAATGATAAATTATAGAAAAAGAAACATAAAGGGAACAATCGGAGACGAAGTCAGAAATATACTTTAATAGAGGCGTATATTAAATTTTTCTAAGATAAAATAGATTTTAATTAGAGCTATTTGAGAATTTTTAGTTTTAATATGTTTATGTGAGAATTTTTAATTTTAGTGGGAGTAAAACGGTACAATTATAAACATAGAATTAATTTTAGTAGGGATTATGTGAGAATTTTTTATTTTTAGTAAGGATAAAGTAAGAAGTACATGTGGAATTTTTAATTTTAGTATGAGCAAATTGTAAAAATTATAAAATTTTTTAGATAAATTTAAAATAACAAAAAATTCAATGGGGTGGTAGCCCCCCTCGCACCCCCTTACTTCTGCTTCTCGGAACAACTGTGGTAGAGACCATTTGAGGGGCACTACACATAGTGCTCAATCCTACGGTTATTAATTAGTATGTGTTTCACATGGATCGGAGGTGGTGATCGGAAAGGTTGATGGATTTGGAGGAGAAAAGCATGAGAGGGCAGTCGTGGTCCTCGTGGATCTAGCCGGCTTCGGCGGCAACGTGGTCGCCAATGATGGGGAGCAGGAGCAACATGAAGAACGCCGACGCCACATAGGTGCCTGCTTAGTCGCTCAAGGAGACTCTATGGGTAGTACCTCTTAAGGAGACTCTACCACAATCAATTCTCAAAAAGAAAAAGAAAAAAAGAGTGTGATGTTTTTGAAGGGAATGAAAAGTTGGGTTTTGATATATTGATGTCAACTTTATAATCAAACATGACAGGAAAGTTTGGAAAAGAAAGAACAATTTCATTAAAAAAAAAAAAAAGAAAAAAAAAAAGCAAAGATGAAGATTATTATGGCACTAAATAAACAATTACTTTTCTCGATTCTATTATAGTTTTTTTGTTTGAAATAAAGGCGATGTTGTTTCTACTTTGTGTTTTGTTAGTATATTTTTGTTCTTATTTTGTAATGAAAGAGGTGGTTTTTCTACTATCTCATATTGTTTGTGTAACCAATCCGCTGGAGTTAGTTCTATACAGTGTTGGGGGTGACTTCTTTACTATGGGTTTCTTGGTCTCAATCAATTAAAGTTTTCCATCGATTGTAATAATATTGTTGAAAAAGTCATGTGTGTGCTTGATTTATGTGCCTTTTCAATTTTCTTTTTTCGATTTCGATACATCTTTTACCTCCTTGTGTGTTTCCTTGGAATTTACTGATGGAACCAATTTAAAATTGGGTTTAAGTTTCCTTGTGTTATGAGGTAATTTAATAAAAAAAAAAAAAAGCAAATAAAATGTGGATATGGTTGGTGAGTAAAAAAAATAAAAATAAAAATAAAAATAAAAATAAAAACTGCCGTTGGTTTGGTGGGTGAAAAAGGATAAATATATATATATATATATATATAAGTCAATTGTAGGGGTTTGTTTTGGAATAAAAGAGGAGTGAAACAAGTAATACTTAGAATTTAAAATTTTGATGGTGAGTGGTTTAAGTAGAGATGTGTGAAGAACAAACAAGGATGTGACCCCCTAAATGTAAATGACCCTTAAACAAGATTTACTAAATATTCAAATAAATCCATTATTTTTGTTTTAAATTATTAGGTAAATATATATATATACACACACACACACATTTAATAATCTAAAATTATTATTCCACGCGAGGTCTATAGGCAAAAGGAAGTGAAAGTGCAAATACTAAAGGAGATAAATTATAAAGAAGTGGAAGTGCCTCTATAGATGATCCAACCTCCGGTTTGATCAAGGCCACAAACTCCCGTTGGAAAAGCAAAGAAAAAGAAATCGGCCCAACACAGCATGGGTAGGCCGGGTAATACGGGCTACTCGGATGTGCTTACAGGCCTACCACACATGAGAGGTAAATGGTATACTCCGTCACTGATCCAACAGCCGTTTGGGAAATGGTTAAACAAGTTTAGGAAGTGAATTGTCAAAATTAAAAATTAAAAGATTAGGTGGCTACTTACCAAAGTCCTAAAAGTTCAGGGGACAGTGGAGCTAAATATCTTAAAACTTCTATTACCTGGTACATCAAACGCAAGCTAAGTTTCATAGTAATTGCGTTGTCAAATATATTGTCACGTCCCGATTTGGTTGGCACGCACTAGAAAACTTTCCCCACAGCTCCACTCAAAACATATTTTATAACTTGAACGAAAGGAAAATACAAAACAGTTGCTAGAACTCAATGAGCAAAAGAGAAATCATAAACCGAAACAGATTCCACAACAAAAGCAAAATTACGAAACTTGAAAACCAAAATCAAGAAAACTATTCATATAGGGAGTTCATCAACTATTTGAATGATAAAATACTTCAAAGAGCCATCAAAGCAAGATTCAATCCTGATGGAGTGGAATCGACCAAGATCAGGACGCCTCGTTAAAAACTTTGGCTGCTTATAAAACCCGAACAAGGAAAAAAAGAGTAGATGATGATCATCGCTCTATTTGAAACGACTCACTGAATTCACGATTTCCGTAGTGAGATGAACTGCATAAAAAGCAAGCTTATCAGCAACTCGGTTACCATCTCACAAACTGTGAGAAACCGGAAATGCACATTGGTAAATTGGACATACCGGCTATAAGAGAATTTCGATGCAATTTATGACCATTCTTCAGAAAACTCACAAAATGGTTGAAGAGCATCCTTAACACTAGGCTGTTGCCACACCAGCAGGTCCCACCATATTTTCTGCACCTGAATTTTCCGAGGAAAAGGGGGGCGACATGATTGTTCGTCAAGAAGAGGGACTGTCCGTAGCTGTGGACAATCTTTAATTTTAATGCATTGCAAAGCATTAGAAAACACATGCTTCGCGGAGCGGTTGAAGTTCCTCAGTTCTGGAAGGCGCCTCAATGCGAGCTCCCTAAATTTGGGGAGAGCGATGATGGTGGAACTTGGCACTTCTTGATCTTCGCTTTCAGGTGATGCTTCTATTATTTCTGTTATCCGCTCACAGAACTCGACGCTCATTACTTCCAAGTTTTGGAAGTTCAGAAGTAATGCAGGCGAAAACAGCCTCTTCACATTTGGACAACCAAAGATCGAGAATTCTTTGAGAGTCGAAAAAGAGCCATTTGGGATCGCTGATGAAAGGACTGTACCTTTGTTTCTTCTAGCGAAAACTTGCAAGTTCATCAAATTTTTGAGACATAGCGATTCGAGAGTTTGGAAGGGAAGGAGACTGTAAGATGAACTGTTAAGCACCTGTTTCATCCCGTCACACCAATCGATAACACACTTCTTCAAATGTTTTGCCATCTTAAAGGACAGAATGGCACACAAACTCGGCATGTCATTGCAGCGTTTGATGTGTAAAAGCTGAGCGTCTCGAGGGAGCACAAGGAAGTTGTCTCTGTTTCCGCTTTGACCAAGGCGGCAAAGTCTCAAAGATACAGCTTTATCATAGGCATTGACGCATTCCTTGAACAACTTAGACATAAAGTCCGGTCCCTCCAAAACCACTTGAACAAGGTACTTGTCTGGGCCTCCTTCTCCTCGGGATATTACGTACGTATTCAAGTTGTGAATGTCGCAAAATTGGCCTTTAAAAGTTTCCAGCTCTCTTAAATTCGCTATCTCCTCTCCTTTCAAATGTGATGTGTATACTTCAAACTCATGAACCACAAGGTATTGGAGATGAGATAGGTTCGCTAAAATTCCGGTCGGTATTTTCTTTAAGGTTCTCGTGTCAAGGTTGAGGTATCTCAAGTTGACCAATGAATCTATGCCTCGAGGTACTTCTGTGATCCCCGTTTTGTGAAAGTCCAACCTCCTCAAGCTTTTGAACGTCGCCAACGAGGGAACGTTTTTCAATCTCCAACATCCTCTAAGCACTAAGCTAGTCAGACATACTAAATTAGAGATTGAATTTGGTAGACTTTCAAATGAAGTATCCGACAAATCGAGAACCGTGAGCAGTTTCATATAAGAAAAGAAGCAATCTGGAATACCATTTAGTTGAAAATTTTGGCACAGCAGCAATGTGACAATGTTGGGACATCTTGGTGATGCAGCAAGAGAAATGTTCGATATTCTATTGCGCATCAAAGAGACCCTTACAAGATTCTCTTTCCACTTTTCACCTTTCGGTATATCTTTTAAGCTCACTCCAGCTTCCACCAAAAACATCGGACCTACGCTTGCAATTTGAATCGCCATGTCCCTCACCAGATCGTGCATCTTCACGAACCTTTTGCCATCGTTGTTCCTTCCCGCTTCTAGTAAGCAAGCCTTTTCAAGTTTGTTCAAAATCGTGTGACCTCTGTTAAACTCCGCTTGCCTACTACTCAGTCCGTCAATCAGCCTTTCATCGATAAAATACTCTATCAACATTTCTCTATCAATTTCAAAGTCTTCAGGATATAGGGAGCAATACATGAAACATTGTTGCAGTGTCGGATCATTCAACATTTCATAGCTATGTTTCAAAACCCGAAATACCTTTTCCATGTCGTCTTGGCCGATTCTTGATTCTCCCAAATTGTCGAGCATATTACGCCACTCACAAATGTCATCCACTCCTTTCATACTCCGCGCCATTATGTTAATCCCAAGCGGCAAACCAGCACATTCCTTGACCAAACTCTTTGCAGTTTCTTCGATATATAGAGGAAGAGCAGAGTCACCCCACAGTCTTTTTGCAAATAATTCCCAGGATTCTTCATCCGAAAGAGGCTTGACCTTGACTTCTTTTTCACAATCCATCTTTCGACACACATCCAATAAGCGAGTTGTCAAAATCAGCTTGCATCCATTTACACCAACAGGAATTCCCACCTCATTCAGCGGAAAATCTTGCCATACATCGTCTAGAATAAAAACGAGGTTCCTCTTTCTTTCCAAGGCTGATGCTAGAACCGATGCTCGTATTCTCTCATCATCCTCATTCGAAAGATCAAGATGCACCTTGCTTGCTACGTCGTTCTGCAATTTCCGAATGCTAAAACTTTGCGACACTGTTATCCAGAAAACAGAAATGCCCGGATGTTTTTGAAGTTGGTTGTGGACATGTATGGCTAAGGTTGTTTTACCAACTCCCCCCATCCCATGTATCCCAATTATCGAGATTTCATCATCCATCAAGAACTTCTCAATCACATCTTTATTCTTTCGAAACATGTGACCGACTAGTTCATTCGCTAGCAACGCAACTCCTCTGCTCTCGTCTGCTTTAAGCGTCAATCCTTCATTAAATCCACTCTGTTGAACGAGTTCCGTGGCTTCAGTGATGAGTTCATCCACTGTTTCCCGCAGCCCGTAACTGTACCATTTCGTTTCTTGGATGTCTTTGTCAACTTTCTGAAACCGTTCCTTTATGTTCGAAACATTCGTTAACCAATTGTCGACTACTTTCCGTCTCTTCAACTGTAATAGCTCCGCATACTCCAACTCGCTCCTTATGTCATCCTCTCTGCTCTCGAGATGTTTCAGTTTGCTTTTCAGCCGAACCTCCTTTTTAGTCAGAGGCTGGAACTTCATGCTTCGATCCACTATGTCCATCACCGTCTCCATACCTGCCTAACCACGAATTAGTATCGGAGGCTCGATGAGAAACCAAGTGTGAAAAAACTAATGCAACTCTAAATTGAAAAAAAAAAAAAAAAAAAAATTGAAAAAAATTTCGCAGTTTCTGTTCTGAAGCAACTATTATCACAAATAACCAAAAAGGCCAACAATTCGTTGCAAAAAAAGCTAAACTTAAAACTTTACTATAATTTAATTTCTAAGGGAAATCTCTTCATTAGTAACCAATAATTTATATTAAATACAAAAATCCAACAGGAACACAAAACCTACTTAGACACAAGTAGCAGCAAAACCAAAACCTCAGAAGATCTATTGAAATAGTAATAACATCAACTTCGTTATTTTCCATATATAAACATATGTATATATATATATGTCTATTAAAACAAGTAAAAGTTAAAATACTTACTGAATTACTACAAAGAAAAATTAAAACAAATTTCTTTTCCTTTTTTTGTTTGTTTGTTTTTTTATTTTTCCTTTCTTTAACTTCGATATTGAACAAAATCATCAAACACAAAAATTAAATGGAAGCTTGAAAGAATTAACTATTTGGAAGAAGGAACATACCTTGTTCAAGTGACTGGTTCTTGTAGATCTAAAGTTGAGCTAGAAATGGAAGAACTTTGTCAAGGCCAGTTCTGAGGGAATACCAAAAATTATGTAAGACCAGAGAGAACACTGGAAAAGCAAAATAATAAACTTCACACAAAAAAAAAAAAAAAAAAAACATATATATATATATATATATAAATAAATCAAAAAAAAAAAAATTGGTGCAAAAATGTTAGTGTAAGTATGAGAGAAAAATTAAAGACTTCTTTCAGGAGAAATGAAGAGCATACCTTTGCAAAGTTGAGAAGAAGCTGGTGCTTTGTTCAACGATTTGATCAGTAGACGAAAAGATAGCAAACACCCAGAAGTCAAGGGGTAGACTTGAACAGTGGTCCTCTGTCCTGATGATAAGCAGGTGGACAAGCTCCATGGCCCATTTACAAAATAGTTATGCGGCCCATGTGTCGTCCTCTATTGTCTGGTATCAAGAGATGTAAGCTTCAATTATTATAAATATAAATTTCATATAAAAGAAAATATTACTAAAATAAATATAAATTTATCTTAGTTTATTTTTTTATCTATATAAATTCACATTTTAGTAACTGAAATTCATAATATCGGATATTATTTGATACTGGATATGAGACCAATTCTGATTTGATATAATACTAAGGGTACAAAGGAGGACGGTTTAGCGATTTACGGAGAGACAATTTAATTTTTATGAAAGGGTGATTTTGAGGATTATTCTAAAAAATGCATACCTTTGAACTATTACCCTATCTATAATGGTTTTAATATTTTTGATCTCATTTAAGATAAATCAAAGGTCATAATTGTATTTTTCTAAAATACTCTCTGACGACCTAAGTCAATATGGACCACCAATGCTTTCTAATTGTCGACGCCGGTCACTAGAAAGCATTCTGGTAGAATACTTTTAGTACTCTACCAGAATACATTTGGTATTCAACATAGTCTCCGAAAGTTGACGAATGGAGACCAATGCCGAAGAATATTATGATAAAATACAAAGAGTAGAAAAATCTACCAAAATACATGTTGGTATCCTACTAATTGGAATACCAAATTTTTAACATCAAATTATTTTAATATATTGTTTTAAAAAAATTTTCAACTTTATTAATACCACATTATTTTTTTTTTCAATTTATAAAAAAAAGGCACAAGAATCTTAATCTTAATCTTAACATATATAAAGGGGGTGGGTGGATGAGTTGGCAAAGGGTAGGTGTCTTTGTTGGGCTTCTCCCCTTCGTTTATTTAGAAGCAATTCTCATTGCCTCCTCTTAGGCCTCGCTTTAGTTTCGACTGTTGAAACATAGTTTGGTGATGGTAAGATAGGCCCCAGGTGGCCGACTGATAGAAACTAATATAAAGAACATGTCTCTATCATATCTAAGGAAAGAAATTTCTGCCCGTGGATTTGAAAACTTGTAAATGATGGGGCCACTCCTAAATCTTTTTCATTCAAAAAAAAAAAAAAAAAACTAGACATATATGAAAGAACAATAATGCTATCTTCTTCTTTCGTAATGTGTCAACCTATTATTTTTTTTATTTCTATTTTATGCTTTTATCTTTTTTTTTCTTTCTTTTATCTTTTTCTTTTTCTTCTCTCATTTATTTCATTTATGCTTTTATTATTTATTTATTTATTTCATCCTTTTCATCTCTCCTTATATATCTTAACATATAGAAAGATATATATATATATATATATATATATCAACTCATTGTTTTTCTTTTCAATTCTCTTTTATTTTTTTAATTTGAAATAAAAAAAAAAGAAAAGAAAAAAATGGTGTGATGTTTTTGAAGGGAATGAGAAGTTGGGTTTTGATATATTGATGTCAACTTTATAATCAAACGTGTCGGCAAAGTTTGGAAAAGAAAGAACAATTTCATTAAAAAATGAAAAGATGTAGAATATTATGGCACTAAATAAGCAATTACTTTTCTCGTTTCTGTTATAGTTTTTTTTATTTGAAATAAAAGCAATGTTATTTCTGTCTTGTGCTTTATTAGTATATTTTTGTTCTTATTTTGTAATAACAGAAATGGTTTTCCAACTCTCTCATATTGTTTGTGTAACCAATCCGCTAGAGTTAGTTCCTTATGGTGTTGGGAGTGACCTCTTTGCTATGGGTCTTTTGGTCTCGATCGATCAGAGTTTCCATCGATTATAGCAGTATTATTAAAAAAGTTATATGTGTGTTTGATTGATGTACCTTTTCGATTTTTTTTTTTTTTGTGGATTTCGATACACGTTTTATCCTCTTTTGTCCTTCATTGGAATTTACTGGCGGAACCGATCTAGAATTGGGTTTAAATTTCCTTATGTTATGAGATCATTTAATGAAAAAGGAAATAAAATGTGGATATGGTTGGTGAGTAAAAACAAAAAACAAAAAACAAAAAATTAAAAATTGCCATTGGTTTGGTGGGTGAAAAAAGGATAAAAAAAATTTTAAGTTGATTGTAGGGGTTTGTTTTGGAATAAAAGAGAAGTGAAACAAGTAATACTTAAGACTTTAAAATTTTGATGGTGAGTTGTTTAAGTAGAGGTGTGTGAAGAACAAACAAGGATGTGACACCCTAAATGTAAATGACCCTTAAACAAGATTTACTAAATATTCAAATAAATCCATTATTTTTGTTTTAAATTATTAGGTAAATATATATATACACACACACACACATTTAATAATCCAAAATTATTCTTCCGCCGAGGTCTATAGGCAAAATGAAGTGAAAGTGCAAATACTAAAGCAGATAAACTATAAAGAAGTGGAAGTGCCTCTATAGATGATCCAACCTCCGGTTTGATCAAGGCCACAAACTCCCGTTGGAAAAGAAAAAGAAAAAGAAATCGGCCCAATACAGCTCGGGTAGGCATACAGGCCTACCACACATGAGTGGTATATGATATACTCCGTCACTTATCCAACGGCCGTTTGGGAAATGGTTAAACAAGTTTAGGGGTGAATTGTCAAAATTAAAAGATTAAATAGCTACTTACCAAAGTCGTACAAGTTCAGGGACAATGGAGCTAAATATCTTAAAACTTCCATTACCTGGTACACCAAATGCAAGCTAAGTTTCATGGTAATTGCGTTGTCAAATATATTGTCACGTCCCGATTTGGTTGGCACGCACTAGAAAACTTACCCCTCAGCTCCTCTCAAACATATTATATTACTTGAACGAAAGGAAAATACATAACAGTTCGTAGAACTCAATGAGCAAAAGAGAAGTCATAAACCGAAACAGATTCCACAACAAAAGCAACAAAAATTACCAAAAACTTGAAAACCAAATTCAAGAAAACTATTCATATAGTGAATGCATCAACCATTTGAATGATAAAATACTTGAAAAGAGCCATCAAAGCAAGATTCAATCCTGATGGAGTGGAATTGACCGAGATCAGGACGCCTCGTTAAAAACCTTGGCTGTTTATAAAACCCGAACAAGGAAAAAAGAGTAGATGATGATCATCACTCTATTTGAAATGATTCACCGAATTCACGATTTCCGGGGCTAATGCCGCCAAATAGAATTAGTGAGATGAACTGCATAAAAAGCAAGCATATCAGCAACTCGGTTACCATCTCACCAACTGTGAGAAACCGGAAATGCACATTGGTAGATTGGACATACCGGCTATAAGAGAATTTTGAAGCAATTTATGACCATTCTTCAGAAAACTCACAAAATGGTTGAAGAGCATCCTTAACACTAGGCTGTTGCCACTCCAGCAGGTCCCACCATATTTTCTGCACTTGAATTTTCCGAGGATAAGGGGGGCGACAGGATTGTTCGTCAAGAAAAGGGACTGTCCGTAGCTGTGGACAATCTTTAATTTTAATGCATTGCAAAGCATTAGAAAACACATGCTTCGCGGAGCGGTTGAAGTTCCTCAGTTCTGGAAGGCGCCTCAATGCGAGCTCCCTAAATTTGGGGAGAGCGATGATGGTGGAACTTGTCGCTTCTTGATCTTCGCCTTCAGGTGATGCTTCTATTATTTCTGTTATCCGCTCACAGAACTCGACGCTCATTACTTCCAAGTTTTGGAAGTTCAGAAGTAATGCAGGCGAAAACAGCCTCTTCACATTTGGACAACCAAAGATCGAGAATTCTTTGAGAGTCGAAAACGAGCCATTTGGGATCGCTGATGAAAGGAGTGTACCTTTGTTTCTTCTAGCGAAAACTTGCAAGTTCATCAAATTTTTGAGACATAGCGATTCGAGAGTTTGGAAGGGAAGGAGACTGTAAGATGAACTGTTAAGCACCTGTTCCATCCCGTCACACCAATCGATAACACACTTCTTCAAATGTTTTGCCTTCTTAAAGGACGGCATGGCACACAAACTCAGTATGTCATTGCAGCGTTTGATGTGTAAAAGCTGAGCGTCTCGAGGGAGCACAAGGAAGTTGTCTCTGTTTCCGCTTTGACCAAGGCAGCAAAGTCTCAAAGATACAGCTTTATCATAGGCATTGACGCATTCCTTGAACAACTTAGACATAAAGTCCGGTCCCTCCAAAACCACTTGAACAAGGTACTTGTCTGGGCCTCCTCCTCCTCGGGATATTACGTACGTGTTCAAGTTGTTAATGTCGCAAAATTGGCCTTTAAAAGTTTCCAGCTCTCTTAAATTCGCTATCTCCTCTCCTTTCAAATGTGATGTGTATACTTCAAACTCATGAACCACAAGGTATTGGAGATGAGATAGGTTCGCTAGAATTCCGGTCGGTATTTTCTTTAAGGTTCTCGTGTCAAGGTTGAGGTATCTCAAGTTGACCAATGAATCTATGCCTCGAGGTACTTCTGTGATCCCCGTTTTGTGAAAGTCCAACCTCCTCAAGCTTTTGAACGTCGCCAACGAGGGAACATTTTTCAATCTCCAACATCCTCTAAGCACTAAGCTAGTCAGACATACTAAATTAGAGATTGAATTTGGTAGACTTTCAAATGAAGTATCCGACAAATCGAGAACCGTGAGCAGTTTCATGTGCGAAAAGAAGCAATCCGGAATACCATTTAGTTGAAAATTTTGGCACAGCAGCAATGTGACAATGTTGGGACATCTTGGTGATGCAGCAAGAGAAATGTTCGATATTCTATTGCGCATCAAAGAGACCCTTACAAGATTCTCTTTCCACTTTTCACCTTTCGGTATATCTTTTAAGCTCACTCCAGCTTCCACCAAAAACATCGGACCTACGCTTGCAATTTGAATCGCCATGTCCCTCACCAGATCGTGCATCTTCACGAACCTTTTGCCATCGTTGTTCCTTCCCGCTTCTAGTAAGCAAGCCTTTTCAAGTTTGTTCAAAATCGTGTGACCTCTGTTAAACTCCGCTTGCCTACTACTCAGTCCATCAATCAGCCTTTCATCGATAAAATACTCTATCAACATTTCTCTATCAATTTCAAAGTCTTCGGGATATAGGGAGCAATATAAGAAACATTGTTGCAGTGTCGGATCATTCAACATTTCATAGCTATGTTTCAAAACCCGAAATACCTTTTCCATGTCGTCTTGGCCGATTCTTGATTCTCCCAAATTGTCGAGCATATCACGCCACTCACAAATGTCATCCACTCCTTTCATACTCCGTGCCATTATGTTAATCCCAAGCGGCAAACCAGCACATTCCTTGACCAAACTCTTTGCAATTTCTTCGATATGCAGAGGAAGAGCAGAGTCACCCCAAAGTCTTTTCGCAAATAATTCCCAGGATTCTTCATCCGAAAGGGGCTTGACCTTGACTTCTTTTTCACAATCCATCTTTCGACACACATCCAATAAGCGAGTTGTCAAAATCAGCTTGCATCCATTTACACCAACAGGAATTCCCACCTCATTCAGCGGAAAATCTTGCCATACATCGTCTAGAATAAAAACGAGGTTCCTCTTTCTTTCCAAGGCGGATGCTAGAACCGATGCTCGTATTCTCTCATCATCCTCGTTCGAAAGATCAAGATGCACCTTGCTTGCTACGTCGTTCTGCAATTTCCGAATGCTAAAACTTTGCGACACTGTTATCCAGAAAACAGAAATGCCCGGATGTTTTTGAAGTTGGTTGTGGACATGTATGGCTAAGGTTGTTTTACCAACTCCCCCCATCCCATGTATCCCAATTATCGAGATTTCATCGTCCATCAAGAACTTCTCAATCACATCTTTATTCTTTCGAAACATGTGACCGACTAGTTCATTCGCTAGCAACGCAACTCTGCTCTCATCTGCTTTAAGCGTCAATCCTTCATTAAATCCACTCTGTTGAACGAGTTCCGTGGCTTCAGTGATGAGTTCATCCACTGTTTCCCGCAGCCCGTAACTGTAAAATGTCGTTTCTTGGATGTCTTTGTCAACTTTCTGAAATCGTTCCTTTATGTTCGAAACATTCGTTAACCAATTGTCGACTACTTTCCGTCTCTTCAACTGTAATCGCTCCGCATACTCCAACTCGCTCCTTATGTCATCCTCTCTGCTCTCGAGATGTTTCAGTTTGCTTTTCAGCCGAACCTCCTTTTTAGTCAGAGACTCGAAATTCATGCTTCGATCCACTATGTCCATCACCATCTCCATACCTGGCTAACCACGAACTAGTATCGGAGGCTTGATGAGAAACCAAGTGTGGAAAAACTAATGCAACTCTAAATTGAAAAAAACAAAAAAAAAAAAACATTGAAAAAAATTTCGCAGTTTCTGCTCTGAAGCAACTAGTATCACCAAAAAAAGGCCAATATTTTGTTGCAAAAAAAAGCTAAACTTAAACTTTATTATAATTTAATTTCTAAGGGAAATCTCTTCATTAGTAACCAATAATTTATATAAAATACAAAAATCCAACAGGAACACAAAACCTACTTAGACACAAGTAGCAGCAAACCAAAACCTCAGAAGATCTATTGAAATAGTCATAACATCAACTTCGTTATTTTCCATATATACACAAAAAATATATATATATATGTATATATTTATTGAAACAAGTAAAAGTTAAAATACTTACTGAATTACTACATAGACAAAATTATATCAAAAATTTCTTTTCCTTTTTTTTTTTTTTTTGTTTTTTCTTTCTTTAACCTGAATATTGAACAAAATCATCAAACACAAAAATTAAATAGAAGCTTTGAAAGAATTAACTATTTGGAAGAAGGAACATACCTTGTTCAAGTGACTGGTTCTTGTAGATCTAAAGTTGAGCTAGAAATGGAAGAACTTTGTCAAGGTCAGTTCTGAGGGAATACCAAAAATTATGTAAGACCAGAGAGAACACTGGAAAAGCAAAATAATAAACTTCACACAAAAAAAAAAAAAATATATATATATATATATATACATATATAAATCAATCAAAAAAAAAAAAAACTTGGTGCAAAAATATTAGTGTAAGTATGAGAGAAAAATTAAAAGACTTCTTTCAGGAGAAATGAAGAGTATACCTTTGCAAAGTTGAGAAGAAGCTGGTGCTTTGTTCAACGATTTGATCAGTAGACGAAAAGATAGCAAACACCCAGAAGTCAAGGGGTAGACTTGAACAGTGGTCCTCTGTCCTGATGATAAGCAGGTGGACAAGCTCCATGGCCCATTTACAAGAAAGTTATGCGGCCCATGTGTCGTCCTCTATTGTATGGTATCAAATAAACTTCAATTATTATAAATATAAATTTCAATTATTATTAATATAAATTTATATAAAAAATATTACTTAAATAAATATAAATTTATCTTATTTTATTTTTTTATCTACATAAATTCATATTTTTAATAACTGAAATTCATATTATCGGATATTATTTGATACTGGATATGAGACTAATTCTGATTTGATATAGTACTAAGGGTACAAAGGAGGGCGCTTTAGCGATTTACGGAGAGACAATTTAGTTTTTATGAAAGGGTGATTTTGAGGATTATTCTAAAAAGTGCATACCTTTGAACTATTACCCTGTCTATAATGGTTTTAATATTTTTGATCTCATTTAAGATAAATCAAAGGTCATAATTGTATTTTTCGAAAATACTCTCTGACGACTTAAGTCAACATGGACCACCAATGCTTTCTAATTGTCGACGCCGGTCACCTGAAAGCATTCTGGTAGAATACTTTTGGTACTCTACCAGAATACATTTGGTATTCAACATAGTATCTGAAAGTTGACGAATGGAGACCAATACCGAAGAATATTATGATAAAATACAAAGAGTAGAAAAATCTACCAAAACACATGTTGGTATCCTACTAATTGGAATACCAAATTTTTTTGTTGTCTACCCGAATTTTTAATATCAAATTATTTTAATATACTGTTTTAAAAAATTATTCAACTTTATTAATACCACATTATTTTTTTTTTCAATTTATTAAAAAAAGTCACAAGAATCTTAATCTTAATCTTAACATATATAAAGGGATGGGTGGATGAGTTGGCAAAGGGTGGGTGTCTTTACTGGGCTTCTCCCCTTCATCTATTTAGAAGCAATTCTCATTGCCTCTCCTTAGGCCTCGCTTCAGCTTCAACTGTTGAAACATGATTTGGTGATAGTAAGATAGGCCTCAGGTGACCGACTGACAGAAACTAATATAAAGAACATGTCTTTGTCATATCTAGGGAAAGAGATTTCTGTCTGTGAATTTGAAAACGTGTAAATGATGGGTCACTCCTAAATCTTTTTCATTAAAAAAAAACTAAACATATATGAAAGGACAAAAATGCTATCTTCTTCTTTTGTAATGTGTCAACCTGTTATTTTTTTTAATTTTTATTTTATGCTTTTATCTTTTTTTGTTTCTTTCTTTTATCTTTTTCTTTTTCTTCTCTCATTTATTTTCATTTATGCTTTTATTTTTTATTTATTTCTTTCATCCTTTTCATCTCTCCTTATATATCTTAACATAGAGAAATATATATATATATATACATATATATATATATCAACTCATTGTTTTTGTTTTCAATTCTCTTTTTTTTTTTTTTAATTTCTTCTATCTTTTTCATTTCTTATTACATGTATATACACATATACATAATCCTCTATATATTTATTCAATAATAAATTTTTGTCTATTTCGATAATTAAAGAGAGAATATATTTTTTTAGAATTTTTCTTTAAAGTTTTGAAATGACGTTTTGATGTGATTTTTTTAATCCGGTTAAAAATACTTTCATATTTCTTTTTCTTCTTATGTAGTTTTGTGTTTTTTTATTGTTATTATTTCTTTATTAATTTATGGAGTTTTTTTTAGCTTCTTTAGGATTTTTTAATTTGATTAAAAAAAGGTTTCAACTAAATTTTTTTTTTTTGGAATTTCGGTACAAAGTTTCCATATATTTTTTTAAGTTTAATATGGAATTTCGGATTTTTATTTCTTTTTATTGTTTTGCCATTCTGTACCTTTTCTTTTTTCTTTTTTCTTTTCTTTTTTTAAATTTGTTAATTATATTCTTATATTTTTTTGTTAATTTGGTTAAAAAGGATTTTGTCTAAAATTTTTTAAAATTTCATTAAGAAGTTTCAGTTTTTGTTTTTTTAAGTTTCAAATGAAGTTTTGATTTTTTCTTTTATTTTCTTACTTTGTTATTACGCACTTTTCTCTCTCTGTCTCTCTCTTTTTTTCTTAAAATTTTTATATTTTTTAAGTAATATATTATTAACACGCACCCTTCCCGTAAACTAGTAACGTATTAGAAAAAAACAGTCACCGGAGAGGTTCCAACCCGACGTTATGTATCTGACCATCATATAATGTGGGTCCCAGGACTAGCATTCATTTTTTCACTTTAAATTAGGATTCCTCTTCGTGTCAAAAGTTTTTCTCCTGTAAATGATAAAAAAAAAAAAAAAAAAAATGGGGAGTCTGCGGTAGAGCCCATTTGAGGGGCACTACCGTAGAGTCCCATAGAGTCCAATTTTAGGACCAGAGCGATCAAATTGTGTGGAAAAGATTGCGGAGTTGCACAAAAGGCCACATGCACATGGCCGTAGAGGAGCACTCCCCTGAAGCCCCATTGCCCCCGGCTCTCTCTCTCTCAGAAGTCCTCTTCTCTTCATGAAAAAGCTTGGGTAGAAAGTTAGACCTCGTTTTTGTCAATCGATGCAGCAAAACGGTTATTCCTCGCAGATTTGTCGGTTCGGGGAGGCGAGGATGCGGAAGGTGATCGCCGAGAGAGAGGAACACAAAGTAGGATAGTGGAAGGTGTCGGAGTGAAATGAACTTTGCCAACCTTCAAATCGGAAAGGAGAGGCTGCCGGCGGCATGAGCAGGTCTTGATTTTTTTTTTTCCCCTTGTTGCAGCGTTATGGATGAGGGTGTTTGGATAAAGTTTAAATAACAATAAAAAACAACGGAAAGAGGAAAGAGTGAAAAGTTTGGAAAGAGGAAAGAATGATATTGTCGTTGCCGGTTAAAGTCCTCTCCTTTTGTTTCTTCGTGTGCAGAGCTCCTGGTAGGGGATGGAGCCTTCTTTCTTTTTTTTTTTTTTTTTTTTTTTTTTTTTTTGGAGAAAACGGTCTTGAAATATAAACAAAAATAAAAGAAAATGTGAAAAAATGCTTTTTTTTTTTTTTTTATATATATATCTTTCTTACTAAATTATCTGTAATAAAACAAAGCCAATAAATTTTTTTTTTTTAAAGAAAAATTCAATCTCACATAAAACCAGAAATCAAATACAAGAGAAGAGTATTTCTGAGAGAGAGGGCCGGGGGCTAATGGGGCTTCAAGGGATTGCTCCTCTACAGCCATGTGCATGTGGCCTTTTGTGCAACTCCGCAATCATTCCCACACACTTTCATTGAAATGGTCCTAAAATGGACTCTACGGTAATGCCCCTTAAAGGGACTCTACCGCACAGACTCCCCCAAAGTGGGCGATTTTTAACCTTTTTTTTTTTTTTTTCTTTCCTCTGAAAGTTTCTTTATAGATTTGATTGGCCACTAAATGCAACTAAGCGCCCGTTTGGTGCAACCGTTCGAACTCAAATTTTCGAGTTCAGTCCAAGTTGTTGTTGTTTGGGGTTTGAGTCCAACTCAAACCATCCACTGAACTGTTGCACAGTAATTGGAGTCATGTTTATTGTGCAACCTGTGCATGTACAGCTTTCTCTGCATCTCTCTTCCCCAAACCTCCTCGTCTCTCTCCCCCGTCGGCCGTGGCTGTTCTTCGCGCCTACTCCTTCGTCTGTCTTTTCTCTTTCCCATGTGCCTTCGGTCTTTTCTCCTCTGTCGATGCTAGCCCGTGCTTCTGTGGGTGTTGGAATCGAATATATTCCATTCACTGTAGGCTGCTATTGATTGACCTCCATATTCCACGACTTGTTTGCTTTACCCTTTACCCCTAATATCATCCCTTTCTCCTCCCTTGGGTTTGATCTGGAGGTTTGGCTGTTGGAGTCGCCTGAAATTTGTCGCGATTTCGATATCCCAAATTCCAAATTTTAGGGACTAGGGTTTCTTCCCCCTCCGCTAAAAGTCGATTCTGGTCATCGGTCTTGGGCACCCGCCATGTCTGACCATCGGACTCGTGGCTTGGGTACCGCCGTTGGCCAATGCGGCACCGACTGGGGTCGAGGAAGCAATCTCGACGACGGTTTCGTATTACCCACTATTGCCGATCAACGAAATCAGCCCAACGACCGATTGCTTCCTGCCCTGATCCGCCTTCATCGACCGTTTACTCCTCTTCCGGCTCAACGTTGGTAACCTAAGTACATTTTCTTAACCTTTTAGAGTTAATCTGTTCCTTATCCATTGCTTGTAGTGTTTGGACTGCTGGGTGTAGCTCGGCTTCGGATTTTCTGTTGATTGGTTTTGATCCCAACGTATCCACTCCCATTTATGTTGATGTTGTATGCTGAATCTGGATTCGACTAAAAAAAACTTTGATTCTAGCTGAAGTGTTGATTTGATATGTTCTTGTTGACTATTTTCACCGTGATCTGCTTTCCCAGATTCGTAGAATTCAGGGCAAACATTGGTCCGTAGTCGTTCGTCGTTTAATTGTTGTTGTGTCATTTGGCATGTTGGCGTCGTAAGGGTTGTTGTCGTTTGGCGTTTAATTTTGGCTGTGTCGCACTGGCATGTTGTCGTTGCGGTAATGGCTTGTTGTCGTTTGGCGTTTAATTTTGGCTGTGTTGTTTTTAGGCTGCTCGTTTGTACTGGCTTGTTGTCGTTTGGCATTTAATTTTGGCTGTGTCGTTTGTAGGCTGCTCGTTTGTACTGCCTTGTTGTCGTTTGGCGTTTAATTTTGGCATGTTGGCGTTTGTAGGCTGCTATCGTTTGTACTGCCTTGTTGTCGTTTGGCGTTTAATTTTGGCATGTCATCGTTTGTCGTTGGCTGTTGAACTGCCATGTTGTTGTTTTTGCCTTACTTTCTGTCTTCAGCTTTCAAAAACTGGTAATTATTTCATTGTTGTTGTCACATGTCGATGTCTCCCGTCTTTGTTCTGTCATTTCAGGGGTTTTCTGCTTTTTCACCGCGTTTGTTCATAGCTCTCAAAATCCTTCTCTTACGTTTGGCTGTGATGTGTCATTATCCTTATCATGACAGTGATTCCATCTGACTGGTGCGTTATGAACCCGATATAAATCGGTAGTTGCCGGTAATCATACCATGGTAGCTGTCATTGTATCGTTTCATTGACATGCTTCAGATGCAATATGTCGATAACAATATACTGAGTCAACATTATCTCCCAATCGGTCACCATCTTAATAGCATTCATATTTAATAAAGACTTTTACATTTGTTAAGGAAATGCCTCGCAAGGCATCTGGTGAGACGTACGTGCGGGATCCCGTCAAGGAAAAATTATTCCTCGAGAAACTTGATGACTATTTGGCCTCAACTGGTGGGAAGCAGCCAACAAGTAGCATTCTAGAGCTATTGGCCAATGAGTTTAACACTCGTTTCGGCGGGGTTCCAGCTTTCGGATCCACCTTGTATACCAAAAAAGAACGCATGAGGAAAATATATAGGGGTTGGAAGGTCTTGAAAACCCACACCGGCCTTGGGTATGATCCGAACACGGATACAGTTGTTTGTTCGGATGAAACGTGGCACAGCTTCATCAAAGTAATACAACTTTATAATGTTAAAGTTTATAATTTTGTGCTTGACGACCAACGGGGGCGAAACTTTAAAATGTTAATCATTTTGCCATTTTTCAGGATAACAAGGAGTGTACCCATCTCCGTTACGAGGGGCTTCGCAATAAGGAATTGTATTTCAACATTTTTGAAAAAAACCATGCGGCGGGTGCCTCGGGGTACGAATCTGTTACAATGGGAGGTGGAAGTACGCAATCTTACGAATTTGATTTCTCTATGGATGGGTCCGGAACACAGCCGGTCTTAGAGGAGGAAATTAATCCGCGCAGGCAGGCTAACACGCGAGGTGTCAACGCGGAATGCGGTCCATCACGGTCACGGGGGAGTACTGGCAAGCGGAAGCAACGGGACGCGACGGATGAGATGACTTTCTCGGCCATGCAGGAAATAGTCAATCATTTCCGTAGGCGCTCGCAATCCACGACAAGTAGTGACCTAAACAGCCAGCAAGATCACATTTTGGACTGCATCAATATCATGAAGGAGATGGGTATTCCACAATATCAGAGAATGATAATGTGGTACTACTTCGATTCGCATCAGCGGCTTCAGCGACCATTCTGTCTGCTTGATGACGACGACCGACGGGGCATTATTGACTCTGTTGTGGCCTCCCAGATGCCACCGCCAAGTTGACTTTTACGTTATAGATTCATTTTTTCCTTGTTTTCGTTTTAGTACAACAAAACATTGACAGTTAATGTTTTATTATTTGTGAATTTATGTCGTATTTACGTCTTGTATTTATAAACATTTGGCTACTGTTGTTCGACTCGTACATTTAGTCTCACAGCGTGAGTAATGTCCAATTTCCTAATTCAACTTTTTCAAGTTCGCATAGTTCAATTTAATAAATTGCTACATTTAAAATATCTTGGTAATCCAATTTATTTATTTATTTAAACAATAATAAATAAAGGCCGAGAATATTATTGAAGAATTCAAGGGTTAAATGTAAACGATTGTGACTAATTTAAATGTATATTTCCAAATTTGATCTATAACAGGTAACATAGTGAAGTTTCCACGACGACAAAAGACTGAAATAAACAGGTTCGGTTCCGCACATGAACACGAAGAGGACGCCCAAGCCTCAGCCAGCGAACAACGCAACGACGACGACATTCTTGCACTAGTAGTGGTGGCAGTTGCAAATAGTCGCCGCCATAGGCGACGAGTTCCACAACCAATGCATAATTCAATCCTAACTGGCAGCATGCGTGTGGAGGAGATGTTAAATGGCCACGATGACGTCATTCAAGGAATGATCAGTATGAAATCATCGACTTTCAGAGTACTAAGTAACCTATTAGGTAGCCGGGAATTGTTGCAGCCGACGTATAACATGAATGTTAACGAGCAGTTATTTATTTTTCTGGCTATTTGTGCGCAAGGAGCAACAAACCGCCACGTTTCGTATTTATTCCAGCATTCTAAAGAAACAACATCACGTTGGTTCTTTCAAGTGTTGAAGGTTATTTGTGCATTGAAGGACGAATTCATCCGACCACCTGACTACATGGTGGTGCAAAATTTGATAAATGAGCACGCGGGCAAATATCGGCCATGGTTTGATGTACGTTATCCTTAATCCATAATATCGTGTTTTATCGATTAATAATTTCCTCTGACTCGTAATAAAGGTCCGCAAATTGAATAAGCTAATGGATTGTGCAGGGTTGTATTGGTACTATTGATGGGACACACGTCCCCTGTGTCCCAAAGCGCGAGAATGCTGATGGTCGAAAAGGGTTTCACTTGCATAATATTTTGGCGGCATGTTCCTTTGACATGAAATTCACATACATGTTGGCCGGATATAAGGGATCATGCCATGATGCCAGAATGTTGGACGATGCAATAACATTCCATGGTTTCCCAGTACCCCCGCCTGGTAAGCGTCAATTTTTAAAATAATGTATTATTTACATATACGGTTTTGGTGTTAAAATTATTGGTTTTCGTCTGCTATTGTGATGTTTATGTTGCAGGAAAATTTTACTTAGCAGATTCCGGCTACGCCAATAAGGATGGTTTCCTAAGCCCATTTAGGCGGGAGACGTATCATTTACCGGAATATCGACGCCGTCGTGACGGACTCGACAATCGCAGGGAGGTATTTAACTACACGCATTCTTCGCTTCGGAATTGCATTGAATGAACATTTGGTGTCTGGAAGGCAAGGTTTAAAATACTTAAAGGCATCAACAGCTATCCGATGGAGAAACAAGTCATGATTCCGGTGGCATGTGCGGTTATACATAATTTCATAAGGATGGTGCAGGTTGGGGATCCAGTACTAGAAGAGTATGGAGCTGATTATGTACCTGTACGTGGGAACGACGACGTTAACGTGGATTACGTGTTGGACGACGGGGTAGAAGATAATAGGCCCAGCATAGCAACGACCCAACATGGATCGAGTACAGGAGCGATGAATCAGATGAGAGAAAGAATTGCGGATGCTATGTGGGAACGATACCAATCATATCCATGGTATAGAACCACGTGAACGTAACCAACTCTTCTATCTTCGCTGCTAGAGTCAGAAATTTGTGCGTAACAAGAATAATATTGATGATTTTGACATTACAAACAATGTACTTGTTGTTGGGGTATAATATTACAAAAAAATAGTAATGCGACATATTTTGCATTCTCAAATTTTCAAGTTGATTCTCATTTTGTTGGCATACAGTCATTTTATCTTAATTTTATTTACTAAAACATACGATATCATCTTTAAAAAAATACAAAAAAATTGATTCCCCTCATTTTTCTTAACAGCCAAACAAGGCCCTTGTTTTTTTAAATTTCAACTCAACTTAAACTTTTCCACCAAACACTCAACTCAACTTAAACTTTTCAACTCAAACTTTTTACCAAATACCTCACATTTAAACTCAACTTATCTTATCTCAAACTAAACTTAAAAATCTTAACTCAAACTTGTGCACCAAACAGACCCTAAATGAGCTTCTTGCAAATGATTATGATGATGATAAAATGTCTTTTTCACTATTTTATTTAACTTTTATTATCTCTAAATTTTTATAATCATAAATGAGATACGATTTTTGACTAATGCAGTTATTAAATAAATAATTATGAATTATTTTAAAAATTGAGTCATTACAGATGATGTCAACCCCCCCCCCCAAAACATCATCCGCAGGCCCTTTCTTTTTTTGATGTTGTGATACTTTGAAGTAGAGAAAAGTATGAATAAAAAAAAAAAGACAAGCAAAAAAAAAAAAAAGAAAAAGAAAAAAAGAGAACTTCACTAAGGGTGTGCTTGGATGGAGAGAGATGGACGGGGGGGGGGGGGTTTGGAGGGAGAGTCCACTTCCATTAATATTTGGTTGGAAGGAAATGAGGAGGGAGAGAGAGGAGGAGGGAAAATCTCTCCTTTTAGACCTATCATAATGCATTCTTCCACTTTTTTTAACTAAAAAGACAATTTATCTTTAACTTAAAAAAAAGAATAAGTTTAAAATAAATAATATAATAACTAATTAAAAAACTATCATTTATCTTTTTAACTCTCTATCTCTCTTGTCAAATAAAAGGAGAGATTCCAACAATCTTTTTCATTATTCGCATTCTCCATCCCTCCTATTAAACATAGTCTAAACCCGTGGCGGAGAGAGAGAGCAAAATCTATTATAAGGCATCAGTTGAACTTTACATTTTACATTTTCCTTTTTCTAATTTTTATTTTGAGTTTCAAAATTAAAAAGGTCTGCCTCTACTTTCCATGGGGTCCATGTTTCTTATTTTCTTCAACATGTGGAAAATAAAGCTTACATTTGGTGTACGAATTTAGACTGAAATTTTTAAGTTGAAGTTGATTATTTTTTAAAAACTAATTATATTTCTTGTTGATTTTTCTGAAAAATACAAAAATTAAGATGAAAATTTTATGTTTGGACCCGAGAGTCAAATGAAGCCGAAGTGGTTAATGGCATCATCGCTTCTCTTGAATGGTGGTGTTGTTCCTTCAGTGGAAACTGTGGTCTCTGATTATTTTGTTATATTTAATTTAGTTCAAGTGGAATGTGTGTGCTCACGAACTTTGTAAGTGAGCTTGGTCTACTAAAAGCTCAGGTAATTAACCATCCTTGTTTTCTAAAAGCTCATTAGCTGTTGCATATATAACACAAACTTTTAGCTAATTAATAACGATAAATAAAAAAGGGTTAATGAAAAGGAAAGCCTATGGGAAAACGTATACTAATCGGGTTAAACATGAAATTATGAAGTCAGACATAAGAGAGATGTGTAAAAAAAAAAATGACAATCTGTTGTAAATATTAAACTTTTTTTAACCTAATTATAAAGGTAACTTTATAATTTCATATTTAATACTACTAACTCAGCTCACGAACATTTTTTTTTGGTTAAAAATTTGACCGATGGGAGAAACTTGCAAGCTTTTCAAAGTTCGAAGAGAGAATATTACAAATTAAAATTTGGATGCATTTTATAAGATCTAAAGTTTAGGGTAAAAAGTGAAATTTATCCTTGTAATATTCACTCCACATAGTTGCAGCTATTTGCTCTCTCAATATTTCTCTTCTCTACATTCTTGGATTTCACATGATATACTAACTTTAGTTGGCATTGGAATTGCAATGAGCTCTTCATCAACCTCTGCAATTAGCCTTTTATCAGGATCGATTTCATAAGATATTTGTGCAAAATACATCCTGCAAGCACAATATCTCCTGAATCTTTTGTGACAACCGAATAGTAAGACTCGGTCTCACTTCCCAATATCGGAAATCGCTTTTTCAAAAGATTGAAAGCTCTCTTGATTGTATTCTGTAACGAAGCATGTCGAAATTTAAATAGTTCTCTGTGATTTTTGCATCAAACTCTTTGAGATGTTAAAAATGTGACAAACAAATGCTTGCACTTCAAAGTAATAAAATAGCAGCTTAGTACCATGACACAGAACTTTCCAAAGATTGTGTCAAGGCCTCCAAGTTCAACTAGCACAAGCATTTTAGAAAATACAAAATAGACCAAATGCACATCCCTGATTGAATCATTCAATAACGAGGTTTTTTGAACGCCTTTTAAGTGTCCAGTCAAGAACAATCACAACACGTATTTTAGGTGTCTCGTTCTATTGGATTATGCTTGTGCCAGACCAACGGGTCATGGAGAATCTCCTTAATGCCGCACAGTGTTCATCTCTGCCCCTAGACTTCACTGTTATTTCACAAAAACGAATTTGAAGTTAGATTTTTCATAGAACTGCATGAATGACTCATAAACCAAACACTGGACAATTACTTTTCAACAGATAAAGGAAGCATTCTTTGCTGATATCAAAGCGAAAATCACCACCGGAAGTTATAAGATAGCTGCATCATTAACTTGTTTCTTCAAATTCAACACCAAACCACCTAATGAAACTCGCCAAAATAGCTAGACAAATAGCAAGTACTTAATCATTCTTCAGCCCTTCAATTTTAAGTTTCCTTGTTAATTTTTCAACAAAATGGAATCCAATCTCACGTTATAACTTCTCGCTGATTTAAAGCTCTCCCTTTCTACTTTTTTTTTTTAATTCTTTTATTCCCCACCATTCTTTTGGTTCCATACGGAAAAACATTTCCCTTTGCAAATTTTTTTTTCTTTTTCTTTTGCTCGTAAAATCAGGATTCGGGACATACCCTTAATCTCAGAGGGGAAAAAAAAATAAAAAAAAAAAGAGATCATGAAATAGACAGAAAAGTAGTATTGAAAGAATAAGAAATGGTATTACAGAATTGGATTAAGTAATTCGCCTGGATCAGCACTGCCAGTAACAGCTTCTCCTACAAAGTAACAAATCAAAAATCACAATGAGGACAAAAAATGAAACCGGTTTTATCCCACTCCGATTTTGCATGTTAATTCTATCCATGCAGATTAGTATGATCAACAAAATTAATAACTATTAAAGAACAAATTGCATTTGAATTTGGGTACTCAATTGAAGAAGCTTAACTGCTAATTAAACAAACAATAAAATTGCTTTGAGGCTCTGCATATCGGAGCTCCGAATGACTCTAAGAAATGCGTGTACACAGACGCATGTGGAGTCCACCACACGACGCAAATACTCATAGTTGGTGTCACAAGCAACAATGGATGCATAACGTTGTATCAAGTTTAAGTAAAGGGATGAAATTATTTCAAGTTCAAGAAAGGAAACAAACATATTATGAAGGAAATGGTACTGTTAAGTCCTATATAACTATAACTTTTGATTTGGGATTTACCAGCTATAGGCATCTCATCCAACTGAGTTTTATCCTCAAGAAGAGTTCTCATAAACTGACCGTCATCCTCGGGGATTCTCTTACGAAATACGGATGGCAACAAGCTGCCGGACAAAGAACGAAGAAATTCTCTTACTAAATTATTCATCTTCACGTATCTTTTTCCGTATTTACATGTTCCCCCTTCCAATAAGAAAGCATTTTCAAGTTTATCCAATATGGCATTGCCATTGTTAAACTCTGCTTCCCTATTCTTGCCATCGACCAATCCCGCATCGATAAGATTCTCTATCAACATCTCTCGATCGATTTTAAATTCTTGAGGATAGCTTTCACAATACGACAAACATTGTTGTACTATTGGATCTTTCAACTTGTCATAACAATATTGTAATACACGATATATTATGTTTGTAAACGAGTCGTCGTCATCTTGCAGTAGTTTGTTTTCTTTATTCTGTTCAACGCACTACTCCACTCAGCTAAGTCCTCCACTCCCTTCATGTTTGCTGCCATTGTCATAATTGCAAATGGCAAACCCGAACATTCTTTTACAATAGACTTTGCGATCTGCTCATTTGAACGAGGAAATTTGATGTCAGGACCAATTTTCTGCATAAATAATTTCCAACCTTCATCATCGGAAAGGCACTCCATTTTGATCACTACATGGCAATCCATCTCTAGGCATACCCGATAAGATCGGGCTGTAAAAATCAACTTACATCCACCCGTGCCGGTAGGAATTCCCAAATCTTTTAGAGGAATAGGATGCAACAGATCATCTAAAATGAGCACGGTGTTCTTTTCTTCCAACGCCGTTGAGAGTTTTTCGGCCCTTTTCTCCAAGTCATCCTCATCCCAAAGATCCAAATTTACTGTTCTTGCAATCTCATCTTGCAATTTACGAATGCTAAAATTTTGTGATACACTAACCCAGGAGACAGAACAAAAACAATTATTCAGAAGTTGGTTTTGTAACTGTGTAGCCAAGGTGGTCTTACCAAGTCCCTCGATACCATATGTTGAAATATAAAACTATTGTTGGCTCACCTCCTAACAGCTTAAGCTTTTGGGAGAATTGGTAAATTAAAATGGTACCAGAGCAGGAGGTTCTGAGTTTGAACCCCTGTAATTACACTATTTAACCCCCTTTATTATCATTGCGTGTTGGGCCTTTAATATGTTTCGGGCTTTTTATAATTTGTGTTGGACTTTCAAATTAATATTTGTCCGTACGTTTGTCCATTGTCTGACCTGCACGTGAAGGAGAGTGTTGAAATATAAAATTATTGTTGGCCCACTTCCTAACAGCTTAAGCTTTTGGGAGAATTAGTAAACTAATACCATAAATGCCAACAATTGAGACGGTTGGATCAGCTAACCTTCGCAAAACCATTTCAGAGTTACTTTCTTGGAATTGTTGAACCTGCTGACCGTGCAAATGATCACCTTTTCCGACAATGAGATGGGACAGACGTCGATACTGTGGCGGTGGTTCCATGCTTTGTTTGTCTGATTGGTGGCGCTGCCCGTGTCTGTAGATGATGGCAGCGGCTGTACGGGTTAGTTGGTCTGATTGGAGGCGCTTACTGTGCGGAGAACGTTGGAGGCTCGGGATGGTGAGAGGGGACGGACGTCGCCCTTGCAGTCGGTTCTCTCTTCCTGGCCGTGGCTTCAGCGGGGGGCTGCTGCCTGGATACTGTGGCGGTGGTTCCATGCTTTGTTTGTCTGATTGGTGGGGCTGTGGCGCTGACTATGCTGAAAACGCCGGAGGCTGCTGGTGATGGTGAGAGGGGACGGACGTCACCCTCGCAATCGGCTCTCTGTTGTTGACCGTGGCTGCAGCGGGGGCTGCTGCATGGATGCTCTGGCAGTGTTGCCGACTATGCGGAAAACACTGCAGGAGGCTGGTGACGGTGAGTACTGGAGAGATAATGGGAGGAAAATTAAGATAATTTTCTCAGCAGGATTTGGAACCAAAAAAAAAAAAAAAAAAAAAACTTAAAAGAGGGGAAATGCAGTGGTTAAACTTGGAGAGAGAATTTTATGTAGGAGGATTGAGAATATGACATCACAATTCACGAGTTTGAGTTAGTTAGGGGGAGTTTGGCATAACCATCCAAACTCCCCAACTCAAACTTTTTTTTGTCTTTTTCCTTAAAAGTTTTTGTCTTTTTTTCAAAAAATTTTTTGTCTTTTCTGAAAATTCAAAAAAATTCAAAAAAATTTACTATTTAAACTTAAAAATCCCAACTCAAACTACTCCACCAAACACCCTCTAAATTTTTCAGCGGGTGAGGAATGTCCCCAAAAAAAAAAAAAAAAAAAAAAAAAAAAAAAGTCTTGGTTGCTCATGAGTCAGTGGAGCCATTTGAGGACGGTTATGTTGCTGCCCTCACCGACCTTGTTTTCTTAAATAATCTTTAAAAATATATGACTCCTATTTTACCATTTAAGGTTTGTATGATATTTGAGTTGAGTTTGAGATGAGATGAAATTTTTAAGTTTGAGTTGATTGATTTTTTAAAAATTAGTTATAAATTTTATTGATTTTTCAGAAAAAAAAAAAAAAAAAATTGAAATGAAAAAGTACAATTTAGTTGAAATTAAACCTCGATGTTAAACGTAGGCTTAGTTTTTACATATACTCTTGCTAAACTATATTTTTTTCATCAATATTTATTTGTATGCACTGGATCCTCCTTTTCATTTTTCGACTGGATTACTAGGTCTAGGCTAACCAAAGTCATAAAGATAAATTAAATTGTCACTTATAGAAGGAAACCCATTAATTAATATTTGGATGAAGTTTAATTACCTTAACTAATTGATACTCAATTATTTCTTTTTTTTTTTTTTAATATCATGCTGATTGACAATTTATTCTTTACTAATTTTGCAAACCAATTTAAGATCTATTTGAGATGGGTTGATCTGGTCGTGCACTTCATCAGTCAAGTCATCGTTAACAACTTGAATCCTTTTTCTAACAAAAAAAAGCCTTCGTCAACAACTTTGTGGAAAATTTGATGATAGACCTACGTTGAAATATCATATATTTCAATTCTCAAATGACTAAAAAATGGGTTAATCTATTGAAATAGTTATAATATCAACTTCGTTATATATATATATATATATACAAACATACATATATATATACAAACATATATATATATATCTATTGAAACAAGTAAAAGTTAAACTACTTACTGAATTACTACATAGACAAAATTATAAGAAATTTATTTATTTACTTTTTTTTTTCCTTTCTTTAAGTTGAATAATGAACAAAATCATCAAACACAAAAATTAAATAGAAGCTTGAAAGAATTAACTATTTGGAAGAAGGAGCATACCTTGGTCAAGTGACTGGTTCTTGTAGATCTAAAGTTGAGCTAGAAATGGAAGAACTTTGTCAAGGCCAGTTCTGAGGGAATACCAAAAATTATGTAAGACCAGAGAGAACACTGGAAAAGCAAAATAATAAACTTCACAAAAAAAAAAAAAAAAAATATATATATATATATATATATATATAAATCAACCAAAAAAAAAATTGGTGCAAAAAAATTAGAGTAATCATGAGAGTAAAAGACTTCTAAAGAGTATACCTTTGCAAAGTTGAGAAGAAGCTGGTGCTTTGTTCAACGATTTGATCAGGAGACCAAAAGATAGCAAACACCCAGAAGTCAAGGGGTAGACTTGATCCGTGGTCCTCTGCCCTGTTGATAAGCAGGTGGACAAGCTCAATGGCTCATTTACAAGAAAAGTTTTGCTGCCCATATATCATCAGGCATCCTATAGTATTGAACTTCAATTACTATAATTGTGAACTTCAGTTATTAGAAATATAAATTTGTGTAGAAGAAAACGTTATTAAAGTAAATGTGAATTTCTCTTATTTTATATTTTCTTTTGCATGAATCACATTTCTAGTTACTCAAGTTCACATTACTGGATACCATTTGATACTAGATAGGAAACCAACCCTGATTTGATATAGTACTAAGGGTATAATGGAGGGCGGTTTAACGATTTATGGAGAGACAATTCAGTTTTTATGAAGGGTTAATTTTGAGGATTATTATAAATAATGCGTATCTCTAAACTATTACCTCATTTATAGTGGTTTTAAGATTTTTGATCTCATTTAAGATAAATCAAAGGGCATATTTATAATTTACTAGAATACTCTCTGACGATCTATGTCAACATGGACCACCAATGCTTTCTAATTGTCGATGTTGGCCACCGAAAAGTATTTTAGTATAATACTTTTGATACTCTACTATAATACGTTTGGTATTCAACATAGTCTTCAAAAGTTGATGACTGGAGATCAATAGCGAAAATATTATGATAGAATACAAAGGATAGAAAAATCTACCAAAATATATGTTGGTATTCTACTAATCAGAGTACCCAATATTTTTGTTGTATACGTGATTCTTTAACATCAAATTATTGAATATACTATTTTAAAAAAATTATTCAACTTTATTAATATCATACATTAATTTTTTTTTTCAATTTATAAAAAAAAGTCACAAAAATCTTAATCTTTATCTTAACATCTATAAAGGGGTCGGTAGATGGGTTGGCAAAGGATGGGTGCCTTTGTTGGGTTTCTCCCCCTTTGTCTATCTGAGTTCAATTCTCATTACCTCCCTTTAGGTCTCGCTCAAAGTTCGGCGGTTGAAGCATAATTTGATGATAGCAAGGTAGATCCTGGGTGATCGACTGATAAAAACTAGTATTAAAAACATGTCTTTATCATATCTAGAGAAATTAATTCCTGTTTGTAGATCTGAAAACGTGAAGATGATGGGATTACCCTTATATCCTTTTTCATTCACCAAAAAAAAAAAAAAAATCTTAGCATATATGAAAGAACAAAAATGTTCTCTTCTTCTTTTGTCATGTATCAACCCATTGTGTTTTTACTTCTCTTTTATGCTTTTATCTTTTTCTTTTTCTTCATTCATTTATTTTCTTTTATGCTCTTATTTTTTTTTATTAATTTCTTTCATCCTTTTCATCTCTCCTTTTATATCTTAACATATATGAAAGATATATATATATATATATATACACACACACATATATCCATTGTTTTTTTTAATTCTCTTTTATGCTTTTATTTTTTCTTTTATCGCTCTCTCTCTGTTTTTTTTTTTAATTTCTTCTATATTTTTCATTTCTTATTATATGTATATACACATACATAATCCTCTCTATATATATCTATTTAATAATAAATTTATGTCTATTATCCATAATAAAAGTATGAATATATTTTTTTAGAATTTTTTTCTTTAAAGTTTTGTAAAAACGGGATTTTTTAATCCGTTAAAAATACTTTCATCTTTCTTTTTCTTCTTATGTCGTTAGGTGCTTTTATTATTGTTATTATTATTATTATTTCTTTATTAATTTATGGAAATTTTTTTTAGTTTCTTTAGGATTTTTTAATTTGATTAAAAAAAGGTTTCAACTAAATTTTTTTGGAATTTTAGTATAAAATTTCGGTTTTTTTTTTAGTTTCATATAAAGTTTCGATTTTTTATTTCTTTTTATTGTTTTGTCGGTCAGTACCTGTTCTTGTCTTTTTTTTTTAAAATTAATTTGGTCATTATATTCTTATATATTTTTTTTATTAATTTAATTAAAAAGGATTTTGTCTAAATTATTTGAAATTTCATTAAGAAGTTTCAGTTTTTGTTTTTTTTTTTTTTTGAAAGTTTCGTATGAAATTTTAGTTTTTTTTCTTTCTTTTTCTTACTTTGTCATTATGTTCTTTTCTCTCCTTTTCTTTATATATATATATATATATATATATATATATATATATTTTTTTTTTTTAAATTCTTATATTTTTTAAGCAATATATTATTCACAGACGTTCGTTAAACCAGTATTGTATAAGAAAAAAACGGTAACTGGGTCAGGCTCCAAACTGACTGACCATCATTATAATGTGGGGCTGATCTGAAGGCTAGCTTTCATTTTTTTAATTTACTTATTTTTGGCTTTGAGACTAGCTTTCATTTTTTATCTTCAAATTAGGATTCCTTTTGGTATCAAAAGTTTTTCCCCAGTAAATGATAATAAAAACAGTGATTTTAACCCTTTTTTTTACTTTCCTCTTAACGTTTCTTTACAGATTTGATTGGCCCCTAAATGAGCATCTATGCAAATGATTATGATGATGATAAAATGGCTTTTTCACTATTTTATTTAACTTTTATTATCTCTAAAGTTTTATAATCATAAGTGAAATATGACTTTTGACTAATGCAGCTATTAAATAAAATAACTATGAATTATTTTTAAAATTGAGTCATTACAGATAAAGTCAAACTTTTTTTTTTGATGTTGAAACACTTTGAAGTAGAGAAAAGTTTGAATAGAAAATTAAAAAAAAAGAAAAAGAAAAAAAGACAAGCAACACAAGCAAAAAAACAAAACAAAACAAAAAGAAAAAAAAAAAAAAAACAAAACTTTATTAAGGGTGTGCTTCGATGGAGGGAGGGAGAAGGGGGTGGAGGGAGAGTCCACTTCCATTAATATTTGGTTGGAAGGAAATGAGGAGGGAGAGGAGAGGTGGAGGGAAAATCTCTTCCTTTGAATCCACCATAATACATCCTTCCATGAATGGAAGGATGCGCATTCTCCTTCATCTTTTTAATTAAAAAGACAATGTTATCCTTAATTAAAAAAAAAAGAATAAGTTTAAAATAGACAATATAGTAATTAACTAAAAGACTATCATATATCTTTTTAACTCTATCTTCTTTTGTCAAATAACGTGAGAGATTTCTATATTCATTTTCATTCTTCACATTCTCCATCTTTTCTATCAAACATAGCTTAAACCCATCGTGGAGAGAGAGAGCAAAATCTATTATAAGGCATCAGTTAAACTTTACATTTTACATTTTCCTTTTTTTTATTTTTATTTTGAGTTTCAAAATTAAAATGGTCTGCCTCTACTTTCCATGGGGTCTATGTTTCTTATTTTCTTGAGGACACTTAAGACTGCTATAAAAAAGAAAATAAAGCTTATGTTTGGTATTCGGATTTAGATTGAAATTTTTAAGTTAAAGTTGGTTGATTTTTAAAAATTTATTATAATTCTTATTGATTTTTTTGAAAAATACAAAATTAAGATGAAAAATTTAAGTTTGGACCTGAAAGTCAAAGAAGCCGAAGTTGTTAATGGCATCATTGCTTCTTTTGAATGGTGATGTTGTTCATTCACTGGAAACTGTGGCCTCTGATTATTTTGTTATCTTTAATTTCCTTCAAGTGGAATGTGAATCCATAAATCCAGGTATGTCTGTGCTCATGAACTTTGTAAGTGAGCTTGGTCTACTAAAAGCTCGGGTATTTAAGTATCCATGTTTTCTAAAAGCTCATTAGCTGTTGCATATATAACATAAAATTTTAGCTAATTAACAACGATAAATTAAAAATGTTAAAGGAAGAGGAAAGCCTATGGGAAAGCGTATACTAATCGGGGTTAGACATGAAATTACGAAATTAACTATAAGAAAGATGTGTGAAAAAAAATGACAATCCGTCATAACTATTAAAATTTTTAACCTAATAACTTTATAATTTCATATTTTACTAATTCAGCTCACGTACATATTTAATAATAAAATAATAAATAATTAATAGAATCATAAATAAAGGATAATATAATAATTAAATGAATTAAAGGAATAATAAATAATAGGTTAATAAATAATTTAAAATTAAAGGAATTGATTAGAAAATTTGAAAAATTAAAGGAGTTGCATAAGCCCAAAACGTGAGCTAGCTTATAAATAAAGCCCAAATGAGCTCTCCTAGTCTTCAGGGGGTGCACAACGAACGAAATTACGAGTATATAGCATATTTCAGCAGAAAAAGAGTGAACCACTAATACATTTTTGTTTCTCCAATGAGGGGCACGTGCCCCCACCCTTCTCAATGTGCATATTATTTATCTATGAGTTCTCTTCTAATCAGTAATTTTCTGAAAGTTATAGCTTAGTAGAGTCTACTTAATTCATTTTTCTGAAGATTTTTGTGATCGATCTGTCCATAAGATGTGTTGGTGCCGAAAACGGTTCCGGCAACAACACCCAATGTGGTCGGGTGGTCGGGTCAGGACCGGCCAGTCGTTCCGCCGTCGGTCACCTGCAAAAGGGAAGCACCTCGGAATGATGGGGACACCGGTGTGGTGTCTGCCGCGGGCACTCCGATGCTTAAGTCAGTTGGGGAACTGATGAGCGAAGGGAGAGGCAGAGCTTTGGCAAGGTAAAAATCACCGTACCTGGATTTGTGGACTCTTCTTCTATTTATAGGCGTCTCTCGCGGATCCGGGTGCTCGGGGCAACCCGGTCGGGTTGGCTACCTAGGGCATCCGGCAGATGACTAGGTCTTAGGCTGGCGGATGCCATTAGTCCAACGAACTGACGCCACGTATCCCTGTCAGAGTAGGTGGCAGCAGGTGGCGATGTGACGTGTTGCACGAGTAGGTGGAAGGCCGTACCACAACCTGGTCGGACGTACACGGGTCGCCTGGTCGCCGTACCCGGGTCGCCTCGTGGCCGTACTCGGCACCTGGTCGCCGTACTCGGCATCTGGTCGGCCGTACGCGGGTCGCCTGGTCGGTCGTACCCGGGTCGCCTGGTCGGCCGCACCCGTGTCGCCTGGTCGGCCGCACCTGGGTCGCCTGGTCGCCGCACCTGGGTCGCCTGGTCGGACGTGCACGGGTCGCCTGGTCGCCGCACCCGGGTCGCCTGGTCTGCCCTACCCGGGTCGCCTGGTCGGACGTGCCCGGTTCGCCTGGTCGGCCGTACCAGGGTCGCCTGGTCGGACGCACCGGGTCGCCTGGTCGGACGCACCGGGTGGTCCGACGCTTTCATGTTACCGGGGTAGTTGGAAGTGGTACCGAAAACGGTTCCGGCAACAACACCCAATGTGGTCGGGTGGTCGGGTCAGGACCGGCCAGTCGCTCCGCCGTCGGTCACCTGCAAAAGGGAAGCACCTCGGAATGATGGGGACACCGGTGTGGTGTCTGCCGCGGGCACTCCGATGCTTAAGTCAGTTGGGGAACTGATGAGCGAAGGGAGAGGCAGAGCTTTGGCAAGGTAAAAATCACCGTACCTGGATTTGTGGACTCTTCTTCTATTTATAGGCGTCTCTCGCGGATCCGGGTGCTCGGGGCAACCCGGTCGGGTTGGCTACCTAGGGCATCCGGCAGATGACTAGGTCTTAGGCTGGCGGATGCCATTAGTCCAACGAACTGACGCCACGTATCCCTGTCAGAGTAGGTGGCAGCAGGTGGCGATGTGACGTGTTGCACGAGTAGGTGGAAGGCCGTACCACAACCTGGTCGGACGTACACGGGTCGCCTGGTCGCCGTACCCGGGTCGCCTGGTCGGCCGCGCCCGGGTCGCCTGGTCGTCCGCGCCCGGGTCGCCTGGTCGCCGTACCCGGGTCGCCTCGTGGCCGTACTCGGCACCTGGTCGCCGTACTCGGCATCTGGTCGGCCGTACCGGGTTGCCTGGTCGGTCGCACCCGTGTCGCCTGGTCGGACGTACCCGGGTCGCCTGGTCGCCGTACTCGGAACCTGGTCGGCCGTACCCGGGCCGCCTGGTCGGCCGCGCCCGGGTCGCCTAATCGGCCGCGCCCGGGTCGCTTGGTCGCCGTACCCGGGTCGCCTCGTGGTCGTACTCGGCACCTGGTCGCCGTACTCGGCACCTGGTCGCCGTACTCGGCATCTGGTCGGCCGTACCCGGGTCGCCTGGTCGGCCGCACCCGTGTCGTCTGGTCGAACGTACCCGGGTCGCCTGGTCAGCCGCGCCCGGGTCGCCTCGTGGCCGTACTCGGCACCTGGTCGCCGTACTCGGCATCTGGTCGGTCGTACCCGGGTCGCCTGGTCGGCCGCACCTGGGTCGCCTGGTCGGACGTGCACGGGTCGCCTGGTCGCCGCACCCGGGTCGCCTGGTCTGCCGTACCCGGGTCGCCTGGTCGGACGTGCCCGGTTCGCCTGGTCGGCCGTACCAGGGTCGCCTGGTCGGACGCACCGGGTCGCCTGGTCGGACGCACCGAGTGGTCCGACGCTTTCATGTTACCGGGGTAGTTGGAAGTGGTACTTTGCGGTCGGAGCAGATCACGGCATCAACATAAGCCCCCCAGCATCTTTGGACTGACCTGGCCAGGGATGCTCCGTGTACTCAAGATGCGCGTGATTGAGCTCCTCATCTAGTTGTTCGATGCTCAAAATTTGTTCTTGCCATTGGGTTGTAGTCGGTTAATTGGGTATGGTCGGGTTCTCGGAGCCGTCTGTGCTTGGTTATGGGACCTTACTCCGTGGTCCGGGGACCAACGTAGTTAGAAATCTGCTAAGGCAGATGTTGGGTCCTGGTCGGGCACGCCTGTTGGTAAATGCCCGGTCGTGGGACCTGACTCCGTAGTCCGAGAACCGCGGGAGTTGTTTGTCTGCAAGGGCAGATGTTGGGTCCTGGTCGGGCACGCCTGTTGGTTAGTGCCCGGTCGTGGGACCTGACTCCGTGGTCCGAGAACCGCGGGAGTCGATTGTCTGCAAGGGCAGATGTTGGGTCTGGTCGGGCACGCCTGTTGGTTAGTGCCCGGTCGTGGGACCTGACTCCGTGGTACGAGAACCGCGGGAGTCGATTGTCTGCAAGGGCAGATGTTGGGTCCTGGTCGGGCACGCCTGTTGGTTAGTGCCCGGTCGTGGGACCTGACTCCGTGGTCCGAGAACCGCGGGAGTCGATTGTCTGCAAGGGCAGATGTTGGGTCCTGGTCGGGCACGCCTGTTGGTTAGTGCCCGGTCGTGGGACCTGACTCCGTGGTTCGAGAACCGCGGGAGTCGATTGTCTGCAAGGGCAGATGTTGGGTCCTGGTCGGGCACGCCTGTTGGTTAGTGCCCGGTCGTGGGACCTGACTCCGTGGTACGAGAACCGCGGGAGTTGGTTGTCTGCAAGGGCAGATGTTGGGTCCTGGTCGGGCACGCCTGTTGGTTAGTGCCGGTCGTGGGACCTGACTCCGTGGTCCGAGAACCGCGGGAGTCGATTGTCTGCAAGGGCAGATGTTGGGTCCTGGTCGGGCACGCCTGTTGGTTAGTGCCCGGTCGTGGGACCTGACTCCGTGGTTCGAGAACCGCGGGAGTCGATTGTCTGCAAGGGCAGATGTTGGGTCCTGGTCGGGCACGCCTGTTGGTTAGTGCCCGGTCGTGGGACCTGACTCCGTGGTCCGAGAACCGCGGGGAAGTTCTACCCGGGTCACGGGGAAGTTCTTCCCGCGTCATGGGGAGGTTCTACTCGGATCATGCATTGTTCTCGGCGAGGTTCTACTCGGATCATGCATTGTTCTCGGCGAGGTTCTACCCGGATCATGCATTGTTCTCGGCGAAGTTCTACCCGGATCATGCATTGTTCTCGGTAAAGTTCCACCCGGATCATGCATTGTTCACGGCGAGGTTCTACCCGGATCAGGCATTGTTCTCGGGGAAGTTCTACCCGGATCATGCATTGTTCCCGGGGAAGTTCGAATGCGGAAATGTTGATTGCTGGAAAGGCGGGGGCCCTCCTTCTAGCGCCAAAATGTTGGTGCCGAAAACGGTTCCGGCAACAACACCCAATGTGGTCGGGTGGTCGGGTCAGGACCGGCCAGTCGCTCCGCCGTCGGTCACCTGCAAAAGGGAAGCACCTCGGAATGATGGGGACACCGGTGTGGTGTCTGCCGCGGGCACTCCGATGCTTAAGTCAGTTGGGGAACTGATGAGCGAAGGGAGAGGCAGAGCTTTGGCAAGGTAAAAATCACCGTACCTGGATTTGTGGACTCTTCTTCTATTTGTAGGCGTCTCTCGCGGATCCGGGTGCTCGGGGCAACCCGGTCGGGTTGGCTACCTAGGACATCCGGCAGATGACTAGGTCTTAGGCTGGCGGATGCCATTAGTCCAACGAACTGACGCCACGTATCCCTGTCAGAGTAGGTGGCAGCAGGTGGCGATGTGACGTGTTGCACGAGTAGGTGGAAGGCCGTACCACAACCTGGTCGGACGTACACGGGTCGCCTGGTCGCCGTACCCGGGTCGCCTGGTCGGCCGCGCCTGGGTCGCCTGGTCGTCCGCGCCCGGGTCGCCTGGTCGCCGTACCCGGGTCGCCTCGTGGCCGTACTCGGCACCTGGTCGCCGTACTCGGCATCTGGTCGGCCGTACCGGGTTGCCTGGTCGGTCGCACCCGTGTCGCCTGGTCGGACGTACCCGGGTCGCCTGGTCGCCGTACTCGGAACCTGGTCGGCCGTACCCGGGCCGCCTGGTCGGCCGCGCCAGGGTCGCCTGGTCGGCCGCGCCGGGTCGCTTGGTCGCCGTACCCGGGTCGCCTCGTGGCCGTACTCGGCACCTGGTCGCCGTACTCGGCACCTGGTCGCCGTACTCGGCATCTGGTCGGCCGTACCCGGGTCGCCTGGTCGGCCGCACCCGTGTCGTCTGGTCGAACGTACCCGGGTCGCCTGGTCAGCCGCGCCCGGGTCGCCTCGTGGCCGTACTCGGCATCTGGTCGGCCGTACCCGGGTCGCCTGGTCGGTCGTACCCGGGTCGCCTGGTCGGTCGTACCCGGGTCGCCTAGTCGGCCGCACCCGTGTCGCCTGGTCGGCCGCACCCGGGTCGCCTGGTCGGCCGCACCCGGGTCGCCTGGTCGCCGCACCTGGGTCGCCTGGTCGGACGTGCACGGGTCGCCTGGTCGCCGCACCCGGGTCGCCTGGTCTGCCGTACCCGGGTCGCCTGGTCGGACGTGCCCGGTTCGCCTAGTCGGCCGTACCAGGGTCGCCTGGTCGGACGCACCGGGTCGCCTGGTCGGACGCACCGGGTGGTCCGACGCTTTCATGTTACCGGGGTAGTTGGAAGTGGTACTTTGCGGTCGGAGCAGATCACGGCATCAACAAGATGTATGTTTGTACTTACTTGTGTATAGCAAAAAAAAAAGAGAGAAAAATATACGTTGATTTTAGACAGGGACATCTAAAGCCTGTAGTAGACATAAAAAGCGAGGTCTAAAACCCTTAATTTAAAGCAATGACTATACTCGTCGGTTGATTTAAAATTGATGTCTAAAATGCAAAAGTAAAAAAAGACAAAAGAAAAAAAAACGTTTTTTTTTTTTTTTTTCTATTTTTCTTTGAAGTTAAAATCTTGCAAATTAAGAAGTATGACCCTAACTTATTTGCAAAAGGAAAAAAAAAAAAGATTTAAGATCCTTTTTTGTTTTTTTGTTTTTAATTCTAGAAAGTTAAGATCCTAATATCTATATATATATATATATATATATATATATATATACATATTTTAGATTAGAAATGTATTTTATTTTAAACTTGATAAGTCAGACTTGACAAAAAACCTCAAAAACTTTGGGAGGGTATGTACAGAAGAAGTAGAACTAGAAATAGCTAGTCTAGCTCGAAAGAGGACTATAACATTCCCTTAACAAGAGCCATAACAAATCATATCACTTCGATCCTGTAAACATTCATCTCTGATATCTTCGATCACATTAGCTTCCAAAGCTCGCATCGTAGGATTTTGGACCACCCAAACCACATAGCATCCTGATTCAATGGTACAAGACAAATAACCCTACGAGCAAGCAAGCCAAGCACCCTCATGAGCAGCAAAACATTTGCCAAGGTGAGGAGAGAACCTTCCAAACAGTCGCCGAGAAACAGCCCCCAACACCATCCCATTAGCGTCTCTAGCAACCACTCCAATCCCCATAAAATCCATGTTGCTGTCCACAGCTGCATCAACATTAATTTTCATAGAACCTTCTAAGGGAGGGCGCCACACAGATTTAGGAACATAAAGGATCATAAATAAAGAGCTAAAAGAAACATAAAAAACCCCCAACTCTTCCCTGCTGCATTCATCCGACACAAAGGAACACAAAGAGCTAAAAGGACCTCCAAGAAAAGCATTGAGAACCGGTCATAAAATAGTTTCTTCCCACATCTCAATAGCTTCCGCACATAGCCACAAGAAGTGAGTGCAATCCTCCACAGATTTCCGACATCTAGAACACCATTGATCAACATTAATCCCTCGCCTGCAGAAGTGAGATAGAACTGGAAGAGCTTCGTGAAAAGCATGCCACACATGGATCTTAATCTTACTTGGCACATTTAGTCCCCACAGCTTGTTCCACCACCTCTCCAAATTGTTCCCATTCGAACATCCAGCAAGTCTTCTCCCTTCCATTTCAATCCGATAACCTGATCTCACCGAATATACATGATGCAGCGTGACTCAGAGGCCCCTTTACAAGGCTCAGAGGCCCACTCCCGGGAACTTGGTGTTCTCAAAGCATATAAAGGGTTCGATCCTTGGTATGAACAACCTATGGGTGCTCTGCAAAAGGGCCCCAGGATGGGTTGGAGAGTTTGGTCTGTAGGCCTGGTAGCAGCGGGCCATGCCTGGCCATGCCCGGGAGTGGGCCTCTGAGCCACCTGGCCATGCCCGGAAGTGGGCCTTTGAGCCACCTGGCCATGCCCGGGAGTGGGCCTCTGAGCCTTGTAAAGGGCCTCTGAGCCACGCTGCATCAATACACCTTTGTGGTCGTAGTGCCACACCAATATATCATCACGTCTACCAGCACTAAGAGGAATCCCCAGCACTAGGTCTCTATCCACCGGCCAAAAAACCTTGTCAATCATCTCATCATTCCATCCCGATGGCGGCATTAGATCTGTTACCTTTAAATCCGTAAACTCTGCAGAAGGAATGGTAATAGGTACCTTCCACTTTTGATCGACAAACATTTCCCACCTAACCCAATGAATCTTCCTATCCTCAACACTGCCGCCCCACCAAAAGCGAGAAACAAGGGATTGAAGTTCTTCGCACAAAGTAGAAGGGATTCTAAAAATACTCACTGTATAAGTAGAGGTCGCTTGGGCCACGGCCTTGATTAAGATCTCTCTACCGCCAACTGAAAAAAACTTCCCTTTCCACATGTGCACTTCTTCCCAATCTTCTCCGTAAGCTCCCCAAAGACTTTCTTCTTGTTCCACCCTACAAATGAGGGGAGCCCAAGGTAGACATCATGGACTGCCGTTCTTCCATTCGCAAATTCGGACTAAAGCTCACTATCGACTTCTGAAGGTTGATAACTTGACCACAGACCTTTCATATTTTTTCAAAATCTCCTTAATGACATCACAACTCGGAATATCAGCCTTGCAGAACAAGATACTGTCATCGGCAAAAAAACAAATGGCTTACTTTAGGAGCTTTTCCTGGCACATGAAACCCCCGCTAATCTCCCATTAGCCACGGTTTTCCTTAACAGGCCAGAGAAACCCTCCGCGCATTGCAACAAAAGATAAGGAGATAAAGGACACCCTTGGTGAATTCCCCTAAAAGGTATAACTTTACCCCTCGGGACAGCATCAACCAGGAAAGAAAACTGCGACGCAGTCCATCACCCGTTCGGCCCATCTCTGAGAAAAACCCAGCTTGATCATAACCTCCCCGAGAAACGACCATTCGACTCTATCGTATGCCTTGCTCATGTCCAATTTAAGTGCCATTAAACCATCCTTGCCTCCTGTTTTGCGTCTAATCGTGTGCATCGTCTCATAGGCCACAATAATATTGTCGGTAATTAACCGACCTGACACAAAAGCACTCTGCTCTTCGGAGACAGTATACGTTAGCACCTTCTTAAGCCGATTAGCTGATGTCTTAGTAATGATTTTATAGATAACATTACAAAGACTTATGGACCTAAACTCTGAGACTTTCCTAGGCACTTTGACTTTCAGAATAAAGACAATGAAGGTATAATTCAAATCATTAACCGATCGGTGATCATTAAGAACCTGAAGACAAACTTTAGTAACGTCTGCCCCTACCAACTCCCAATTCTTCTGATAGAAACCCGAGTGGAAGCCATCGGGACCTGGAGATTTCCAAGCTCCCATATGAAATGCTACTTCTCGGACCTCCTCTGGCGTAAACGGGCAGTCCAATTCATTACTCATTGTTGGCGTAATCTTCCGAGATACTCCTCCAACACTTCATTCATAACCTCTTGATCTGGGAAAGAATCAGAAAAAATCTCACTGAAATAGTTCTCCAGTTCTTTGACAAAATCTCCTTTATTGCTAACCCAAACGCCATTAGCATCTTCCAAACCTTTGATCAAATATTTGTTCCTCGTTGAGTTGCCTTGGAATGGAAAAACTTCGTGTTCCGTTTGCCACCCCGAAGCCATTCCGACCAAGATCTTTGTTTCCAATAGTATTCCTCCAAGGCTAGTAGCCGATCAAGCTCTTTCTCTTTCAACAAAATACGCTTCTTAATCTCCGCTGACCATAGGGAAGCATTCAATTCTTCCAACTCCTTTTGTGCGAGCTTCACTTTCTTAGGAATATTGCCAAAAGTATTGGCTCCCCAAGTCTTGAGTGATTCCGCACATCCGCGTAATGCCTCTTCAAAAATTTTCCCATCACCTCCTATCACCTCTATGTTTGCTTTTCCGATCCTCTTTTTAAACCATGCATCCATTGAATTTTAAATATTAATTATTATTTATTATGCCCCTTAGAATATTCCAAAAAAGCCCCCATAATAAAATTCTAATTTTTATTATTTTTACCCACCTACCAATAAATTACCTTCTATTTCTTATAAACGATGTTTTTTTTTTTTTTTAAAATCAGTTTGGTTGCCTTAGAAAATCTTGTATGCATGTATATTTTGTTTTGATAGCAATAAAGGCTATGGTGGTGGTCTTCTCATTGCCTCATTTTGAGCTCCACAAGAGTGAGATATATTTCCCTGAGAATGATAAGAAAGATATAAGCTCTAACCCAATCTCTTACAATTGTCAACCTAGCTCCTACTCATTACATCCCCAATGCATGCACAATCAAAACTGGAACGGGAATCTTACAGAAATTTCATAGAGATTAAATATGAGTAGATGAAAGAAGAGGCTATAGAAGATGTTACACTCTTTTGCCACCCCATTCATCCCTGTGGGATGAAAGAGGAAAAAAAGTTTCTTGATTATTCTTCAAAAGATAAATTAAAAAGCAAACACTTTATGTGAGCTAATATCTTGCTTTTCTTATATGGAGTTAAAAGGTTGATCATCAAATATCTTTATTGCTTTTCCGTATAATCAGGAAAAAAAAAAAGAAAAAAAAAATAGGAACAGTAAATCGATATATAAACACACAAGATATAAACATTACTTCAAAAAAATGATATATAAACACTTTTTCTGGCAAAGGTCGAAGTTCTTTTTCTAATTGATTCACTAATTTTTGTAAATTTAATCGGATTGTGTACATATTGGAATCATTTTGTGCACTAAGTTTGTGCATACAGCTTTCTATTTAAAGGTTCTGATGGAGTTAATCTTTTAGAGGCTTTGACAGGATTTGGAATATGGGCGAAGAATGATATGGTTGGGACATTGTTTTGATGATTCCTGTTCTTATGCTCATCAAGTTCACTCTTGAGAAATCATCTTTGTGGCTGATGTTTCATTGGCGCCTAGTAAAAGTGTCCGGTAAAACTTCAAATAACCGATATCTTACATTTACAATGCAGAGTAAATTGTTTTTACATTCTGAACTTTTTTTTTTCAATCTAAAAAAATTTACTTTTAACGTCATTTTGATATAACAGACGTCTAAAATGATTATTTTAATACTACCGATTATAACGTCTTTAGTCTAGATGTCACTTTTTTGACCGACGTTAACACTCTTTGAAGTCGGATAAAAATTGACGTTAGAGGTTGCACTTTTACCATAACATTTTAAGTTAATCCAAAATTAACCCCATAAAGTGGTGTGAGAACGATAGGTCTTTCTGTCAGCTGTCGATTAAAAAAATGACATGAAATAGCACTTGTGTCATGCGTGGTCGGCACTTTGAGTAATAAATTAGGAGGGCATGATGAATTATAACATATATTTACGAGAAAAACAAAACATAAACTAAGAACATACGTAAGCATCATATAAATAAATGACATTTATTTATGATCTTTTCAATCAGAGGTCCTTCAAAATAACATATAAACATCCCAACCAAGTATAAAATGAGTAAAAACACAATAATAATATAGAAGAAAAACATCATATAGCGTGTTATAAACATGAAAAGTTTGAAACACACAAAATATTATGTGTTTGCTTACAACTTTTGTAGTGAGTCCTTTTGATACTACATTTTAAGATAAAAATATTTAAACCGTAACTTTGATAGAAATTATTGACAAATACTTAATCTCACCTTCTCCATTGATTTTAGTTTTGATTTTTTATAAACAGTAAAATAATTAATAAAACTAATTAATAAAAGAATCATTCTAAAAAAAAACAACTCTTCTAATTAAAAAAAAAAAAAAAACATCATTACTTGTTTATTTCGGTCTTCATGAATAATCTGTACTTTACTTTGTAGGGGACTGGAGTTAAATGGAAGCACGTACATCTGTGATATGTCCGATGTTTAGATATTGCATACCAGCAAAACAAAAAAAACAAAAAAAAGTTTTCGTCTGGTATATTAGAAACATACACAACACTCGAAAACGGTTGAAATATAGTAAAGCAAAAAAAGTTGAATAACGGCGGAAAAAGACACAGAAGAACCAACAGTTAAATACCAAGTTGATTTGATTCCATCTTAGAAATTAGATTTTAATTTATTTATATACGGTGATTCTAGATATTAATTTCACTTTTTTTGTTAAGAAATAACAATATTTAAAGTTTATAAGTTGCTTAATTTACTACAGTAAGTCATTAAAAAATGTCACATCATCAAATGTAATTATGATATACATTTATCTTTATAATTTTATCGGTAATCATTTATGATAATAAAAAATGAGTAATCATTGAAACATGACGAGCGAAAAAACAAATTCTAGATTTTCAAGTATTTTAGTTCAAGTAAAAACTATTTAAGTTCAAGTGCGTACATACAGTAGTAATTCATGGTTTCTCCACCACAGTAATATATAGAAGTATATTAAATACATTTATCCCGAAGTTGTTAAAAGAGAAAAAAAAAAAAAAAAAAAGTTATACCTGCGATGTCTTCAACTGCACGAACTCCTACGCCCAACAACAAGAACGGCGCTCATGTGTTGTTCTTATCTGTCGGGATATTGGCTCTAGCTAAGTCCCACACTGGTTTTGGACTAAACCTTTAGACTTCTGTAGACTTATAATAAGAGTTTAGCTTTTTAATCTAGAAAGTATAAACAATATTTATTTACTCAATAGTTGTAGAACTTTTGAAATATTTTAGAATAGCAATAGCAAAATGATGACTACATTAATCATAAGATGCTATTTACATTTGGTGACTACTAATTATTAATTTATGATCTATAGTACATATTTATAAATAAAAAAATTACTTTGATTTATTTTTTAAAATAAGACACGTAAAATGAATCGAAATAATTATTTCAACATTAAGTCAAGATATTTTTTTTACCTAATTTATCCTATGTAAATTAGTTGTTTACTTTTTAAAGATGTACAAACACGTAAATTTTAGACATAATACTTTTAGACATGAAAGACTATTGATAAAAGGAAAAAACTCACATCATTCTATTTTTCACAAAAATACTAAACAAACTTCTTGAGATGGAACTCTAAAAAAGATGTTAATCTTTTCATGCTTGTAATATCAATTGTTGAATTCCAACATATTCTTGTCTAAAATGAAAACAAGATTCGATATACAATTTTTCTAAGGATTTCTTGTTTTTGGTTACTCGTAAACAAGTTTTTTTATTTTTACTAGAAAGATACTTGAGGATCAACTTGTTATAGCTAATAACTGTTCATTACTAATTGATATAATCTGTCGCTCTCACAACTTTATGATTGGTTTCATAAGTTTGTTGCCTAATTTTTCCTGCTGAACAAGTAAATTTTCCTTTTTGGTTGAACTTGAAACGTATAAAGAAGAGTAATGATAATTGGCATCGCAAACATCAACTCGGTACTAGCTCCTCATATGTGTCAGTGGCATTTATCTAAGGAAGTGTATAAGGAGCAAATGTTTTCCTTTTTTAAATATTGACCCCATCTCTTTAAAAAACAATGCAATTATTTTCATTCCAAAACCATTTGTAAACGTGGGCTTACTTTCTCTGGAATTGTGCGGAGCTACAAGTTTGCGATGCCGATAAGTAATGCTCATAGAAGAACTCAAGCCTGAAATTTATTTATTTATTTATTTATTTATTTATCATATTAACAAGTATTACATTATGGACGGATAATATTTCTGGTAACAGTTGAAGTCTAATTAAAATTATACACCTAGTCAACTCTAACAGAGGATGGGATTATATTTTGTTTATGTATCCATCTGTTTGATGTATTAATTATTATTATTATTATTATTATTATTATTAAGGGAAACTAAGGAAGGAAAAAGAGCTGGCTAAAGCTTGTCTGATTAAACGGCATTTAAAAAAAATAAAATAAAAAGAAAAAACTCTCCCTCTCAGACCTATTTAAGACGGACAATGGTAACATGACAGAATTAGTTCGTATATCCTTTTATTTGTGTCTCTATTTATATCTCTCTAATAATAATATGACACATGTGTAATTAATATAATATTTTTATTGATTTGATAAGATATTATAATTAAATATATATATTTAAATAACGTATCATGATATTATTGAGGGGACATGAAGGAGAAAGAAATAAGAGAATGGAGGAGTTCGATAGTTGGATCCTAAAATGACAAAGGTTCCATATCTCTCCCAACGAAAGAAGACGTAAAGTCTGAGAAACAGATCATCACCACAGAAGTGTCATACAGCTGTTTTTTGTTTTTTGTTTGTTATGTTTTGTTTTATTTTGTTTTTTGTTTTGGGTTCATAGCTAAATGACATTTTTTAATAAGTTTTTTAATAAATAACTCAAGTTTTTAAAAATTAATTAAAATAAATTTTTTTAAATGGTCAATCATTGATTGACCATATTAATGGTTAATCATTAATTGATTATTGGTTCATCACTGATTGATCATTGATAAATCACTTATTGATCATGATTAATCATTGATTGATCATAATATATAACTTACAAATATTTATAGTTAATCGCTGATTAACTATAAATATTAATATCATCAATTTTCTGGTCGATCAATGATTAACTATGAGTAAATCACTGATTTATCATTAACTATGGTCTTGTTTTCTCGTTCGTTTTGGGCGAAAACAATATTTCTTTTTTTTGGTGATTCAATTCTTTTTTTTTTCACCCAAATTTTTTTTTTCATTTTGGTCCCTTTTAAACAAGTTTTTCTTTTATTGGTCTTTCATTTTTTTTTTTCATTTTCGGACTAAAATTTATCCAATTTTCATTTTAGCCCTTATATTGTTCTTTTTTTCATTTTAGTCCTTTTATCTTTTTGGTTCTTTTTAAATTTTTTTATTATTTTTTGAAGTTTTTCGTTTACACTTTTGCTATTAATATGCTTTGTTTGTCTATCCTTTCTATATCAATAGCTATATATTGAAAGAAAAAAAAATTACAGTTGAAGCTTCTTCTTTTTTTCCCCTACAATTTAGTCCTTTTTTTTGTATTGATCAATTATTTTTTTTTCATTTTAGTCTTTTTTTTCATTTTTGTTTTTTTTATGTCTCTCTTTTTCACTTTTCAGGTTCTTTGTTATTTTTTCTTTTTAAATTTTGTGGGTTTACTTTTTTAACTTATTTTAATTTTTTACTATATACAAAAATTTTCTCGAATATGTCCAATATGCACGTAGCACCTAAAAAGTTGAAAAAAAAGCTACTATAGTACTCCAAAACGAAAACTTTTTTTTAGTCCTTTAGTTTTCTTTTTTTTTTTTTTCTTTTGGCCAATTTTTTTTGTTTTTTATTTTAGTCTTCTTTTGTTTTGTTTCTTTTGGCCCAATTTTTTATTTTTCATTTTAGACCTTTTATCTTTTTTATCTTTTTTCATGCGCCTTTTTTTTTTATTTTAGTTTTAGGAACTTTGTTGATTTTTTTGGTTCCTTGTGTCTATTTTGTATGTATATATATATATATTTTTTTTCTATTTAGATAAGTTTTCTCAATTATATCCAATCATGTACATCGCACATGCCTTTAAACTAGTTTTATCATAAAGGGGAAAATTAAAATTTAGGATACAATTTCTTAAAAATTCAGGGTGGCATATGGCCCCCTCGTCCCCAACTACCTCCGCCGGCCCTAAAGAGGGCATGCCGGCATAATTCGTAATTCCCGTCTCCATCGTTTATAAAAAAGCGTTGCCGCTTCTATCACAGTAAACTCTAATTGGTGTATTTTACAGCAATTAATTACTTTGGAAAAATGAGAAGAGACGGCTTTTGCACGTTGCAGTAAGTCGTTGCATTGAGCCAATAGTCATCGCTTACTTAACCTTGGAATCGAAGTGTTCGGTCCAATTATTTCAAGTAAATTAATGACCGGCTGATTGTGGCAATCAAAGGCTCTTCTGATTGTAAAATAGCCGAAGCCTCAAAATTCCATTTTTTGTTTATTTGTTTTCTATCAATTTTTTGTTTATAAAAAAAGTTGACTTTTGTTTATTTATTTTCTTTTTTCTTGAATCATCTCAATTTTTAATTGATAAAAAGTTGTCATCACCTGCAGGATTTAGCGATTAGTCTCTGAGTGATACTTTTGGTTTTTTATAGTATTGGAGTGAGGATTTAATTGAATGTGTCGATCTGTACCTGATTAAAATATATAAGTTGACTTGTTTTTTTTAATATATAAATGATTAGTCAACTTGTTATTGTGTTTTTTCATATAATTAAAAAAATATAGACAGAAAGAGCCAAATAATATATTTGGAGACTTTAATTTAAAATTATAGCACAATTTCTAAAGACTAGTATAATAAACAACATATTTATTTTTATTATACACAAAAATAGCAAAACTACTCCTACAACTCCTCTCTTCTCTATCTTCTCTCTCTGTAGCGATTCTCAATGTCGCCAGTGCCCATGCCATTGTTGTCATAATAGCTTATTATTATTTATTTGTAAATATGTTATTTATAAGAAAATCTAAACTAGAAAATACAAGGATTTACCGTCGGAAAACTATGTTATAATTTATCATCTTTTAGAAACCTATTATGATTTTCAAAAGTATTTATAAAACAAGCAAATAGCATATTAATGAACAGGCAAAAGTAAATCATATATTCTCCTAATAAATAAACTATTTACATTAATAAATAGTTTATTTACGCCGTATTCGCTTCATAAATTTATTATTTACATTCCTTAAAAATTATTATTTATTGTAGTTTCATGAATATGATTTTTATTTTAAATTTCATAAATGTGCTTTTTATTTTCAAATTCATAGATACAATGTTTATTTCTTTTTAAATTTTTTAAGCACGCTATTTACCTCCTTTTTTCAAAAAAAAAAAAAAAAAAAAAATCTTTATCCATTTGAAAGGAGGTATGTCTAAACTTTGATTGCCTATTCTAGATAAACAAGTGAGAATAGTTGTATTTTTTTTTCCTCCAACACCAAGTTTTATTTTATTAATTCTTTTTTTTTTCTTTTGTTAATCTCTCGAGCTGACCCAGTCGATTTTTTGCCATCTCGTTTCAATGCAGGTGAAGGAAATTCTTTGCACGACGTCAACACGTATTTCCATTAGAACATGTAGTTTTCCTCTACCAAAAAAAGTAAAAATAAAAAAAATAAAATATGGAAATTTACAAGAACTGTCTTTTTGTTAATCTTAAGGAGAGGGGAAAAAAAAAAAAACATACACACACAGAGAGTATATTGCCAACATCTGTTTCTATTATCCATAGTTAACAAACAACTAAAACATGGCAATAAGCAAGTAAAAATATAGATAATTGTATCTATATATATAGTTTCTATAAATTTCATTGTCATGGTATTTCTTCATTGATGGGCGGTGTGTGTGAGGCTATTTTGGTATATCCCTCACTTTCTTCCATTTCAATGACCTCTTCTTCTCCATGCGTCTTCTTGCACTCGTAGTAAAAAACCGTGTAAGCCGTCCAAGAAAACATCTTAACCAAGCAAGCAATGTTCAAGAAAAGCAACTCAATAACAATGCCAAACGACAATGAATTATATTGTTTGTTGAGAGTCTTCATAGTAAGCTTGAAAACAATGTAAAATAATATCCCGAATAGAAGTTTGATACAAAACCCTTTAATCTTCATGCCCTTAACGAGCTCCGCAGCCTTCCCAAGTGCCTTGATCCCGCTTTTTTCTTCGAGTATTGAGACGATGATTGCGAGTGTCCAAACGACGGAGAGGTGTAGATAGAAGATTGAAATGATCATGAATACCACGGTGGAAAAGAGAGAAAAGGAGAATCCTTGATCAAAGACCAAGACAAGGGGGAGTATAAATGTGAATACAAAGAATATATAACCTAAATCCAAAAGGGTTGTGTAAAACAATGTGACAAATGGTCTTCTCCAAGTTTGCCCTACCGTCGACAATAGATCCTTGATATGTAACGTCTCCTTTCCACCGTAGATTGCGGCGGAAGTTATAATTGTCGCGGTTGAGAAGAATAAGGAGGCGAGACCGTTGGCCACGATGAAAATCCACTCGACCCCGACTAAGGTCCCGAGATCTTCTTTCAAGGAAAGGATGTCGTCAGTGAAAGCGGAAGTGCCGGGTGTAGGGCTAGTAACAATCAGGACAGTAACTTGAGGATGAAATCGGAGAGCAAAGGCTTGATGGAGAAGAAATTTGACAAGAAAAATATGGAGCTGAGGAAAAGAAAGAGAAGGGTAATTGATGGAATTAGCTTCCCTTTTTTACGAAAATTTCGTAGGTTTCCTTAGGGTTTCCACAAAACCGGCGAGAATATTCATATTGTAAGAACTCATCTGATCAGGAGATCAGGAAGATTGTTACGTAATCAAGACTATGAACTCTTAAGCCCCCCCACCAAAAAAAAAAAAAAAAAAATCAATGTTATGCACTGAGATGTTCAATTTCTTTTTCCAGGGGAATCAGCTAATATGGAAGTATTTATAATAATTTTTTCCCCAATTTATTTATTTTATTCAACCAAAAAGGACCAGTCTACTTGTAACTAGTTGAACAACTAGCTGACTTTTTGTTTTCATAAAACACCAACTAGGTACCCTTTTTTTTTTTTTTCAAAAAAATTTATAGAATAGTTCAGCAACGTCTGTTTTAGATCTAGACAGTTATCTGGTCAACCGCCAATTGTTTATCGTTTATATAGCAAGAAATCAGGAAAATTGCACATGAAACTAATTTTCATATGTATATGTGTGTGTGTATATATATATAGTATATAGTATATACATAAATTAATGTTTTTGTGTCATATGCCGACTTGACCGCTCTACGCCACATGGATGGCATGACGTCTTAATTAATTTATTATTACTACTATTTATATTAAATATTTTAAAATCTTGCTATTTTACTTTCTTTAATTTTGTAAAAAAATATTATTTACTATAATTGCTCTATTAATATGTATATGTTTGAAGTGCTAATCAACTTTTTACGCTGAAAGAAAAATTGTTCTATTTTTAATTCGATAATTATTCAATTTTTGTTTAGGGAATGATGGCTATTCAATTTTTTATGTCCCCTGATAATGGATTTTTTATTTTTATTCTTTTAATTAGCTCTCTTTTTTTATAATTTTGTTTACAGGGATCCCATATATATTTAAATGTCCTATTAATGAAATGTGATTCTTCTCTATCTCTGGGTTTTGTTTCATGGGGTTTTTAAGAGGAATATGTCTTATTGCATAAATTCAAACGAAGGCTATCTTTTAAATTCTGCTTTTCCCATATGGATTTCCATAGTTTACAGCCTGTATCTGTTCTCCAAATATCTCTTAATAAGATTATGCATATCAATTAAAAAATTAATTTCAATTAATATTAGTTAAATATATGATTGATAGGATAGGAAAAAACATATAAGAGAAGATAAATAACTAGATATATGAGTCGAATCCTGAAGATTGATGACTTCTTGAGCCATTATCATGATTTCTCCATTTGATGGCCTCAAATGATTGAAGTTTTTCTATTTGAATCATTATATGTCTAATTCCTATTATTTTAGCAAATGAGTTTTCTCTTGATTTCTTTCACTCTCTCTTACCTCTTGGGTTTTCATTGGGGTTTTTTTTTTATTGTATTTCTCTTTTAGCTTAGGCTCCGTTTGATGTTACAGTTTGAGTTGAAATTTTTAAGTTTGAGTTGGTTGATTTTTTAAAAATTAGTTATAATTTTTGTTGACTTTTAAGAAAAAGATAAAAACTGAGATGTAAAATTTAAGTTTAAGATGATTTATCAAATGGAGGCTTAATGTTGGACCTTGGGGATAGTGAATGATTTCTTATACCTTATACGCGTTCTTAATGGGCATGTTTATAGATAGTCCTGAGGTTTTACATTCCCCGTTTACCAATAGTAAATTACACACACACCACACATATAAATATCTAGTATTTCTGCTACATTATGTAACGTACTCTTCCAAATTATTGACAGAGAATAAAAAATCTATCTATTTTTTTATTTGTCTCAAAGTTCAGCTTTTTTTATTTTTTTTCCCTCTCTCTCTCTTTCTTGTCCTTAGTTCTCGTGGAATTTAAAGAAAGAACAGATAATAAGGAGAAATGTGAAAGGAGAAAAGAGAATAAAATGTAATATGGATTTGGGCATCTCATATATTACATTTCAATATAACTTTATTTGAACAGTAATATTATGTCTGGAAACTATTCATTCGCTCATATAATCATATGACCATATCAATCAGTCAATTTTATATATGCTTCTATGTTATAGTGTATAATATCATATAAATTTGTAATGTTTTTGCATGAAATTGTATCGTACTTTACAAAGAAATATATGTATCATTAATTAAGTAAATAGGAATGGATTAATTAAAGAAAAGGAAAAAAAGTTCTTTGAAATATATGTTTTTTTATATAAATTTTTTAAATTGATCATGAGAATAATGTAGCAAATTCTTTTAATGGATTAATTAAAGAAAAGGAAAAAAAAAGTTCTTCTAAATATGTTTTTATAAACAATTTTTAAAATGATCACGAGAATAATGTAGTGAATTCTTTTAAATGAATAATATAGTAAATTTAATAAAAGAAAATGATGAATGTGAAAAGATAATTAAAATGGTAGAATAATATTTTAATGAAAATTATTAGGATTAATTTTGGAATATATAGGGGTGTAATAAGTAATTTTTTTTTCTCAAGTGTAGGTGCAGAGGGTTAACAGAAGTGTAATTAAATTTCCAAATGATTGTAATGCCCTTCTTTGGATATAATGTGTAAGTTATGTGCAAAAAATCATCCAAATTTTAATGAATTTGAACAAGGACTAACAGTTCTAAAAATCATAAGTTCAAAGGGTTAATTGCCAAAAAAAAAATTATGGATTAAATTTCCAAATTCAAAAAGCTAGGGGTATGCGTACAAATAGCAAAAAAAAAAAAAAAAAAAAAAAAAATTCACTCAAATAAGGAAGTGTACTTAAAACAAGATTTCTAAAAAAATTAAATCTCGAGAAGGAAAAAGACACACTAAACAAGTTATTATGAACAACAAATTTGAATCAAACATTAAAGTACTTACAAGTATTGATAATTTAGCAAAACAAAAAAAAAAACAAAAAAAAAAAAACAAAAACAAAAAAAAAAAAACAAAAAAACAAAAAAAACAAAAACAAAAACAAAAACAAAAAAAAAAAAAACAAAAAACAAACCGTGTTGGTAGATCATCCTAAGGCCAATCTTGACTTCGACTAGGCAATTATTCAAATTAGACAATGATATGGATAGATGCAAAAATCAGTAAACTCAACAGCACATTTGGAAGATGCTTAAGAAACTTAACATCTGTGGAGTCGGTTTGTGCCCGACCCTTTATGGCCTTCCTTAATTAAATTGTCCAAGTTATCGTTGATGAAACTAAAACATTCGAAAAATCTCTATTCTAGGATTCTCACTTTAAATCTTACTCTACTTTTTTTTTTTTTCGGAAGTTGAAATTTATTCAAAAGCCAAATTGGCCAAAAAAAATCAACAGAAGAATAAAAAGCGTACGGAGCAAAGAGTCAGCAAATCTGTTACCCGCACAAGCAACAGCGACATGGTCAAATAATAAAGACACCTTCTAATGCCTTCAAGAATGCTAATATTATCAACGCAGACAGGAAAAATACTCGTAATCACCGATCATGAGTAAAATCGACAAATCTGTTTCCACAATTCAGAATCTAGTTCTGTATGAGTCACAAATTTCAAGCCTTCCAGAGCGTCGAACAATCAGCAATATAGGGATGAAAGGATCTGTCATACTCTTTGCCAAACAACCATGGCCAATTCAAAAAGAGTTTTTTTTATGTTGTGTTTTTGCCATGAACTTTTGTAAAAGTTCAAGGAATTTTTATTGAGAAGACAAAAGGCAAACAGCAAGATTCTAGCAGGGGAAAAAGAAAAGAAAACACAGAGAGTAAAACCTGACCTTTATTATTACAAAATGCACAAGAACAGTATTAAAGACTTGAACGACTGGCACAGCAAGCACTAAAATTTTAAAACGAAAAGGCATACTAAACACATTCTGAATAGAAATTCAGCACACAACAGAACTGATAAGTTTTTATAATTAAAAAAAAAAAAACCTTGTCGATAGATCTTCCCAAGACAATCTTTACTCAGCTAGGCAATTTGGATATGACAGAAAGCTAATTCCACATTTGGCAGGTGCATGCTACAGAGAACTTGACATCAATAGAGGCGGTGTATGATCAGTCCTTTTGATATCTCGGAATAAGGTTCCTTTTTTTTTTTTGCCTGAAAATCCCTGATTATATCGGCAAAGGATCAGAATTGTAAATTGAAATATTCGAAATAAAAGTTTATTAGAAGAAGTAGAAATATTTGTACCTTTCACTTTTTTGGATTCATAGAATACCAAGTTTGAATAGCAGTTAATGCAAGTATTGTTGTTGCAGCAAAAGAGCAAGAACAGTCCATGGGCTTCTAAAATGGGCATGGTACGCCTGAGCCACCCAGGTCGCGCACTTTCTTCTGTAATGCTTCTCTATTTTTTTCTTGACACCTGCATAAGCGTCTTCGGGTGGTGCAGGGCATTTTGAGCCTATGCTATTGATCAATTTAGCCCATCAATGTCGCTACTGAGAGAGTGCCGAGAATGTCCGCTACCTTAGGTCCTTAACGTCTTGTTCACTATCACAAGCAAGTCTAGCAATTTAACGTAAGAAGTAACCCAAGGTTCTCGGTTTGGATGAGAATCGGACAAGCACATCTCATAGGCGACCAGGTTGAACAGGTTACGCTCTGTGGAATCGTCTACAGCCAATGTGGGAAGCATAAGTTTAGCTGTAATAAAGAAATGAGAATCGAAAGATATGGCTGTTAAAGAATCACTTGGCTTGAACTTTATCCCCGCTGCTTTGAGTTCCTGAACAGTACGAAAAGACTGCTTGGTCTTGCTCAAATAGGTAGGGAGGTCAAGTGATTTACTGAAGCGCTTCATCCCATAACTAATGGCAACTGGTGCACAACAACATAAAAGACAGAAGATATCGCACAAAAGGGTTAGCATGGACTCGATGTGATAAAACCAAGAGTCGAATAAGAATACTTCTCGGAGAAGGTCAAGAATGTGAACCGGCTTGTGGGATTTTTGTTTAGAAGACAAAAGATTGACGAAATATGCATGCAAGTGTTCCATAGAGTCCCTTGGAAAGTTAATATTACTCACAAGGAAAATAAATTTGAGAAAATCATCCTTCAAATTTTCTTTTCCCCATTCCCTTCTCCATCCCATCAACACGTCAAGGACGATAAACGGTATTTGGTTCTCTAGCAAAAACAAATCCTGTTGGATCAAGGCTGCTTGGTCATCACTAATGTCAAAACGTTCAACATCCGGTTCACATAGCCATGTATAAACCCTAACATTGCACAACCATCTAAGAACAGCATCCTGATCAATAAGTTCTCCTCATGTTGCATAATTACGTCTTTGTTGAAGTACGTCTTTATGTCGTCTTTGATCTCAATCTTAAGTTTGTCGAACAGAAATTCCTCTGTATTTCCACTTTCTAAAATGAAATGTGCTGCCAATTGAAGCTTCAGTCTCTTTTGGAACATATTCGGACTACCGGCATGAATGGGACCGATTGAAAACACCCTTGGCGTAAAATGCTGTGTTAAATCTACATTTCGTAGCATTATCTCTGGAACCCTTTGTATCTCTGTTCTGCAGGTTTTTTCTCTTGGTAAGACATCTTGAATCACTGTTGGATCTTGGGAATCATTTCTATGGTGGTCTCTCATGTCAAGTCTTATGCGCTCTAGTTCATTCAGCAGTTCGTCATCTTCAGTTGACCGGCTGACCTGATCTTTATCTCTGTCTTGCCTTCCATAGTGATCAGATGGAGTTCACTAGAAATTATCTTTTGTACCTAAATTAAACGAGCAAACCGCCTTCGCAAAGTTAATTATCATCATCATAATCATAATCATCATCGTTACTACTATTTAGGCACTCTTTTCTTTTTTCTTTTTTCTTTTTTTGTTAGATTTCTTTTTTCTTCGGGTTTTGTTACAATAATATTTGACGAGTTCTATTATGTTAGGATATGATGCTTCTAAAGCATATATGTATATTTTACCTATCCTTACGCATTGACATTATTATTAGAATAATGTTATTTGCAATTATAAGTTTTATTCATATAAAATTATGTGTTCATTTAATATAATTGTATCAAGCAGCTACTTTTATTATATGTGGGCGGTTTATAGAAATAATAATTAAAGGCTTTGGTATCATGAAATAAACTACAGTACACACTCCACAACAAAATATGAAAAAAAAATGGATATTATATGACAGTTTTAAAAAATTCATCGTGAAAAGTTCACTTTCACGATATTTTTTTAAAAAAAAATCGTGGAAAGTTCAAAATTTACATAAAAGGTGCACTTTTATCTACTCAAAATTTTTGAACACCATCTATAATTTCAAAAACTTTCAAACACTCTCTTTCATATTCTCTCTCTTTTCCATTTCCAAATGCATCTTTCTTTAAATTTCCATTCTCTCTTCCTCACTCTCTTTCTTTCATCATATCTCTCTTCCTCATTCCTTACTCATCCAACCCCTTGCCGCCGCTGCCTCCTTCCCGTCGCTATTGTCGCCAAAACTCCCATGATGATAACCTTCGTCACCACCAAGGCCCACCACCTTGTGTCCGTCGCCGGCACCTGACCACCGTGACCACCAGGCCGTACCATAACCTTTCTCATCTCTCTTTATTGTTGTTGTAGTTAATTGCGATTGAGTTTGATTTGGATTTTGTTATTTTTTTTATATTTAAGTTTTTTGTTTGGATTTATATACGAAATTTTCTTGTATTTAAGTATTTTATATTAGTTATATTGGTGAATATGATGATGAGGATTTGTAATTTAAAATTGTTATTAGTGTTGTGTTGATAAAATATGATGGCCTTTTTAATTTGTGGATGATAAATGATAAAAGTTATTTAAGAATTATGATGATGATGTGAATATTCGGTTAAAGAATATTGTTATTGTATGATTTTAAAGATAGAATTAACGATGGATGTGGAATGTCGTTGAATTCTGTATTTGTATTATTTGTTATATTTGTATATGATGAATTTGTTTTTTTATTTGTTGTTTTAAATATGATGCCTTTTTTAATTTGTGGATGATAAATATGATAAAATAGTTATTTTAAGAAATTATGATGATTGTGATTATATTCGGTTAAAGAAAATGAATATTGTTTTGGACAAATATTTGGCTAAAATGATTTTTTTTAAAAGAATAGATATTACACGAGCCGTTGTTGAATGTGGAAAAATAGTCGTTGAAAGTGTGACGGTTAAAAAACCATCATGAAAACCTTTTACATAATTCTACGGAGGATTTGCATGACAGTTAATGCATCTTTCCACAAAGTTTTTAAACCATTATGTAATCCAACTTTTCAAGTAATGACAGGGAACTTTATACGCAAGTGGAGAGACATTGCGTGGCAATCGGTGGATTGACGGACAAGAGCTTTTCGGATATGGTGCTTCTCATAAATAATATCTACAAAATATTACATTGCAGCTTTGGTTCCTGATCGGGACAAACAAAATTAATAATTTTATTTATTTAATTATGGATTTGGTAAAGTAAAATATAAATTATCGGAATGGAGAATGAGAGTCAATTCATATTGATTTACTTATTTAATCTTGGAATGAGAGTGAAATTGTTGTGATTCACACTAATTTGGATTGAATAAGGGGATTACAATCTCAGCCTTCCCACCGGATTACACTCTCACTCCTGATAGTAAAGTTAAATTACTACTTTACCCCTAATTTGAAACTTATTTGGTATGTTTATGATTTGAGACTTATTTTATTTAAAAGATGATTATATCATATCCTATATTTGTTTTAAATTTTTTAATGCTCTAACAAAATTTTAAAAAAAGTGAGCCATAATAAATCAATTACAAACAAAATTTTATTTTAGAAATATATTTCAACATTCTGTTTTTTTTAAGCAAATTTATATTTCAAAAAATTTAAATATTTACTAGAATAAACTATTTATCTCAAAATTTGACTTTTTAATTTAAAAAATAATCTCCAAATATTTACTAGAATAAATTATTTATCTCAAAATTTGACTTTTTTATTTAAAAAATAATCTTCATAATATAATTACTATTAACATATAAATTACTTATCTCAACATTATGTTTTAAAAAAATAAACATATATTTCAAGAAAACAGTTCTATAATTAGTAGCACAAAAAATAATAATTTTAGTCTTAAATAATTAGTATATAATCTACTTGTTTAAATTGAAAACATAAAAATAACTGAAAGGGTATATAAGTAAATTTACAATAACTGATTCCGATTTTATTTTAAGTAAACACATGAATGGGATTGACAATGATTCCGAATCTAATTCTTGGAACTCAAATAAACAGCATATTCTAACTCCGAATCCTGACTCTCCGAATCTAATTCACTCCGAATCCTATTCACTCCGATTGATGCCTACTCCGATTACACATAAGTAAACATGTCAATTTTGTCCTCGCGCTAGCTTCATAAACCTCTAAAAGATTCAATAACATCATTCTGGAAGTTTCTATCGCCTTTTAGGAAAGGATGGAAATCACCATATCGGGTGGCGGTGGCAGGTGCTGTACTGACAAATAGTTTCTAGGATATTAAGAAAGCGTAATTTATAAAATCGTTGACGTATCTATGTAACTTATATGTTATGTGGCACCATGGATTGCATATAAAATATTTGTTTCAAGAATTGAGATAATTACTGTGTAATAAAATATTTATTTTAGTCATTAAAATAAATAATTATGATTTTATGGAAAGAATTATCATCATCATCTTAAGCATATACATTGAATGTATTTTACCTATCCTTGTGTGTTAACATTATTATGAGAACAAAGTTATTAGCGATTCGGTTTTATTTATTTAAAATTATGTTTGTTGATTTAATATAATTGTAAGTAATTATATTATAAGGTTCCAATACGAAACAACTGTTTTAATTATATGTGAGCGAAGAATTCGCAATATGGAAAGACATAATTATAGGCTTTGGTTTAAAACAAACCATAGTTCATATCAACAAATAAAGCTAGTCACTTTATACTCATGGTAGAGAGACATCATGGCAATTCGTTATATTGATTTACTAGAACTTTTTGGATATTGAGCTTCTCAATAATAATATCTACATGGTATTGAACAAGGTTAATAATTATATTTATTGATTATGGATTTGATCGAGTAAGATTTAGATTATTGAAGTTTAGATTATGTAGCTTTATTTACTTCCCGTACTAACTGCATGAATCTCTAGAAGATTCAACAGAATCATCCTGGATGTTCTACAGGCTTCATCAGTAACATACTGGATGCAAGTGCTAACAGATAGCGACTGGGACACCTAGAAAACATGTTTAAGAAAATACTGATATTTTTATGCTGCCTATGTTTTATGTGACAATATGAATATCAGTAACATAAAATAAATCTTTCTTTCAAGTTGAGATAATTAATGTGCAGTCATTATTATTTTAGTTATTAAAATAAACAATTATGATTTATGGAAAAGAATAATTATTTTAATTTTAAAATCAATGTTTATCAGTTCTAAATTAAATTAGTTATCTTAATAGTCGAACTGTTGGATTGTGATTGGAGGGGGCGTGCGCCAACTCCAAGGCACAATGATGGGTGCGGATTATGTGTAGGGGCGGGAAGCAAATTTTCCCTTCCAATCGCATGCCACCCTAGTGTAATAACTAGAAATTTGGAGATGAAATTTTTAAGTTGGAGTTGATGGATTTTTCACAAATTAATTATTAATTTTATTAACTTTTTGGGAATAAAAAACTAAAATTTAGATTAAAAAAATACAATTTTATTAGATTTGAGTCATAATGCAAACAAAACCTTATACTTTTATCATTAGAGATAAGAAGCTATAACCAAAAAAAGAATTGGCATCCAAGGAGATTTGCAGTTCCTCCACAGTACTGGGTGAATCTTAGGGCCATTTGGGGCGTCACATTCATAGAACAAAACACCATTTGAATTTCAAAATTCTAACTTTACATCAAACTTTCTTTTTTTTTTTTTTCTATTTTCAAAACCAAAAACTTTAATAGAATAACATTTTCATTTGAAGTCAAAATGAGATTATTTTTTGTCAAAAAGCTCGTAAAAGAAAGACGAACAAGATAAGAACCATTTTACATATTTTTTCTTAGCATATTTTAAATTTTTTTGTACTATTCCATATCACATTACTTTTTCAAAAGTATTTTTCCCCAAACAACATTTTCAACTCAATCTTCAAAACACCATCTTAGATGTACCCAAACAGGCCTTAAAGAGAAGAATGGCATGGAAGACAAGAATAGAGAAGATCAATTGTTGCGAGTACGTTCACAGTAGATTGAAGATGATGAAGACAATTATGTCCAATAGGTATTTACATATATTGGATGATAGATTATTTCATATAGTATTTTGAGTTGTATTCTGGATGTTTTAAAAAATTTTAAAAATCAAATTCCGTTTCTTGTTCTGTTTTCGGACCAAACCACAACATAATATTGGGTTTGATTTTCAAATATGAAGTTTCGGCTTTTCTTTTGGATCATTTCGACTTGTCAACTGTAATAATTGAAATTTTCACGACTCACAATTTTTTGTAAATAAGAAATTTATAGTTCGTATTATGTGTTTATGTGCAATTTTATGAAAATTATGAATATTAATACAAAATTCATGATTTTATTAGTATATGATTGAGTTCTCGGTAAATTAATTACGAGAC
>CM046362.1:8633438-8683337 GCA_025413025.1 Ficus hispida
CGGATACTGTCTCCGAAGAGCAGAGTGCTTTTGTGTCAGGTCCGTTAATTACCGACAATATTATTGTGGCCTATGAGACGATGCACACGATTAGACGCAAACAGGAGCAAGGATGGTTTAATGGCACTTAAATTGGACATGAGCAAGGCATACGATAGAGTCGAATGGTCGTTTCTCGGGGAGGTTATGATCAAGCTGGTTTTTCTCAGAGATGGGCCGAACGGTGATGGACTGCGTCGCAGTTTGCTTTCCTGGTTGATGCTGTCCCGAGGGTAAAGTTATACCTTTTAGGGGAATTCACCAAGGGTTCCTTTATCTCCTTATCTTTTGTTGCAATGCGCGGAGGTTTCTCTGGCCTGTTAAGGAAAACCGTGGCTAATGGGAGATTAGCGGGGGTTTCATGTGCCAGGAAACTCCTAAAGTAAGCCATTTGTTTTTTTGCCGATGACAGTATCTTGTTCTGCAAGGCTGATATTCCGAGTTGTGATGTCATTAAGGAATTTGAAAAAATATGAAAGGTCTGTGGTCAAGTTATCAACCTTCAGAAGTCGATAGTGAGCTTAGTCCGAATTTGCGAATGGAAGAACGGCAGTCCATGATGTCTACCTTGGGCTCCCCTCATTTGTAGGGTGGAACAAGAAGAAAGTCTTTGGGGAGCTTACGGAGAAGATTGGGAAGAAGGTGCACATGTGGAAAGGGAAGTTTTTTCAGTGCGGTAGAGAGATCTTAATCAAGCCGTGGCCAAGCGACCTCTACTTATACAGTGAGTATTTTTAGAATCCCTTCTACTTGTGCGAAGAACTTCAATCCCTTGTTCTCGCTTTTGGTGGGCGGCAGTGTTGAGGATAGGAAGATTCATTGGGTTAGGTGGGAAATGCTTTGTCGATCAAAAGTGGAAGGTACCTATTACCATTCCTTCTGCAGAGTTTACGGATTTAAAGGTAACAGATCTAATGCCGCCATCGGGATGGAATGATGAGATGATTGACAAGGTTTTTTGGCCGGTGGATAGAGACCTAGTGCTGGGGATTCCTCTTAGTGCTGGTAGACGTGATGATATATTGGTGTGGCACTACGACCACAAAGGTTATTGATGCAGCGTGGCTCAGAGGCCCTTTACAAGGCTCAGAGGCCCACTCCCGGCATGGCCAGGTGGCTCAAAGCCCACTTCCGGGCATGGCCAGGTGGCTCAGAGGCCCACTCCCGGGCATGGCCAGGCATGGCCCGCTGCTACCAGGCCTGCAGACCAAACTCTCCACCCATCCTGGGGCCTTTTGCAGAGCACCCATAGTTGTTCATACCAAGGATCGAACCCTTTATATGCTTTGAGAACACCAAGTTCCCGGGAGTGGGCCTCTGAGCCTTGTAAAGGGCCTCTGAGTCACGCTGCATCATGTATATTCGTGAGATCAGGTTATCGGATTGAATGGAAGGAGAGACTTGCTGGATGTTCGAATGGAACAATTTGGAGAGTGGTGGAACAAGCTGTGGGGACTAAATGTGCCAAGTAAGATTAAGATCCATGTGTGGCATGCTTTTCACGAAGCTCTTCCAGTTCGATCTCACTTCTGCAGGCGAGGATTAATGTTGATCAATGGTGTTCTAGATTCGAAATCTGTGGAGGATTGCACTCACTTCTTGTGGCTGTGTGCGGAAGCGATTGAGATTGGAAGAAACTATTTTATGACCGGTTCTCAATGCTTTTCTTGGAGGTCCTTTTAGCTCTTTGTGTTCCTTTGTGTCGGATGAATGCAGCAGGGAAGAGTTGGGGGTTTTTATGTTTCTTTTAGCTCTTTATTTATGATCCTTTAAGTTCCTCAATCTGTGTGGCGCCCTCCCTTAGAAGGTTCTATGAAAATTATGTTGATGCAGCTGTGGACAGCAACATGGATTTTATGGGGATTGGAGTGGTTGCTAGAGACGCTAATGGGATGGTGTTGGGGCTGTTTCTCGGCGACTGTTTGGAAGGTTCTCTCCTCACCTTGGCAAATGTTTTGCTGCTCATGAGGGTGCTTGGCTTGCTTGCTCGTAGGGTTCTTTGTCTTGTACCATTGAATCAGGATGCTATGTGGTTGGTGGTCCAAAATCCTACGATGCGAGGTTGGAAGCTAATGTGATCGAAGATATCAGAGATGAATGTTTACAGGATCGAAGTGATATGATTTGTTATGGCTCTGTTAAGGGAATGTTATAGTCCTCTTTCGAGCTAGACTAGCTATTTCTAGTTCTACTTCTTCTGTACATACCCTCCCAAAGTTTTGAGGTTTTTTGTCAAGTCTGACTTATCAAGTTTAAAATAAAATACATTTCTAATCTAAAATATGTATATATATATATATATATATAGATATTAGGATCTAACTTTCTAGAATAAAAACAAAAAAACAAAAAAGGATCTTAAATCTTTTTTTTTTTCCTTTTGCAAATAAGTTATGGTCATACTTCTTAATTTGCAAGATTTTAACTTCAAAGAAAAATAGAAAAAAAAAAAAAAAAAAAAAAAAAAAAAAAAAAACGTTTTTTTTCTTTTGTCTTTTTTTACTTTTGCATTTTAGACATCAATTTTAAATCAACCGACGAGTATAGTCATTGCTTTAAATTAAGGGTTTTAGACCTCGCTTTTATGTCTACTACAGGCTTTAGATGTCCCTATCTAAAATCAACGTATATTTTTCTCTCTTTTTTTTTTTTGTATACACAAGTAAGTATAAACATACATCTCATGGATAGATCGATCACAAAATCTTCAGAAAAATGAATTAAGTAGACTCTACTAAGCTATAACTTTCAGAAAATTACTGATTAGAAGAGAACTCATGGATAATAATATGCACATTGAGAAGGGTGGGGCACGTGCCCCTCGTTGGAGAAACAAAAATGTATTAGTGGTTCACTCTTTTTCTGCTGAAATATGCCATATACTCGTAATTCGTTCGTTGTGCACCCCCTGAAGACTAGGAGAGCTCATTTGGGCTTTATTTATAAGCTAGCTCACGTTTTGGGCTTATGCAACTCCTTTAATTTTTCAAATTTTCTAATCAAATTCCTTTATTTTAAATTATTTATTAACCTATTATTTATTATTCCTTTAATTCATTTAATTATTATATTATCCTTTATTATGATTCTATTAATTATTTATTATTTATTATTAAATATGTACGTGAGCTGAATTAGTAAAATATGAAATTATAAAGTTATTAGGTTAAAAAATTTAATAGTTATGACGGATTGTCATTTTTTCTTCACACATCTTTCTTATAGTTAATTTCGTAATTTCATGTCTAACCCCGATTAGTATACGCTTTCCCATAGGCTTTCCTCTTCCTTTAACATTTTAATTTATCGTTGTTAATTAGCTAAAATTTTATGTTATATATGCAACAGCTAATGAGCTTTTAGAAACATGGATACTTAATACCCGAGCTTTTAGTACACCAAGCTCACTTACAAAGTTCATGAGCACAGACATACCTGGATTTATGGATTCACATTCCACTGAAGGAAATTAAAGATAACAAATAATCAGAGGCCACAGTTTCCAGTGAATGAACAACATCACCATTCAAAGAAGCAATGATGCCATTAACAACTTCGGCTTCTTTGACTTTCAGGTCTAAACTTAAATTTTTCATCTTAATTTTTGTATTTTCAAAAAAATCAATAAGAATTATAATAAATTTTAAAAATCAACCAACTTTAACTTAAAAATTTCAATTTAAATCGGAATACCAAACATAAGCTTTATTTTCTTTTTTTATAGCAGTCTTAAGTGTCCTCAAGAAAATAAGAAACATAGACCCCATGGAAAGTAGAGGCAGACCATTTTAATTTGAAACTCAAATAAAAATAAAAAAAAAGGAAAATGTAAAATGTAAAGTTTAACTGATGCCTTATAATAGATTTTGCTCTCTCTCTCCACGATGGGTTTAAGCTATGTTTGATAGGAGAGATGGAGAATGTGAAGAATGAAAATGAATATAGAAATCCCTCACGTTATTTGACAAAAGAAGAGAGAGTTAAAAAGATATATGATAGTCTTTTAGTTAATTACTATATTGTCTATTTTAAACTTATTCTTTTTTTTTTTAATTAAGGATAACATTGTCTTCTTAATTAAAAAGATGAAGGAGAATGTGCATCCTTCCATTCATGGAAGGATGCATTATGATGGATTCAAAGGAAGAGATTTTCCCTCCACCTCTCCTCTCCCTCCTCATTTCCTTCCAACCAATATTAATGGAAGTGGACTCTCCCTCCACCCCTTCTCCCTCCCTCCATCTCTCCCTCTATCGAAGCACACCCTTAATAAAGTTTTGTTTTGTTTTTTTTTCTTTTTGTTTTGTTTTGTTTTTTGCTTGTGTTGCTTGTCTTTTTTTTTTTTTTTTTTTTTTAATTTTCTATTCAAACTTTCTCTACTTCAAAGTGTTTCAACATCAAAAAAAAAAAAGTTTGACTTTATCTGTAATGACTCAATTTTAAAAATAATTCATAGTTATTTTATTTAATAGCTGCATTAGTCAAAAGTCATATTTCACTTATGATTATAAAACTTTAGAGATAATAAAAGTTAAATAAAATAGTGAAAAAGACATTTTATCATCATCATAATCATTTGCATAGATGCTCATTTAGGGGCCAATCAAATCTGTAAAGAAACGTTAAGAGGAAAGTAAAAAAAAAGGGTTAAAAATCACTGTTTTTATTATCATTTACTGGGGAAAAACTTTTGATACCAAAAGGAATCCTAATTTGAAGATAAAAATGAAAGCTAGTCTCAAAGCCAAAAATAAGTAAATTAAAAAAATGAAAGCTAGCCTTCAGATCAGCCCCACATTATAATGATGGTCAGTCAGTTTGGAGCCTGACCCAGTTACCGTTTTTTTCTTATACAATACTGGTTTAACGAACGTCTGTGAATAATATATTGCTTAAAAAATATAAGAATTAAAAAAAAAAATATATATATATATATATATATATATATATATATATAAAGAAAAGGAGAGAAAAGAACATAATGACAAAGTAAGAAAAAGAAAGAAAAAAACTAAAATTTCATACGAAACTTTAAAAAAAAACAAAACAAAAACTGAAACTTCTTAATGAAATTTCAAATAATTTAGACAAAATCCTTTTTAATTAAATTAATAAAAAAATATATATAAGAATATAATGACCAAATTAATTAAAAAAAAAAAAAGACAAGAACAGGTACTGACCGACAAAACAATAAAAAGAAATAAAAAATCGAAACTTTATATGAAACTAAAAAAAAAAACCGAAATTTTATACTAAAATTCCAAAAAAATTTAGTTGAAACCTTTTTTTAATCAAATTAAAAAATCCTAAAGAAACTAAAAAAATTTCCATAAATTAATAAAGAAATAATAATAATAATAACAATAATAAAAGCACCTAACGACATAAGAAGAAAAAGAAAGATGAAAGTATTTTTAACGGATTAAAAAATCCCGTTTTTACAAAACTTTAAAGAAAAAAATTCTAAAAAAATATATTCATACTTTATTATGGATAATAGACATAAATTTATTATTAAATAGATATATATAGAGAGGATTATGTATGTGTATATACATATAATAAGAAATGAAAAAGATAGAAGAAATTAAAAAAAAAAAACAGAGAGAGAGCGATAAAAGAAAAAATAAAAGCATAAAAGAGAATTAAAAAAACAATGGATATATGTGTGTGTGTATATATATATATATATATATATATATATATATATCTTTCATATATGTTAAGATATAAAAGGAGAGATGAAAAGGATGAAAGAAATTAATAAAAAAAATAAGAGCATAAAAGAAAATAAATGAATGAAGAAAAAGAAAAAGATAAAAGCATAAAAGAGAAGTAAAAACACAATGGGTTGATACATGACAAAAGAAGAAGAGAACATTTTTGTTCTTTCATATATGCTAAGATTTTTTTTTTTTTTTTTGGTGAATGAAAAAGGATATAAGGGTAATCCCATCATCTTCACGTTTTCAGATCTACAAACAGGAATTAATTTCTCTAGATATGATAAAGACATGTTTTTAATACTAGTTTTTATCAGTCGATCACCCAGGATCTACCTTGCTATCATCAAATTATGCTTCAACCCCCGAACTTTGAGCGAGACCTAAAGGGAGGTAATGAGAATTGAACTCAGATAGACAAAGGGGGAGAAACCCAACAAAGGCACCCATCCTTTGCCAACCCATCTACCGACCCCTTTATAGATGTTAAGATAAAGATTAAGATTTTTGTGACTTTTTTTTATAAATTGAAAAAAAAAATTAATGTATGATATTAATAAAGTTGAATAATTTTTTTAAAATAGTATATTCAATAATTTGATGTTAAAGAATCACGTATACAACAAAAATATTGGGTACTCTGATTAGTAGAATACCAACATATATTTTGGTAGATTTTTCTATCCTTTGTATTCTATCATAATATTTTCACTATTGATCTCCAGTCATCAACTTTTGAAGACTATGTTGAATACCAAACGTATTATAGTAGAGTATCAAAAGTATTATACTAAAATACTTTTGGGTGGCCAGCATCGACAATTAGAAAGCATTGGTGGTCCATGTTGACATAGATCGTCAGAGAGTATTCTAGTAAATTATAAATATGCCCTTTGATTTATCTTAAATGAGATCAAAAATCTTAAAACCACTATAAATGAGGTAATAGTTTAGAGATACGCATTATTTACAATAATCCTCAAAATTAACCCTTCATAAAAACTGAATTGTCTCTCCATAAATCGTTAAACTGCCCTCCATTATACCCTTAGTACTATATCAAATCAGGGTTGGTTTCCTATCTAGTATCAAATGGTATCCAGTAATGTGAACTTGAGTAACTAAAAATGTGATTCATGCAAAAGAAAATATAAAATAAAAGAAATTCACATTTAGTTTAATAACATTTTCTTCTGCACAAATTTATATTTCTAATAACTGAAGTTCACATTTATAGTAATTAAAGTTCAATACTATTCGATGCCTGATGATATATGGGCAGCAAAACTTTTCTTGTAAATGAGCCATTGAGCTTGTCCACCTGCTTATCAACAGGGCAGAGGACCACTGATCAAGTCTACCCCTTGACTTCTGGGTGTTTGCTATCTTTTGGTCTCCTGATCAAATCGTTGAACAAAGCACCAGCTTCTTCTCAACTTTGCAAAGGTATACTCTTTAGAAGTCTTTAATTTTTCTCTCATGATTACTCTAATTTTTTGCACCAAGTTTTTTTTTTTGGATTGATTTATATATATATATCTATATATATATATATATATATTTTTTTTTTTTTGTGAAGTTTATTATTTTGCTTTTCCAGTGTTCTCTCTGGTCTTACATAATTTTTGGTATTCCCTCAGAACTGGCCTTGACAAAGTTCTTCCATTTCTAGCTCAACTTTAGATCTACAAGAACCAGTCACTTGACCAAGGTATGCTCCTTCTTCCAAATAGTTAATTCTTAATTTCAAGCTTCTATTTAATTTTTGTGTTTGATGATTTTGTTCATTATTCAACTTAAAGAAAGGGAAAAAAAAAAGTAAATAAATAAATTTCTTATAATTTTGTCTATGTAGTAATTCAGTAAGTAGTTTAACTTTTACTTGTTTCAATAGATATATATATATATATGTTTGTATATATATGGAAAATAACGAAGTTGATATTATAACTATTTCAATAGATTAACCCATTTTTTTAGTCATTTGAGAATTGAAATATATGATATTTCAACGTAGGTCTATCATCAAATTTTCCACAAAGTTGTTGACGAAGGCTTTTTTTTTTTTTTTTTTTTGTTAGAAAAAGGATTCAAGTTGTTAACGATGACTTGACTGATGAAGTGCACGACCAGATCAACCCATCTCAAATAGATCTTAAATTGGTTTGCAAAATTAGTAAAGAATAAATTGTCAATCAGCATGATATTAAAAAAAAAAAAGAAATAATTGAGTATCAATTAGTTAAGGTAATTAAACTTTATCCAAATATTAATTAATGGGTTTCCTTCTATAAGTGACAATTTAATTTATCTTTATGACTTTGGTTAGCCTAGACCTAGTAATCCAGTCGAAAAATGAAAAGGAGGATCCAGTGCATACAAATAAATATTGATGAAAAAAATATAGTTTAGCAAGAATATATGTAAAAACTAAGCCTACGTTTAATATCGAGGTTTAACTTCAACTAAATTGTACTTTTTCATTTCAATTTTTATTTTTTTATTTTTCTGAAAAATCAATAAAATTTATAACTAATTTTTAAAAAATCAATCAACTCAAACTTAAAAATTTCATCTCATCTCAAACTCAACTCAAATATCATACAAACCTTAAATGGTAAAATAGGACTCATATATTTTTAAAGATTATTTAAGAAAACAAGGTCGGTGAGGGCAGCAACATTACCGTCCTCAAATGGCTCCACTGACTCATGAGCAACCACGATTTTTTTTTTTTTTTTTTTTTTTGGGGGACATTCCTCACCCGCTGAAAAATTTAACTAACTCAAACTCGTGAATTGTGATGTCATATTCTCAATCCTCCTACATAAAATTCTCTCTCCAAGTTTAACCACTGCATTTCCCCTCTTTTAAGTTTTTTTTTTTTTTTGGTTCCAAATCCTGCTGAGAAAATTATCTTAATTTTCCTCCCATTATCTCTCCAGTACTCACCGTCACCAGCCTCCTGCAGTGTTTTCCGCATAGTCGGCAACACTGCCAGAGCATCCATGCAGCAGCCCCCGCTGCAGCCACGGTCAACAACAGAGAGCCGATTGCGAGGGTGACGTCCGTCCCCTCTCACCATCACCAGCAGCCTCCGGCGTTTTCAGCATAGTCAGCGCCACAGCCCCACCAATCAGACAAACAAAGCATGGAACCACCGCCACAGTATCCAGGCAGCAGCCCCCCGCTGAAGCCACGGCCAGGAAGAGAGAACCGACTGCAAGGGCGACGTACGTCCCCTCTCACCATCCCGAGCCTCCAACGTTCTCCGCACAGTAAGCGCCTCCAATCAGACCAACTAACCCGTACAGCCGCTGCCTCATCTACAGACACGGGCAGCGCCACCAATCAGACAAACAAAGCATGGAACCACCGCCACAGTATCGACGTCTGTCCCATCTCATTGACGTCGGAAAAGATGATCATTTGCACGGTCAGCAGGTTCAACAATTCCAAGAAAGTAACTCTGAAATGGTTTTGCGAAGGTTAGCTGATCCAACCGTCTCAATTGTTGGCATTTATGGTATCGAGGGACTTGGTAAGACCACCTTGGCTACACAGTTACAAAACCAACTTCTGAATAATTGTTTTTGTTCTGTCTCCTGGATTAGTGTATCACAAAATTTTAGCATTCGTAAATTGCAAGATGAGATTGCAAGGACAGTAAATTTGGATCTTTGGGATGAGGATGACTTGGAGAAAAGGGCCGAAAAACTCTCAACGGCGTTGGAAGAAAAGAACACCGTGCTCATTTTAGATGATCTGTTGCATCCTATTCCTCTAAAAGATTTGGGAATTCCTACCGGCACGGGTGGATGTAATGTAAGTTGATTTTTACAGCCCGATCTTATCGGGTATGCCTAGAGATGGATTGCCATGTAGTGATCAAAATGGAGTGCCTTTCCGATGATGAAGGTTGGAAATTATTTATGGAGAAAATTGGTCCTGACATCAAATTTCCTCGTTCAAATGAGCAGATCGCGAAGTCTATTGTAAAAGAATGTTCGGGTTTGCCATTTGCAATTATGACAATGGCAGCAAACATGAAGGGAGTGGAGGACTTAGCTGAGTGGAGTAGTGCGTTGAACAGAATAAAAGAAAACAAACTACTGCAAGATGACGACGACTCGTTTACAAACATAATATATATATCGTGTATTACAATATTGTTATGACAAGTTGAAAGATCCAATAGTACAACAATGTTTGTCGTATTGTGAAAGCTATCCACAAGAATTTAAAATCGATCGAGAGATGTTGATAGAGAATCTCATCGATGCGGGATTGGTCGATGGCAAGAATAGGGAAGCAGAGTTTAACAATGGCAATGCCATATTGGATAAACTTGAAAATGCTTTCTTATTGGAAGGGGGAACATGTAAATACGGAAAAAGATACGTGAAGATGAATAATTTAGTAAGAGAATTTCTTCGTTCTTTGTCCGGCAGCTTGTTGCCATCCGTATTTCGTAAGAGAATCCCCGAGGATGACGGTCAGTTTATGAGAACTCTTCTCGAGGATAAAACTCAGTTGGATGAGATGCCTATAGCTGGTAAATCCCAAATCAAAAGTTATAGTTATATAGGACTTAACAGCACCATTTCCTTCATAATATGTTTGTTTCCTTTCTTGAACTTGAAATAATTTCATCCCTTTACTTAAACTTGATACAACGTTTTGCATCCATTGTTGCTTGTGACACCAAATATGAGTATTTGCGTCGTGTGGTGGACTCCACATGTGTCTGTGTACACGCATTTCTTAGAGTCGTTCGGAGTTCCGATGTGCAGAGCCTCAAAGCAATTTTATTGTTTGTTTAATTAGCAGTTAAGCTTCTTCAATTGAGTACCCAAATTCAAATGCAATTTGTTCTTTAATAGTTATTAATTTTGTTGATCATACTAATCTGCATGGATAGAATTAACATGCAAAATCGGAGTGTGATAAAACCGGTTTCATTTTTTGTCCTCATTGTGATTTTTGATTTGTTACTTTGTAGGAGAAGCTGTTACTGGCAGTGCTGATCCAGGCGAATTACTTAATCCAATTCTGTAATACCATTTCTTATTCTTTCAATACTATTTTTCTGTCTATTTCATGATCTCTTTTTTTTTTTTTTTTTACCCCCCCTCTGAGATTAAGGGTATGTCCCGAATCCTGATTTTACGAGCAAAAGAAAAAGAAAAAAAAATTTTGCAAAGGGAAATGTTTTTCCGTATGGAACCAAAAGAATGGTGGGGAGTAAAAGAATTAAAAAAAAAAAAAAATAGAAAGGGAGAGCTTTAAATCAGCGAGAAGTTATAACGTGAGATTGGATTCCATTTTGTTGAAAAATTAGCAAGGAAACTTAAAATTGAAGGGCTGAAGAATGATTTAGTACTTGCTATTTGTCTAGCTATTTTGGCGAGTTTCATTAGGTGGTTTGGTGTTGAATTTGAAGAAACAAGTTAATGATGCAGCTATCTTATTACTTCCGGTGGTGATTTTCGCTTTGATATCAGCAAAGAATGCTTCCTTTATCTGTTGAAAAATAATTGTCGAGGTTTGGTTTATGAGTCATTCATGCAGTTCTATGAAAATTCTAACTTCAAATTTGTTTTTGTGAAATAACAGTGAAGTCTAGGGGCAGAGATGAACACTGTGCAGCATTAAGGAGATTCTCTATGACCCGTTGATCTGGTACAAGCATAACCAATAGAACGAGACAGCTAAAATATGTGTTGTGATTGTTCGTGACTGGACACTTAAAAGGCGTTAAAAAAACCTCGTTATTGAATGATTCAATCAGGGATGTGCATTTGGTCTATTTTGTATTTTCTAAAGTGCTTATGCTAGTTGAAATTGGAGGCTTTGGCACAATCTTTGGAAAGTTCTGTGTTGTGGTACTAAGCTGCTTTTTTTTTTTTTTTTGCCTGAATAAAGATAACTGAAGCTTGATATTACTTTGAAATGCAAGCATTTGTTTGTCACATTTTTAACATCTCAAAGAGTTTGATGCAAAAATCACAGAGAACTATTTAAATTCCGACATGCTTCGTTACAGAATACAATCAAGAGAGCTTTCAGCCTTTTGAAAAAGCGATTTCCGATGTTGGGAAGTGAGACCGAGCCTTACTATTCGGTTGTCACAAAAGATTCAGGAGATATTGTGCTTGCAGGATGTATTTTGCACAAATATCTTATGAAATCGATCCTGATAAAAGGCTAATTGCAGAGGTTGATGAAGAGCTCATTGCAATACCAATGCCAACTAAAGTTAGTATATCATGTGAAATCCAAGAATGTAGAGAAGAGAAATATTGAGAGAGCAAATATATAGCTGCAACTATGTGGAGTGAATATTACAAGGATAAATTTCACTTTTTACCCTAAACTTTAGATCTTATAAAATGCATCCAAATTTTAATTTGTAATATTCTTTCTCTCTGAACTTTGAAAAGCTTGCAATTTTCTCCCATCGGTCAAATTTTTAACCAAAAAAAAATGTTCATGAGCTGAGTTAGTAATATTAAATACGAAATTATAAAGTTACCTTTATAATTAGGTTAAAAAAAGGTTTAATATTTACAATAGATTGTCTTTTTTTTTTTTTACACATCTCTCTTATGTCTGACTTCGTAATTTCATGTTTAACCTTGATTAGTATACGTTTTCCCGTAGGCTTTCCTTTTCATTAACCCTTTTTTATTTATCGTTATTAGTTAGCTAAAAGTTTATGTTATATATGCAACAGCTAATGAGCTTTTAGAAAACAAGGATGGTTAAATACCTGAGCTTTTAGTAGACCAAGCTCACTTACAAAGTTCAGGAGCACACACATTCCTGGATTTATGGATTCACATTCCACTTGAAGGAAATTAAAGATAACAAAATAATCAGAGACCACAGTTTCCACTGAAGGAACAACACCACCATTCAAGAGAAGCGATTATGCCATTAACAACTTCGGCTTCATTTTACTCTCAAGTCCAAACATAAATTTTTCATCTTAATTTTTATATTTTTCAGAAAAGTCAACAAGAATTATAATTAGTTTTTAAAAAATAATCAACTTCAGCTTAAAAATTTCAGTCTAAATTCGTACACCAAACGTAAGCTTTATTTTCTTTTTTATAGCAGTCTTAAGTATCCACGTGTTGAAGAAAATAAGAAACATGGACCCCATGGAAAGTAGAGGCAGACCTTTTTAATTTTGAAACTCAAAATAAAAATTAAAAAAAGGAAAATGTAAAATGTAAAGTTTAACTGATGCCTTATAATAGATTTTGCTCTCTCTCTCCGCCACGGGTTTAGACTATGTTTAATAGGAGGGATGGAGAATGCGAATAATGACAAAGATGGTTGGAATCACTCCTTTTATTTGACAAGAGAGATAGAGAGTTAAAAAGATGAATGATAGTTTTTTAATTAGTTATTATATTATTTATTTTAAACTTATTCTTTTTTTTTAAGTTAAAGATTAAATTGTCTTTTTAGTTAAAAGAAGTGGAAGAATGCATTATGATAGGTCTAAAAGGAGAGATTTTCCCTCCACCTCTCTCTCCCTCCTCATTTCCTTCCAACCAAATATTAATGGAAGTGGACTCTCCCTCCAAACCCCCCCCCCTCCCTTCCCCCTCCATCTCTCTCCATCCAAGCACACCCTTAGTAAAGTTCTCTTTTTTTCTTTTTCTTTTTTTTTTTTTTTGCTTGTGTTGCTAGTCTTTTTTTTTTTTGGTTCATACTTTTCTCTACTTCAAAGTATCACAACATAAAAAAAAGAAAGGGCCCGCGGATGATGTTTGTGGGGGGGGGGGGTGACATCATCTGTAATGACTCAATTTTTAAAATAATTCATAATTATTTTATTTAATAACTGCATTAGTCAAAAATCGTATCTCATCTATGATTATAAAAATTTAGAGATAATAAAAGTTAAATAAAATAGTGAAAAAGACATTTTATCATCATCATAATCATTTGCAAGAAGCTCATTTAATTGCATTTAGTGGCCAATCAAATCTGTAAAGAAACTTTCAGAGGAAAGAAAAAAAAAAAAAAGGTTCAAAATCACCCACTTTGGGGGAGTCTGTGCGGTAGAGTCCGTTTGAGGGACATTACCGTAAAGTCCATTTGAGGACCATTCCAATGAAAGTGTGTGGGAATGATTGCGGAGTTGCACAAAAGGCCACATGCACATGGCTGTAGAGGAGCACTCCCTTGAAGCCCCATTAGCCCCCCCGCCCTCTCTCTCAGAAATACTCTTCTCTTGTATTTGTTTTCTGGGTTTATGTGAGATTGAATTTTTCTTTAAAAAAAAAAAAAATTATTGGCTTTGTTTTATTACAGATAATTTAGTAAGAAAGATATATAAATAAAAAAATTTAAAAAAAAAGCATTTTTTCACATTTTCTTTGATTTTTGTTTATATTTCAAGACCGTTTTCTCCAAAAAAAAAAAAAAATGGAAAGAGGGCTCCATCCCCTACCAGGAGCTCTGCACACCAAGAAACAAAAGGAGAGGACTTTAACCGGCAACGACAATATCATTCTTTCCTCTTTCCAAACTTTTCACTCTTTCCTCTTTCCGTTGTTTTTTATTGTTATTTAAAGTTTATCCAAACACCCTCGTCCATAACTCTGCAACAAGGGAAAAAAAAAAAAAAATCAAGACCTGCTCATGCCGCCGGCAGCCTCTCCTTTCCGAGTTGAAGGTTGGCAAAGTTCATTTCACTCCAACACCTTCCACTATCCTACTTTGTGTTCCTCTCTCTCGGCGATCACCTTCCGCATCCTCGCCTCCCCGAACCGGCAAATCTACGAGGAATAACCGTTTTGCTACATCGATTGACAAAAACGAGGTCTAACTTTCTACCCAAACTTTTTCATGGAGAGGAGGACTTCTGAGAGAGAGAGAGAGAGAGCCGGGGGCAATGGGGCTTCAGGGGAGTGCTCCTCTACGGCCATGTGCATGTGGCCTTTTGTGCAACTCCGCAATCTTTTCCACACAATTTGATCGCTCTGGTTCTAAAATGGGACTCTATAGGACTCTACGGTAGGGCCCCTCAAAGGCGCTCTTCCGTAGACTCCCCTTTTTTTATCCCTTAAAGGTGTTCTATCGCAAACTCTCCCAATTTTTTTTTTTTTTTTTTATTATCATTTACTGGGGAAAAACTTTTGACACGAAAAGAAATCCTAATTTAATGAGAAAAAATGAATGCTAGTCCTGGGACCCACATTATATGATGGTCAGATACATAACACCGGGTTGGAACCTCTCCGGTCAGTGTTTTTTTCTAATACATTACTAGTTTACGGGAAGGGTGCGTGTTAATAATATATTACTTAAAAAATATAAAAATTTTAAGAGAAAATACAAAAAAAAAAAGGAGAGAGAGAGAGAGAAAAGTACATAACAACAAAGTAAGAAAATAAAAGAAAAAAAATCAAAACTTCATTTGAAACTTAAAAAAACAAAACTGAAACTTCTTAATGAAATTTTAAAAAATTTTAGACAAAATCCTTTTTAACCAAATTAACAAAAAAATATAAGAATATAATTAACAAATTAAAAAAAAAAGGTACAGAATGACAAAACAATAAAAAGAAATAAAAATCCGAAATTCTATATTAAACTTAAAAAAATATATGGAAACTTTGTACCAAAATTCCAAAAAAAAAAATTTAGTTGAAACCTTTTTTTAATCAAATTAAAAAAATCCTAAAGAAGCTAAAAAAAACTCCATAAATTAATAAAGAAATAATAACAATAAAAAAACACAAAACTACATAAGAAGAAAAAGAAATATGAAAGTATTTTTAACCGGATTAAAAAAATCACATCAAAACGTCATTTCAAAACTTTAAAGAAAAATTCTAAAAAAATATATTCTCTCTTTAATTATCGAAATAGACAAAAATTTATTATTGAATAAATATATAGAGGATTATGTATATGTGTATATACATGTAATAAGAAATGAAAAAGATAGAAGAAATTAAAAAAAAAAGAGAGAATTGAAAAGAAAAACAATGAGTTGATATATATATATATATATATATGTTTCTCTATGTTAAGATATATAAGGAGAGATGAAAAGGATGAAAGAAATAAATAAAAAATAAAAGCATAAATGAAAATAAGTGAGAGAAGAAAAAGAAAAAGATAAAAGAAAGAAACAAAAAAAGATAAAAGCATAAAATAGAAATAAAAAAAAAATAACAGGTTGACACATTACAAAAGAAGAAGATAGCATTTTTGTCCTTTCATATATGTTTAATTTTTTTTGAATGAAAAAGATTTAGGAGTGGCCTATCATTTACACGTTTTCAAATTCACAGACAGAAACTTCTTTCTCTAGATATGACAAAGACAGGTTCTTTATATTAGTTTCTATCAGTCGATTACCTGGGGCCTATCTTACTATCACCAAACCATGTTTCAACAGTTGAAGCTGAAGCAAGGCCTAAGGGGAGATAATGAGAATTGCTTCTAAATAGATAAAGGGGAGAAGTCCAGCAAAGACACCCACCCTTTGCCAACTCACCCACCCCTTTATATATGTTAAGATTAAGATTAAGATTCTTGTGACTTTTTTTAATAAATTGAAAAAAAAATAATGTGGTGTTAATAAAGTTGAATAATTTTTTAAAACAGTATATTAAAATAATTTGATGTTAAAAATTCGGGTAGACAACAAAAAAATTTGGTATTCCAATTAGTAGGATACCAACATGTATTTTGGTAGATTTTTCTACTCTTTGTATTTTATCATAATATTCTTCGGTATTGGTCTCCATTCGTCAACTTTCAGAGACTATGTTGAATACCAAATGTATTCTGGTAGAGTACCAAAAGTATTCTATCAGAATGCTTTCAGGTGACCGGCGTCGACAATTAGAAAGCATTGGTGATCCATGTTGATTTAGGTCGTCAGAGAATATTTTAGAAAAATACAATTATGACCTTTGATTTATCTTAAATGAGATCAAAAATATTAAAACCATTATAGATAGGGTAATAGTTCAAAGGTATGCACTTTTTAGAATAATCCTCAAAATCACCCTTTCATAAAAACTAAATTGTCTCTCCGTAAATCGCTAAACCACCCTCCTTTGTACCCTTGGTACTATATCAAATCAGAATTGGTCTCATATCCAGTAACAAATAGTATCCAATATTATGAATTTCAGTTACTAAAATTATGAATTTATACAGATAAAAAAATAAAATAAGATAAATTTATATTTATTTTAGTAATATTTTCTTTTATATGAAATTTATATTTATAATAATTGAAGCTTACATCTCTTAATACCATACAATAGAGGACGACACATGGGCCGCATAACTATTTTGTAAATGGGCCATGGAGCTTGTCCACCTGCTTATCATCAGGACAGAGGACCACTGTTCAAGTCTACCCCTTGACTTCTGGGTGTTTGCTATCTTTTCGTCTACTGATCAAATCGTTGAACAAAGCACCAGCTTCTTCTCAACTTTGCAAAGGTATGCTCTTCATTTCTCCTGAAAGAAGTCTTTAATTTTTCTCTCATACTTACACTAATATTTTTGCACCAAGTTTTTTTTTTTTGTGTGAAGTTTATTATTTTGCTTTTCCAGCGTTCTCTCTGGTCTTACATAATTTTTGGTATTCCCTCAGAACTGGCCTTGACAAAGTTCTTCCATTTCTAGCTCAACTTTAGATCAAACCAGTCACTTGAACAAGGTATGTTCCTTCTTCCAAATAGTTAATTCTTTCAAGCTTCCATTTAATTTTTGTGTTTGAAGATTTTGTTCAATATCCAAGTTAAAGAAAGGAAAAACAAAAAAACAAACAAAAAAAAAAGGAAAAGAAATTTGTTTTAATTTTTCTTTGTAGTAATTCAGTAAGTATTTTAACTTTTACTTGTTTTAATAGACATATATATATATATATATACATATGTTTATATATGGAAAATAACGAAGTTGATGTTATTACTATTTCAATAGATCTTCTGAGGTTTTAGTTTTGCTGCTACTTGTGTCTAAGTAGGTTTTGTGTTCCTGTTGGATTTTTGTATTTAATATAAATTATTGGTTACTAATGAAGAGATTTCCCTTAGAAATTAAATTATAGTAAAGTTTTAAGTTTAGCTTTTTTTGCAACGAATTATTGGCCTTTTTGGTTATTTGTGATAATAGTTGCTTCAGAACAGAAACTGCGAAATTTTTTTCAATTTTTTTTTTTTTTTTCAATTTAGAGTTGCATTAGTTTTTTCACACTTGGTTTCTCATCGAGCCTCCGATACTAATTCGTGGTTAGGCAGGCATGGAGACGGTGATGGACATAGTGGATCGAAGCATGAAGTTCCAGCCTCTGACTAAAAAGGAGGTTCGGCTGAAAAGCAAACTGAAACATCTCGAGAGCAGAGAGGATGACATAAGGAGCGAGTTGGAGTATGCGGAGCGATTACAGTTGAAGAGACGGAAAGTAGTCGACAATTGGTTAACGAATGTTTCGAACATAAAGGAACGGTTTCAGAAAGTTGACAAAGACATCCAAGAAACGAAATGGTACAGTTACGGGCTGCGGGAAACAGTGGATGAACTCATCACTGAAGCCACGGAACTCGTTCAACAGAGTGGATTTAATGAAGGATTGACGCTTAAAGCAGACGAGAGCAGAGGAGTTGCGTTGCTAGCGAATGAACTAGTCGGTCACATGTTTCGAAAGAATAAAGATGTGATTGAGAAGTTCTTGATGGATGATGAAATCTCGATAATTGGGATACATGGGATGGGGGAGTTGGTAAAACAACCTTAGCCATACATGTCCACAACCAACTTCAAAAGCATCCGGGCATTTCTGTTTTCTGGATAACAGTGTCGCAAAGTTTTAGCATTCGGAAATTGCAGAACGACGTAGCAAGCAAGGTGCATCTTGATCTTTCGAACGAGGATGATGAGAGAATACGAGCATCAGTTCTAGCATCAGCCTTGGAAAGAAAGAGGAACCTCGTTTTTATTCTAGACGATGTCTGGCAAGATTTTCCGCTGAATGAGGTGGGAATTCCTGTTGGTGTAAATGGATGCAAGCTGATTTTGACAACTCGCTTATTGGATGTGTGTCGAAAGATGGATTGTCAAAAAGAAGTCAAGGTCAAGCCTCTTTCGGATGAAGAATCCTGGGAATTATTTGCGAAAAGACTTTGGGGTGACTCTGCTCTTCCTCTGCATATCGAAGAAATTGCAAAGAGTTTGGTCAAGGAATGTGCTGGTTTGCCGCTTGGGATTAACATAATGGCACGGAGTATGAAGGGAGTGGATGACATTTGTGAGTGGCGTGATATGCTCGACAATTTGGGAGAATCAAGAATCAGCCAAGACGACATGGAAAAGGTATTTCGGGTTTTGAAACATAGCTATGAAAGGTTGAATGATCCGACACTGCAACAATGTTTCTTATATTGCTCCCTATATCCCGAAGACTTTGAAATTGATAGAGAAATGTTGATAGAGTATTTTATCGACGAAAGGCTGATTGACGGACTGAGTAGTAGGCAAGTGGAGTTTAACAGAGGTCACACGATTTTGAACAAACTTGAAAAGGCTTGCTTACTAGAAGCGGGAAGGAACAGCGATGGCAAAAGGTTCGTGAAGATGCACGATCTGGTGAGGGACATGGCGATTCAAATTGCAAGCATAGGTCGGATGTTTTTGGTGGAAGCTGGAGTGTTTTTAAAAGATATACCGAAAGCTGAAAAGTGGAAAGAGAATCTTGTAAGGGTCTCTTTGATGCGCAATAGAATATCGAACATTTCTCCTGCCACATCACCAAGATGCCCCAACATTGTCACAATGCTGCTGTGCCAAAATTTTCAACTAAATGGTATTTCGGATTGCTTCTTTTCGCATATGAAACTGCTCACGGTTCTCGATTTGTCGGATACTTCATTTGAAAGTCTACCAAATTCAATCTCTAATTTAGTATGTCTGACTAGCTTAGTGCTTAGAGGATGTTGGAGATTGAAAACTGTTCCTTCGTTGGCGACGTTCAAAAGCTTGAGGAGGTTGGACTTTCACAAAACGGGGATCACAGAAGTACCTCGAGGCATAGATTCATTGGTCAACTTGAGATACCTCAACCTTGACACAAGAACCTTGAAGAAAATACCGACGGGAGTTTTAGCGAAACTATCTCATCTCCAATACCTTGTGGTTCATGAGTTTGAAGTATACACATCGCATTTGAAAGGAGAGGAGATAGCGAATTTAAGAGAGCTGGAAACTTTTAAAGGCCAATTTTGCGACATTAACAGCTTGAACATGTACGTAATATCCCGAGGAGAAGGAGGCCCAGACAAGTACCTTGTTCAAGTGGTTTTGGAGGGACCGGACTTTATGTCTAAGTTGTTCAAGGAATGCGTCAATGCCTATGATAAAGCTGTATCTTTGAGACTTTGCCGCATTGGTCAAAGGGGAAACAGAGACAACTTCCTTGTGCTCCCTCGAGACGCTCAGCTTTTACACATCAAACGCTGCAATGACATACCGAGTTTGTGTGCCATGCCGTCCTTTAAGAAGGCAAAACATTTGAAGAAGTGCGTTATCGATTGGTGTGATGGGATGGAGCAGGTGCTTAACAGTTCATCTTATAGTCTTCCTCCTTTCCAAACTCTCGAATCGCTATGTCTCAAAAATTTGATGAACTTGCAAGTTTTCGCTAGAAGAAACAAAGGTACAGTCCTTTCATCAGCGATCCCAAATGGCTCTTTTTCGACTCTCAAAGAATTCTCGATCTTTGGTTGTCCAAATGTGAAGAGGCTGTTTTCGCCTGCATTACTTCTGAACTTCCAAAACTTGGAAGTAATGAGCGTCGAGTTCTGTGAGCGGATAACAGAAATAATAGAAGCATCACCTGAAAGCGAAGATCAAGAAGTGCCAAGTTCCACCATCATCGCTCTCCCCAAATTTAGGGAGCTCGCATTGAGGCGCCTTCCAGAACTGAGGAACTTCAACCGCTCCGCGAAGCATGTGTTTTCTAATGCTTTGCAATGCATTAAAATTAAAGATTGTCCACAGCTACGGACAGTCCCTCTTCTTGACGAACAATCATGTCGCCCCCTTTTCCTCGGAAAATTCAGGTGCAGAAAATATGGTGGGACCTGCTGGTGTGGCAACAGCCTAGTGTTAAGGATGCTCTTCAACCATTTTGTGAGTTTTCTGAAGAATGGTCATAAATTGCATCGAAATTCTCTTATAGCCGGTATGTCCAATTTACCAATGTGCATTTCCGGTTTCTCACAGTTTGTGAGATGGTAACCGAGTTGCTGATAAGCTTGCTTTTTATGCAGTTCATCTCACTACGGAAATCGTGAATTCAGTGAGTCGTTTCAAATAGAGCGATGATCATCATCTACTCTTTTTTTCCTTGTTCGGGTTTTATAAGCAGCCAAAGTTTTTAACGAGGCGTCCTGATCTTGGTCGATTCCACTCCATCAGGATTGAATCTTGCTTTGATGGCTCTTTGAAGTATTTTATCATTCAAATAGTTGATGAACTCCCTATATGAATAGTTTTCTTGATTTTGGTTTTCAAGTTTAGTAATTTTGCTTTTGTTGTGGAATCTGTTTCGGTTTATGATTTCTCTTTTGCTCATTGAGTTCTAGCAACTGTTTTGTATTTTCCTTTCGTTCAAGTTATAAAATATGTTTTGAGTGGAGCTGTGGGGAAAGTTTTCTAGTGCGTGCCAACCAAATCGGGACATGACAATATATTTGACAATGCAATTACCATGAAACTTAGCTTGCGTTTGGTGTACCAGGTAATAGAAGTTTTAAGATAGTTAGCTCCACTGTCCCCTGAACTTGTAGGACTTTGGTAAGTAGCCACCTAATCTTTTAATTTTGACAATTCACCCTCTAAACTTGTTTAACCATTTCCCAAACGGCTGTTGGATCAGTGACGGAGTATACCATATACCACTCATGTGTGGTAGGCCTGTATGCCTACCCGAGCTGTATTGGGCCGATTTCTTTTTCTTTTTCTTTTCCAATGGGAGTTTGTGGCCTTGATCAAACCGGAGGTTGGATCATCTATAGAGGCACTTCCACTTCTTTATAGTTTATCTCCTTTAGTATTTGCACTTTCACTTCCTTTTGCCTATAGACCTCGCGTGGAAGAATAATTTTAGATTATTAAATGTGTGTGTGTGTATATATATATATATATACTTAATAATTTAAAACAAAAATAATGGATTTATTTGAATATTTAGTAAATCTTGTTTAAGGGTCATTTACATTTAGAGGGTCACATCCTTGTTTGTTCTTCACACATCTCTACTTAAACCACTCGCCATCAAAATTTTAAATTCTAAGTATTACTTGTTTCACTGCTCTTTTATTCCAAAACAAACCCCTACAAACTTTTTTTTTTTTTTTTTTTCCTTTTTCACCCACCAAATCAATGGCAGTTTTTATTTTAGTTTTAGTTTTTTCAACTCACCAATCATATCCACATTTTATTTCCTTTTTTATTAAATGACCTCATTACACAAGAAAACTTAAACCCAATTCCAAATCGGTTCCACCAGTAAATTTTAAGAAAACACACAAGGGGGTAAAATGTGTATCGAAATCTAAAAAAAGAATATTGAAAAAAAAGGCACGTCAATCAAGTACACATATGACTTTTTTAACAATACTGTCATGATCGATGGAGAACTTTGATTGATTGAGACCAAGAAACCCATAGTAAAGAAGTCACCCCCAACATTGTAAAGAACTAACTCTAACGGATTGGTTACACAAACAATATGAGATAGTAGAAAAATCACCTCTGTTATTACAAAATAAGAACAAAAATATACTAACAAAACACAAGGCAGAAATAATATAGCCTTTATTTCAAATAAAAAAAACTATAACAGAATCGAGAAACGTAACTATTTATTTAGTGCCATAATAATCTTCATCTTTTCTTTTCTTTTCTTTTTTTCATTTTTTAATAAAATTGTTCTTCCTTTTCCAAACTTTCCTATTATGTTTGATTATAAAGTTGACATCAATATATCAAAACCCAACTTCTCATTCCCTTCAAAAACATCGCACTATTTTTTTCTTTTTCTTTTTTCTTTTTGGGAACCGACTGTAGTAGAGTCTCCTTAAGAGGTACTACCCATAGAGTCTCCTTGAGCGACTGAGCAGGCTCCTATGTGGTGTCAACATTCTTCATGTTGCTCCTGCTCCCCACCATCGGCGACCACGTTGCCGCCGAAGCCGGTTAGATCCACGAGGACCACGACTACCTTCTCATGCTTTTCTCCTCCAATCCATCAACCTTTCCGATCACTGCCTCTGATCCATGTGAAACACATACTAATTAATAACCGTAGGATAGAACACTATGTGTAGTGCCCCTTAAGTGGTCTCTACCACAGTTATTCCTAGGGGCGGAGGTAAATGGGTGCGAGTGGAGGCTTCCACCCCACTGAATTTTTTGTTATTTAAAATTTATCTAAAAAATTTTATAATTTTTACTATTTGCTCCTACTAAAAATAAAAATTTCACATGTACTTCTTACTTTGTCCCTACTAAAAATAAAAATACTCACATAATCCCTACTAAAATTAATTATATGTTTATAATTGTATTGTTTTGTTCCCACTAAAATTAAAAATTCTTATATAAACATATTAAAAACTAAAAATTCTCACATAATTCTAATTAAAATTTATTTTATCTTAGAAAAAATTTAATGTACGCCTCTACTAGAACATATTTCTGGCTTCGCTTTTGATTGTTCCCTTTATGTTTCTTTTTCTATAATTTCTCGTTTTTTTATTTGTTTAGGGTTTTTTTTTTTTTTGGGATAAGTTATTTGTTTAACTAATTAATGAAAACAGGGAATTACGTTTATATTCTATAAAAAGACAAGTTGAAGAAAAGCGTGGAATTAAAAATTCCCATGAACAATAGTAGAAAAGGGTCAAAACTCATAACTTTTCTAACATAAGCCATAAGAGTATCGTATTTTTTAGGGGGGGAAAAAAGAGCAAAGAACGACTATATGATTTTGACGGGTCAACCCCGACAACGTGCGAAGAACTCGGCGAACGCGGCGGAGAATCCGTTCACGTCCCCGGAGAAGAAGAGTCGAGCTGCCCAAGGGTAGATCTGGTATTTACGAAAAACGTTTCACTCAAAATCTGTTATTTGTCAAAATAGTTGCATCAAAATAAGCTATTTGGTTCCGATATTTTTGTTTTTATTTATTTTTTGTTTTTTACGAGTAAGTTGATGTGAAGTTTTGTTGGATTTCTTCCACTCTCTTCTGCGTTTGTAGTCAGTTGATGCTCAATAATAAAGAGTAATTTGTCTGTTTAGTCCTTGAATTATAGTATTCTATCACTTTGATCCATGAATTTATTTCTTCTGATGAATTTAGTCCATAAATTTTTTAATTTTTGACAGTTTTGATCCTTCACCGCGACAAACAAAATCATGGAACAACAGCCAGAGTCTCCAGACATTAGTAGCGACACAAAATCAAAAAAACTGCCAGTCGAGGACAAATATTTTCCCGCCTCTCGAAAGAAAGTCACTAGGGTCCATAAAATCGAAGCCAAAATTGAAAAGTTTAGGACCCTTGTTCAGCAATTCACGGGCTACTCCGGCAGCGATGGCATCTCATCGACGGTTACCCTAGCCTCCTTCGTGAAGACAAGCTCGTCCGGGAAGGAGAAGACAAGCTCGTCCGGGAAGGAGAGAACGATAAGCTCCGAAACGGTTTTGCAGTGGTTAGATGATCCTAAGGTCTCAACGATTGGCATTTATGGAATCGGGGGAATTGGGAAGACCGCCGTGGCTTTGCATATACAAAACCAACTTAGGAATCATCCCAACCAGTCTGTGTGCTGGGTTACTGTATCACAAAACTTAAGCATTCATAAATTGCAAGATGACATTGCTAGCACATTAAACATTGATCTTTCGGACGAGGATGACGAGGAGAAAAGGGCGGAAAAACTCTCGACGGCCTTGGAAGAAAAGAGTGTTGTACTCATTTTAGATGGGCTTCTGAATCCTATTTCTCTAGAAGACGTCGGAATTACTAGAATTGGATGTAAGTTGATATTTACGACCCGATCTTTTGAAGTGTGCCAGATGATGAATTGCCACAGAGTGATCCGTTTGAGGCGCCTTAATGATGAAGAAGGTTGGGAATTATTTAGGCAGGAAATCGGTCCTGGCATCAGGTTTCCTCGTTTGATCAACACCGCAAAGTTGGTTGTTAAAGTATGCTCGGGTTTGCCACTTGCAATTGTGACAATGGCAGCAAACATGAGGGGAGTAGAGGACTCGGTTGAGTGGAAAAGGGCATTGAAAAGAATAGTGGAAGACAGACCATTGCAAGATGATGACGACGTCGACTCGTCTACAAATGAAATATATCGTGTATTACAATATTGTTATGACAAGTTGAGGGATCCAATTGTGCAACAATGTTTGCTTTATTGTCAAAGCTATCCACAAGAATTTAAGATCGATCGAGAGATGCTGATAGAGAATCTTATCGATGCGGGATTGGTCGATGGCAAGAATAAGGAAGCGGAGTTTAACAATGGCGATGCCATATTGGATAAACTTGAAAACGCTTTCTTATTGGAAGGGGGAACATGTAAATATGGAAAAAGATACGTGAAGATGAGTAATTTAGTAAGAGAGTTCCTTCTTTCTTTGTCCAGCGGAAAGTTGCCATCCGAATTTCGTAAGAGAATCCCCGAGGATGACAGTCAGATTGATGAACATCAGTTGGTTAAGATGCCTGATTTTGGTAAATCCCCAAGCAACAATGATACGTATATTTTACTTAGCAATACCACTCCCCTTCATGATATGTTTGTTTCCTTTCTTGAACTTGATATAATTTATTTTCCTTACATAAACTTGATACAATTTTTTACCTCCATTTTTGCTTGTGACACCAACCATGAGTACTTTTGTCATGTTCTCGGCTCCGCATGCCTCCGTTTACGCACGTTGCTTAGAGTCACTTGTAGCTCCGATATACAGAGCCTCAAAGCACTTTTAATCTGTACTTATATCCTACCAATGTAACTTATCTCTGGTTTTCTGGACTAGCAGTTAAGCTTCGTCAATTGAGTACCCAAATTCAAGTGCAATTTGTTCTTTTGTAGTTGTTAAATTTATTTATTTATTTAATCACAGTAATCTGCAAAGATAGAATTAGCATGCAATAATTGGATTGTGATAAAACTGCTTTCATTCTTTTTTTTTTTTTTTAACTCATTGCAATTTTGATTTGTTACTTTGTAGGAGAAGTTACTGACAGTGATGATCCTGACGAATGAAATTTAATTTATCCAAGTTTGGAATACCATTTCACTCTCGGTAAGAAATGTGTAATAGATATACTGCTTTACTGTCAATTGCTTGATCACTTTTTTTTGTCCTCTGAGATTAAGGGTATGTTTGGAACCCTGATTTTACAGGTGAATGAAGAAGAATGCCCTGTTTGGAACCAAAAAGAAGGGCTGGGGGAAAAAGGAAGGAAAAAAAAAAGGGAGAAAATTTAGAAGGTGGGGGTTGTATTCCGTTTTATTGAGAAATTAGTGAGGCAAGTTAAAATTGGAGCACGGAAAATTTATCGGGCTCTCGTCTTTCATCTTCTTTTCTTTCACTCTCTATCTTTCTTGCTCCTATCTTCTCCGCCGTAGCGGAGCTCCCATTGTCGATGACGCCATTCGATTACGAACTTTGCTGCTTGATTTTAGTTAAGATGTGCCTTAGGCAATGTATTTGCGGCAGGCCTAGCGCACCATTATGCTAAAGCATTTGGTTGAAGAATGATTAACTACATGTTATTTGTTTAGCTATTTTAGAGAGTTTCATAAGGTAATTTGGTGTTGAATTTGAAGAAACAAGTTAATGAGGCAACTACTTAGAACTTCCAGTGGTGATTTGCGCTCTGATATCAGCAAAGAATGCTTCTTTTATCTGTTAAAAAATTTATGTTAAGTGTTTGGTTTACGAGTCTTGTTTACCGTATAGAGGTTCATAACAAGGAAGGTCCTACGAAAAGACGCAGAGAATAAAACCATAAAACACTTTTTATTTCAGGATAAAACTGCAGTAAAACCCTTTTTATATATCTTATTGTTAGAGTTTATTTTTAAATCGTTATGATGTAATCAAACGGTTGAGATATTATTTATATACGGTAATTATCATAGACTTTACCTTACAATAGTATTTGACTAAGAAATTAATATATATATATATATATATATATAAAAAAAAATGAAATTTGAAAAAATCTACCTTCACCTATGGAAGGTTGGGGGAGGGGAGGTTACCGTCGCTAGGAGTGGGAAAGAGGAAGGGACTAGACTGGTCGGCGTCAGGAAGGGGGTGCCTGGGCTTTAGTGGGGGGGCGGGGGCCAGATCTGGTCCTGGGAGAGCAGAAGTCTGTCGTCGACGTCGGTGGGGAAGTTGCGGGCGTCGAGGAGGGAAGGGGTTAGTCTTTTTGTAAATTTTTTTAAAAATTATTTATTAATCTATAATAATATGAGGTAAGGTGTATGAAAATTATTATACACAAGTAACATCTCAACTATTCGATTACATATTAATTGTTTAAAAATAAATTCCATCATGTAATCCTGTTTAAGACGACGGTTTCACAAAAATCATCGTGTAAGCCAACTTTTATAGTAGTGTATGCTATTTTTTGTATGGAATTATTGAGTTATTGCTTGATTTGGGGGCCATTCAGGGGGACAATTAGAAACGAAGTTTTTGTGATATTTTTTTTAGTGGAGTTGAGTTGAGTTTTGAAATGTTCATTTGGTTTAAATAAAAAAAACTGTTTAGAGTGAAAAAATATAAAACTTCAAATGTGTTTAGAAGAAAAAAATAATATGGATTTTGTTTCGTTTCTCTCAAAATTTTAAGTAAATTTTTTTTTAAGATCATCTTATTTCGAATTAAAATAATAAAGTTATATACTTTTGAAGTTTGAGTTTGCAAAAATTTCATTGAAAACCAAAAATACTACCAAATTGATGTTTGAAATGAGACGGCAAAACACCGTCTCCAAACATCCCCTAAAAACACCATCTTAAAGTTAGGCATAATAATTAGGGGTTAAGGAATGCTTTCATAAAAAATAAAAAGTTAGCCATCAAATTTTTAGCCATCAAATTTTAGATATAGTTTCTCACTGGAATAACTACTTAAAAGAAATAAAATATGACAAAAAAATTTAGAGAACGAATCTTAATTCAATTCGATTAGTTAAGAGTTTAAAGAAATTGATAAATTTACACTTCTCATGTACGTTGCATACGCTATTATATTAAAAATAAATAAATAACTTTTTTCAAAATTTAGAGGAGTGAATTTAGAAATGTATAATAGTTCAGAGGGTATAGCATATACGTTTTGAAATTCACGGGGTATGTTGATATTAGTGACATTATTAGGGAGAATTTGTAAATTTTTTTTTAAATTAGGTACCAAATATACAATTTACCAAAAAAAAAAAAAAAAAAAAAAAGCAATGTCCAAAAAGAGAATTTATCAAATCTTTTCCAAAAAAAAAGTCCAACCCCCAAAATTAAGTAATAAAAATTTTAGATAAATTCCTAGTTTAGTTTCTAAATTTTTAAGTTTATATAATTTTGGTTCTTATTTTTATATATATAATTGGAATTATCTTAAATTATTCAAATATCACTGCATTAATCTTTTGTATTAATTTTTTATTAGAAGCCATCAATAATTTAATGAAAAAGTTATGTTTATTAATATATTATGTCTAAAAATTAACGAAAAATATTTCTGTAATAATATTTTTAATAATTTAGGATTATTTCAGGTATCGGAAAAAAAAAGATCAAGATTATACAAATTTAAAAATTTAAATACTAATATAATAATTTATGGTTTTATTCTTAAACAACACACAATTTACCCAAATATATATATATATATATATATATATATATATAAATAAAATTGAGGCACAAACGGATAGGGAAACGGAACAGGCAACGAAAAGAAGGAGTCTAGAGATGGCGTCCACACCTCTGTTACCCAACAATGCTGGCTCCCTTTTCTCCACCCGCTGCTCCTCCTTTCCCAATCATAATCGCTCTTCAACTCTGTTTAAGTAAGTGGAATCTGTATTCAGATATGCCCACTCCATTTTTGCTCTTTTTTTTTTTTTTTTTCCGTTTGGTTCTTGAGAAAAATTGTTCGCATGAAAAACAAAAGTTTGGCATGTTCAACTATTTTTTGTCCTTAATCGCACGTACCCACTTCTTATTCACTCTAAAGATAGGACATTTTTGTTAGTTTCTTGAAATTCCTGGTTTTTTTTTTGGCCGCTAAGAAAATTTGAAAATGAGTTCAGTCCTTAAACCATTTACGCTGGTATTGAATTTTAACAATTCGTGTAAGTATTGGCGGAGAAAGAACTTCCAAGAAATGGCTAGCAGCAGTATAATTTGGCTCCGGGTTTATTGAAGTCAATTGAGTTTTCCTAGTTTGATTGAAATTTTGGGTTTGTAGAATTGAAAACCATTGACAGGCCTTGCAAATTTTGGAAAGTTTGCAATATGAGAACTTTGTTTTTGCTAAAGAAAAAAGAAAAAAAAAATTTTATCGAGACAGAGGGTGGCATACTTAAACTCTAGCGAGGTAGTCCCGGACATCATATGGATCCCCCACGAAGTGGATTGTCCATGTCGTGTCCAACGTGATGGGACTAATTCAAATCCAAGATCTTGTTAAGGAGAACGAGCAGCCTTACCACCCCACCAAATAGCCGATGGTGGATGGGAACTTTCTTAAACACGCTTAAATGAGTGTAGTTCACATGTTACCGAAAGTTAACGAGAAGCAATTGGCATGACCTTTTTTTCTCAATTTTTTCTTCAGTATTTTTAGAAATAAAAGTAATATACACACCCACAAATTTTCTTTTTGTGGTTTTCAGGTGGAGTTGGAGAAGACACCAAGATGCAAACACGGTTTTCCACAGAACCAGGGGTCAAGCATTTCAAATATCGTTCACTTCCAATGTATGCATCAACCCAAGGCTTCCACATATATTATGCCAATATAATTGGTTTGAATAAGGTCAAAGAATTTTTTTAGGTATGTGATTGATGTTAAGTGGACGGGTGTGTCGTGGTAATAAAACATTAATCTCTAGAAGTAAATGCTTCTGTTTTACTGCTGGTAGAGTTTTAGAATAACAAAATTGATGAAATATACCTTGTACTTGGAATTACATATGCATACATTTTTTAATTAGTGCAATCCATTGAGCATCCGTAGCAAATTTTATTCGAAATATCTTTTTCGCCTTAAATTCTACACTCTATGTGTAGTGCTACCCGAAATACTCTTCTGGGGAAAATTTTCGTCAAAGACATTCTCAAAGTAAAGCATCATGGAGTAAGATATGATATTGACATTCTTTTTATATTTTCATACTTCTCTTCAGCAGAACTAGCTTTTCTGTCTAATCTATGCAATATCAAGAGACACGCATGAATTGAGTATGACATTTGAAAGAATTTTTCCCAACGGTTTGAACTCTTTCTAAACTGACATCTATTTTATTTTATCATTCACAAAGACTCAGATTTCTTGTATTCATTTTCTTATGTTTCTAAACCATTTTAATGGCATGAAGTTCCTCACTTCGTAGGGAATATGCTAATTTCTGGTATTGCTTCCCAAGAAAAAATGCTGCATAAAGTATATACAACCAATAAGGTAAATTGTAAATGAAAAATATGATTCCCTATTGGTTTCTGGTTGTTTGTTTAAGGAAAATGGAGGTAACCAACTCTTAATTTCGAAAAAAGTTTCAAAAAGTACTTGCCCTGATTATCAATTTGCTAATAATACGAAAAGAAACTGTTATTTTAAGGCTACTTAGTTACAGTCCTCATTTATTCATCATGTTCTAAACCGGGAAGAACTTGGTTGAAAATTTGAATGGTCATCTTTTATTGCTGTTGCGTTTTACATTCCTTATTTTATGGTTAACTTGAAACTAAATTGGTGGAAATTTGTATCGTATGCTGAATTGTTTACTGTTTCTTAGTTCAATTAACTTAAATGCATAAAGAAGAAGTTCATTCAATTTTTATCAGCACCTTTTCAAATGGAGCAATGGTATTCCTACTGTCCTTGGTACAGGCGTCTCCGAGGAAGGGAAGCTCCAATAATGAGGTGATCATGGTTGATCCTTTGGAAGCCAAGCGGTTAGCAGCCAAACAAATGCAACAAATTAAAGCAAGAGAGAAGTTCAAGGTCAGAAATGTTCTCTCTTTTTAAGACAGGTCACTGAAAATGATCGAGTTTGTTTGCTTTTTTTTGCTGATCATTGGAAGAACTACATTAAGCTTCCCCGATTTTTCTAAGTAACACCTTGTGATTTTCACTTTATTTTTTCTCTTCTATCCTTCTCTTATTATCACACTCAAGATTGCCCATAAATTTTGTTGCTCTGGTTTTCAGAGACGACGTCAAATTGAAGCAATAAATGGAGCGTGGGCCATGATTGGCCTAACAGCAGGCTTAGTCATTGAAGGTCACACCGGAAAACCAATTCTTACTCAGGTTAAGTTACTCTGATCTATTTTTTTTATGAATTACAGATTCGTTAGTGGAATAACTAGTCTTTTCCATTTAGCTTTGATAATTGCTGTTGAGTAAGTTGTCTTGAGCTCTGTAGAGCCTAATTATACAATACGCTTGTTGATTCGACCTAATTCTCGCCATCTATAAGGGACTTTGAAGGCATCCGTTTTCTGTGAAGTGAAAATCAGAGAGACCGAGTTAGGCAATTTGATAGTAGATTGTACCCTATACTTCCTGTCGTTATAATAACATTCTACAGTGGCAAGTGGACTTTGCTCTCACGTTGAGCGTGAATCACTCTAAATCGTGTGTGCATGCGCTATTTATTTTCGTTGTTGTTCTCCTTTTCTTTATGTTCTCATTTATTAGGATCCGGAGCTTTTAAATTTTAAATTCCTAACAAGTTGGTTAACATGTAATCCTTTTTCTTCTCAGTTGGCTGACTATTGGAGTGCCATTGTCCATTTTTTGCTGCGGTAGATGTCATCCAATATAGTGAAGGAATTCGAGATTTATTTCGTGTATCATTCTCAGATTTTGTATCCGTCAGGTTTCGTTCGAAATTTACCTATGCTTGCATATGTTGTAGGATTTCGCTAGCTACTTCTACTCGATGTAGAAATTACATTCTTTCGAATCGAGAATCAATCTGGTCCAAAAGATTTTGAATGCCTTTTCAACCATTCATGAACCCTCATGGCATCTGGAACTCAATTCCGCATGCTCGCAAGGGTGGACCCTGTCAACCTCATGAGGCGGGGTGGGACCCGAGAGAGAGAGAGAGAGAGATTGCGAGCAGACCCTGTCCACCTCATGAGGCGGGGTGGGAGAGCACAACTGGGCTCCGGAATGCCGAACAACTCTGCTATAATTTGGAAGTCTCATATTTGACATGAGTTTACAAGATCGTAGTGACAAAATTTAGACGTTTCTACATTGCTTCATTAGTTAATTCCATTGCCATATTTCCAAATGGGATTTTTCTAACAGATAATCAAGATTATTATGCATGTAGGCCCACACACTTTATGCCCTGTGTCATGTTTTCATGTTAAATCATTTTTTTTAAAATATGTTTATTTGGTTAACTCACCTTGAATGGTCACAAAAAATAACCAACTGAACCACCTCACGATGGTGTGAAGCTCCTTCAAAGCAGTGGCGGAGCCAAAAAACTATTATTATTGTTGAGGCCACTCAGGCCATCAACCCTGTTCGCCTTTGCGCTCGGCGGAGGCTAGGCCCGAAGGCTCGGCACTAAGGCTCGCCATCCGCAAACTGGGGCAATGGAGGCTCTAGCCCGAGCTCCCCAACCCATTCCGGTGCCCGCGTTTAGCGTACGGAGGCTCCCCGGAGGTTGTTGATACTAAGGTTCGAACCCTTGATATCCTTTTAAGGACACAAAGTCCCTACCCATACGAGCTCCGTACGCTAAACGCGGGCACCGGGATGGGTTGGGGAGCTCTTTTATGTTGAGGCCACTCAGGCCGTCAACCCTGTTCGCCTTTGCGCTCGGCGGAGGCTAGGCCCGAAGGCTCGGCACTAAGGCTCGCCATCCGCGAACTGGGGCAATGGAGGCTGCAGCCCGAGCTCCCCAACCCATCCCGGTGCCCGCGTTTAGCGTACGGAGGCTCCCCGGAGGTTGTTGATACCAAGGTTCGAACCCTTGATATCCTTTAAGGACACAAAGTCCCTACCCATACGAGCTGCAAAGGCGAACAGGGTTGACGGCCTGAGTGGCCTCAACATAAAAGGGTGGTCATTCTTACCTTGCCAAAGTTCTGCCTCTCCCTTCGCTCATCAGTTCTCCAACTGACTTAAGTATCGGAGTGACCGCGGCAGACACCACACCGGTGTCCCCATCATTCCGAGATGCTTCCCCTTTTGCAGGTGATCGACGGCGGAGCGACTGGCCGGTCCTAACCCGACCTCCCGACCATTTTGGGTGTTGTTGCCAGAACCATTTTTGACATCAACAATTATATACACATCTACACATGCATGGAGTCTTAAGAATGAAAAACTAGTAGGATGAATATGGTTCAATCTTTTTAAAAACACTAATTCACAAACATGTCCAGAGACAAGTGAAAAAAAAAAGTGTCAAATGATAATTGATGGACCCATCATGTGACGGGTGACTGGATTGTCATGTGATAATTTAAGAATAAGAACTTAAATATTATTCATTAGTGATTCGTCTTTTTAAAAGTATAGAATAGATTTTCATTTGCTCGACCTACTCACTTCACACAACTGCATAAAACAAATATTTTGTGGAAATTGGAAGAGTTTATTTAGTATACAAATACTTTACGTCGTGTAAACAGATCCTTTTTCTTAACCAAACTGGCTTTTTGCTTCTTTAAAAAAACTCTTAAAAGGGACTTTTTTTCTCATAGAGAAGCCTCTTTTACATGATAATTGTAGTTCAAGTAAAGGTCAGGAACAAACTAGATGTGATACCTTTTTTGCCGATCACCATCACGCACAAGCAAATTTCTTTTTTTTATACTTCATTAATATACTTTTCTTCGTTGGATTTTGGATCTTCTCTAAAAAAAAAAAAAAAAAAAAAGTAAAAATAAAAAATGTTATGAAGAGAAGGGGAAAAAAAATATTAGAGAAATGCGAGCAAGAGAGAGACCATGAGAAAATATGTGTCCAGGTGGGATGAATGAAAAAAAATGTGTCTAGATTCAATTAATGTACCATAAATTAGAAAAAGCATAAAATTAATCATTAGTTTTTTTGCTAATGAATTTGTAATTTTAAAGAACAAAAGTTTCCATATATAACCAAACAAGCAAAAATTATTTAACAGATACGCCAAGGAGAACTGGGGAGTCTTCTCATGCATTCACCAAATATGACTTTTGGTATGTAGTAAAATTTGTTGGGCATGCATGGATAGTTATATTACGTATGTCTCTTCATTTAAACCTCAAAAATGAAATTTGTTTTAAGTTTGTGCAAATTAAGAGTTTAGTTTGCCTTAAAAAAAATCATAAAAGGAGTACGGTAAATTACCCCTTTTTTCTTTCATGGTAATGCTCTAACTTAAAATAATAATAATAATAATAATAATAATAATAATAGTAATAATAATAATAATAATAATAATAATAGAAAACATCACATTACAATTAGGTGACACTTAATGAAACATCACATGAGATGTTGTTTTATACTCAGACCTGATCGGTATATCATCAACAGAACATGATGCCCATATGGGGTTTTTTTTTTCTTTTTTTTTTTTTAGGAAAACTTGTAAATAAGAAATAAAAATTACAAATGATATCGTACCCATAATCTCCTACCTAGCCCTATTAGTATGTATAGCTTTGTTGTGCATAATGATCCAATAAAAGCCATCTTGTCAGCTTTGATCTATGTCTATCACATAGTAGAGCTTGATAGAGTGCTTGTTATTATTTGGTATTTATTTTCAGCAATTATTTTTGTCCACGTTGACCATCGCAGAGGGTGAGGAGTGATCTTGTGCCCTACCAAAAAGGCTAAATAGTGGTTCCTCTCTTTATTTGTGTTTGGTGTTCGAATTTAAAATAAAAATTTTAAATTAAAATTGATTAATTTTTTAAAAGTTAATAAAAATTTTTTTTTTTACTTTTCCAAAAAAAAAAATAGGGAGGGGGTAGAAACTAATATGAAAACTTATACTTGAAATAGAAAGTCAAATGAAAGATTAACATTACTAGATACTTGATTATTTTGACTGAAATTTCAATAATTTTATTTGGATTCAAATCTTCTTTATGATCAATTATATATATATATATATATTTTTTTTTTTTTTTTTGAACTTGGGGAAAAGAAATTCGAATTCTGCATCTTTTGGTAGAGCTAGACTATATATGTAACTACTTTATGATTAATTATATTATGCCACATTATTTAAATATTTTTAAAATAATAAAAGAAATTGAGAGTAAAAATTTAAAAGATTAACACGGTATAATGAAAATCATTGGACATTGTTTAGACACCAAAAATTAGACATAAAATATATGTCCATTTTTTTAACCTTGATCTAAGAAAGGTCTTGTAGTAGTTACAGGCGTTGAATGGGTGTAAATGATGTAAATTAGATAAAATTTATCAATATTTGGGATAACCAAATATTTTCTCTTAGAAGAGAATATCAAAATATCATAGTAAAGTTTGATGCATCCTTTACTAAAATTGTAATGTTGCATTAGGGCCGGATGAGGCAGGGGCTCCTTTTTTTTTTTTTTTTTTTTTTTTTTAATTTTAACTTTGTTCTTATTTGCCCCTAAAATTTATTATTTTTACTACGTCTAAATATATATATATATATATATTTATTTATTTATTTAAAAAATTGAACTAAATTACTTTTTTTTCCCCTTTCCTTTCAAAAAAGTATTTTAGTTAAATTCCCAAAAAAAAAAAGTATTTTAGTGCAAATTTTTGTTTCATTCATAACCAGACTGGAAAAAGTTCATGACTCCTCCATAGCAGTGAACTTCGAATCGATATATTTATGTATTTGGAATACAATTATTATTGAGAAAAATGTTTTCTATGGTTGATTTCATCCGCTCTTTCCTGGATTTTCGTTTTTAATTTTTTTTTAGTTTATATTTTATAGAATAAGACTAAATTAGACTCAAATGAATGGTTAAACTTCCTCTTCAACAAGATATACGACAAACATTACAAGTTAAGAACAAATTTAATATTTAGGGATGCAAGAAACTCTTTTGAAAAAGGCGAAAATAAAATAGTAGTAATTAATAAGAAACTGTGAATTTCTTCTATATATAAACTTATTGTGCATTTGGGTCACAAGTTTAATTCCAACTAAACTGTATTTTTTCATCTCAATTTTTGTCTTTTTCTAAAAAGTCAATAAAATTTATAACTAATTTTTAAAAAGTCAACCAACTTAAATTTAAAAATTTTAATTCAAACCGTTTTACCAAACGCACACTTAAACAACCGAAGAACACTTAAACAACCGAAGAAGGAGAAGGAGAGATTGTACAATACTAAAGTACAAATTATTTGAGACAGATAATATGTCTTTATTTTTCAATTCTCTCTCTTTCTCTCTCTCTCTCTCTCTCTCTCTCTCTCTCAATCGAAGAAGCTCACAACTAGCACGTATTTTCACAACTGTTGCAGCATATTCCCATTTGTTCTCCCACTTGCTTTATATCTATATATATATATATATATATAGGTCAGAATTGGAACATTACTTGTTAATTAATCACAGCTTTCTATAATCACTTGTAATATCACAACTAATAAAGCACCTGAAAAAAATGCTCATGGAGTATTTATTTCTAAATTGACTTTTTTTTAGCATTAAATTATTCACTTAAAATTCTAAGAAAATATGTTTATGACAGTAATAAGAAAGTTAAACTGACTGGTAAATTACATATATATCAAACATAATTAGATAAATGATGGTTAACGATTTTATGCAAGTAGAATAAAGAAATGTCTTACAATTTTTTTCTAGCGTTAAGAAAGTTTCCCGAGTGATAAAATGAAACGATAAGTACTTACAACTTCTCTATCAATTATTTTATCGAAAATGTCATATTTAATTTTGTGTTTTATAAGAATATACAATGACTATCCTTTATGTTTCTAATTTCAAGTTGAAAACCTCTCTTTTCTTTAAATGTGCTGTGTTTTATTCTGTGTTCGTGGATTATTATAAATACAAAATAAAAAGGGACGTGCATGTGATTAAACACGGGTTTTTAGCATTGTTATCCCCTAAATTGTTTTCATGTAATGCCTGAATTGAACGAAAATTTTAAGTTGAAGTAGTAGTGCAACTTTTCATGGATTTTTGTTTTTGTTTTTGTATTTGAAATATAATTGAAACTTTTATATACTTTTAAAATGAATATTGCAATTTGAAAACTTCAGGGGAACGAATTAAGAAAATAAATACCAAACTTTATGGTATAGGTTTCATCTAATTAATTTCTCTTTTGAGGGATGTATATATATATATATATATGTATATACATAGGCTTCACAGAAAATCCCGGGCTTTTTTGTTGTAAGAGCAGTACTATCTTGGAGACATTTTCCGCTAGAATTTTGTTAACTTCAAGCAACTTTACTATTAAAACTTTTTTCTTTTTTCCTTTTTTTTTTTTTTTTTGCCCTTTTTCCTTTGAAGAGAAGGTACAATACATCCCACCTATTTGGGATATACCATATTACCCGATCTCAACGACGGTTGAAAGTTTTTTATCGTTTAGTCAAAAAAAAAAAAAAAAAAAAAACCATTCAAGAGTTGAGATCGTTCTTTTTTTTTTTTTTTTTTATTTAGTAGTTGATTTTTAAACTGCACAATACATTTCAAATTTTTCGATTTTTACATTTTTTTTAAATCATCGTTTCGTTTTGCTTTTTGTCATTTTCGCTTGAAAATACCGTTAAGTTAAAACCGTTGCCACCTTAATTTGTCAATTTCACAAATGTAAAGCCTTCTTTTTCCTGCATCTGCTTGACATATTATGTTTGGGAAGATTGAAAATAACACCTACTACATGACACAAAAATACCTAGCTACAAGTGGGAGAATACTTACATATGCTAGAGTTATAGGGCAACCTTGAAGCTCTTGGATAAAGCCGGCATTTGTGCCATTAAATTACAATTTATAACACAAGAATTCACACATGATATTCTTAGAACAATACACAATCATATCTACCAAAAAAAAAAACCGTCATCAATCAAATTCTACGAGAATACCTGTGAAAGGCATACTAGTAGGCATTCGTTTTCTATCTCTCATATTTGTATCAAAAATTGTCTAGTCTGCGTTTATTTTATTTGACTCTAAATGCATGCAACAATCAGAAATGTACATTATCGATATAAGGTCCTGCAGTAAAAAGAGTTTCATTGTTGAATCCGTAGATTACCCATTTGGAAGAAGCTTGTGAAAAAAGAAGGCATTGTTCAATCAAGCACAACAAAGATGTGGATAGACATAGACTAAGCATATTGAGCCGAATATAAAAATGACCAAAAAGATTAGGTAAGAAGGCAAATATATAGAACCGTTCTATGCACGTTCTACTTTCCACACTAACGAATCTTCAAACCTATATCTTGTCAAAGTGACCAATCCGAACAAAAATGCTGTTTGGAATTGCTTTTCTTTCTTTCTTTCTTTCTTTCTTTCTTTTTTTTTTTTTTTTTTGTTCTTTTTGTTTTATAAAGAAGAGAAATTGTTGGTGGGGTTTCTTGAGCTTCCACTATGCTTTTTTATGTACAAAATTATGGAGTTATTCACGAGGCATATATTTTTAGGTCAATTGTGGTTAGTACGTACAAGTCACCTAATTAGGAGGCTCCTTCTTTACACGCCATGATTGACCAAAAGCAGACTATTACTTATATTCTTATATTTGAAATTTAAACGACAATTTTAACTTTTTTTTGAAATGTTAATGAAACAACCCATTGGTTTTAATAAAATATTTTTCAATGATATAATGTCGTATAAGATACAATATTTATAACTTTATATATAGAAAATTTTAACAACGAGTTAATATATATATATATATATATAATTTTTTATTTAAATTCTTATCACATCATCATATTATTTATATATAGAACAAATATCATTGAAAAGTGTTACATCTGAATCATATGATATCAATGTAAAGGATAACTTCTTATACGGTACCTTTTTCATATGATATTTGTGACGTGATTTGTATTATATTATACTAATTAGGTACTAAAACCTAACAGGAAGAATTAGATTGACCACATGACAATCTGACATTCAATCAACAATTTAGTATTGACAATTAAGTTGAGCATTCATCTCAATCCTAAATTGTCAAGGCACTTATCTTCATACGTTTCAATATAGTAAGCTATCATAATCATAAAATGATGTGTAAATACAAAATAAAACATCAATCTAATTTCTAGAATCAATCAAGTTTTATCTTTTTGATAACCTTTTCACACAAGAGATTTCATAATTATATGACATCTTAAGGTTAAATAAAAAGGGTTTGATACTATTTATAGGCCACCAGTTGATAGGATTATGATGACGCATTTCATTTCCCCATGTTAATAACTAAGGTTAAATACCGACATTTTTAAACATGTAAAGGTCTTTCGATCACGCTTAAGGAGAATAATTATGTTGCTCGTTTTTTAATTCTATTGAAAACTATAAAAACAAAGTTTATCTACTAATAAGTTTAGGCAAAGTCATTTATGTACTTGGTATGATTAGTTTGTTTGTCTAAAAAATGAATAATAATATTGAAAAGACAAGACATTTAATTTTAAGGATAAGGGGATGTTTGGTGGAGTAGTTTGAGTTGGGATTTTAAGTTTCAATAGTAAATTTTTTTGAATTTTCAGAAAAGATAAAAAAAATTTTGGGAAAAAGACAAACTTTTTGGGAAAAAGGTAAAAAAAAAAAGTTTGAGTTTGATGATTTGAGTTGTTCAACCAAACAAGCCCTAAGGCTTTTCTTTCCCATCAAACTCTTCTTTGCGTGTCATAAAGTAAGATTACAATTTTTTAGGGGCCTTTCATGACTACATGATGCCGACCAATTAATTAGGGTTTGTTTGGTGGAGTAGTTTGAGTTGATATTTTTAAATTTTAATAGTATTTTTTTTAATTTTCAGAAAAATAAAAAAAATTTTGGAAAAAAGATAAAAATTTTTAAAAAAAAGATAAAAAAAAGTTTAAATTAAATGATTTGGATGGTCACGCCAAACTCTCCTCGAAGACGTTTGCTTCAAAGATGGACAAGAGAAAAAGGATAAATCTTCAAGCAAAAGTTTCTAATTTCATTATCAAAAACAAAATAAAATAAACTTGTTTATTTTTTGTCACATCAAAAACTTTTTAGAGGGGTCACAGAACCAGCCCACCATACATCGAGCTATCACAAAAAAGATACGGATAACGCCAAGTTGCACAAATTTATGGGCATATTCCAGTTCCTTGCCCAAATGAGAACACAACGAATTTTTGAACTGGAGATTTTAAAAGAGAATGAATGCTAGTAACTACTTTGTTGAATTGATAATTACTTTGCAATATAATTTAGAATTGTTTGGTAAACTGTATTAACACTCTATATCACATTATTTAAGATAAGACAATGTGGGACAATGTCTATATATTATATAATCTAATATATGAAATAAAAACTAATATTTTTATATATCAAACTTGATACCAAAGTCAAAGTTTGAGAACATACACGAAAACGAAATTTGAGTCAGATCCATAAGTAGGGTTGGGGTCGGTGTATGATTTCATAATCGAGATCGGGATCGAGTTTCGGGATTAGGGCTAGGAATGGGTTACGGGATAGAAGATGGGGTTGGGTTTTCGTACAGGGTTAAGGTCAAATTTCATGATGGGTCCTGGGTCTGATTTTGGAACGAGATCGGGATCAGATTTTGTGACTGAGATCAAGACTGGAACAGACTATAACCCATGAACTTAGAAGTGAATTTCATTTTAGTCATTAATAATTGAAACATCTCATGATTAGAATAAATTAAGTCGAGTATATACAGTAATTATATATATAATAAATACGAAAGTTTTAATGATATAACTGTCATTTCGAACTATCGGTTAGAACTATAATTTTATTTATACTATTAATTTTTTAACAATCTAATTTGACAGTATATATTGAAAATTTATATCATGTAATGTAAAATAACTTCAATTCATAGACATACTATTGAAAATTTAATGTGATGAATAAAATTATAGTTTTTACAAATAGTGAAAAATGACGAACCTTATCGTGGAAATCTCTAATAAACAATTAATGAATGGATGACATGGACTAAATTTGATGTACATGACTTTCCCTTCTCCACAATCCCTCCAAATCCACCCTTTGAAAACCTTTCAAAACCAAAACTCAAACGAAATTGTTTGGAAGCTCATGATCTCTCTTTTCTTTTCTTTTCTTGATTCTATCTCTAAAGGAAATCTTCGGTGGGCCCTATCCATTACCAACTTAGATATTTACGATATTCATAAATGGTTTGTTGAGGACCAACAAAGCCAATAGAGAGACCACAAGTCAGAAAATCACATTACGAATAGTCACAGGTGTAGAAATCTGATTAGGCTTATCATTAATTGACAAAAAAAAAAAAAAAAAAAGTTTTTGGGGTATTTGTTTGTTACGTGGAAGGTTAGCTAGCTCCCAAAAAAAAAAAAAAAAGACTGGAATTTTCCGTACTGTGGGTGCTTTGGCTTTACATTAGAAAATTCAAAGGTCTCTAATTTGGATAGAGCCAAAAAAAAAAAAAAAAAAAAAAAAAAAAAAAACCTTTGGATTGAACTGGAATAGGGCCACTACCATCTTTTGCCTATATGCTATAGACTAATAAACAACACAATTAATAATGTTTTGGCGGGACTGAACCCTAGTAGAGCCAACTCAATAGACAAAAATAGGAGTTTTAAGATTTTAAGTTAAAAGATTCGAAACGTAAGAAGTCTTTTGTCGGACTAATAAAATAGGGTCCGATCAGACCCTAAACTGTGATGATAAATAATAAAAGTTTTAATGGGGACTCACATGTAAATAGAATTTCTACAATTTTGATAACACCCAAGAGTTTAAATTTACAGTGCTACTTGTTGGTCAATAAATGGATGGAAAGAGATTTTAACATGCATCGCATTATTAAACGATAACTTTAAAAAAAAAAATCTAAGCAGAAAAATGACAGTAATCAAATATTAGCATGAACTTACTAATGGGGTAACCTAATAGCATTGAGCATACTCTCAAGTATATTAATAGATAAGAGATCTCGGATTTAAATATTTTAAAAATGTTATGAGTTTGTTGTTATTGTCGTCATCGTCGTCGTTAATTTGATTGGTTTAGCTTTATTCTTTGTTCTTTGTTTTTTTTTTTTTAACTTTTTATTCAAAAAAAAAAATTTTTGGTGTTAATTAGATTTTTTTATTAGTCATATCGATGATGATTATGATGAACAGGATTTATAATTTTTATTTCTTTTTTTTTTAAGTTGTTATTATGTTGTGTTGATTGAAATGTGATAGTTTTTTTTTAATCTAATTTGTGAATAGTATTTAAAGATATTGCTTCTTGGGCATGGAAAAAAATTTTCAGTTATTTTTCATGTATTTTTAAGTCATTTGACAATGGTTTTTAAAGCAAATCACCTTAGAAATGAAATATTTAATGACAGCTTTTCAAGAAATCGCAGTTAAAACTAGATTTGACGACGGTTTTAATTCGCTAATCCACTTTCTATATTAGTGATTATAAGGTATACATCAATTTCATATTTCAGATTTAAGTTTTAAGAAAAACAATATATACATACATATATATATATATATATATCTTAGATAAATTATGTAGGAGTGTCTCTTGTTGTTGCTCTTTCCACCACGGTTTCAATCTCAAATTCAATAAAAACTTTATCATAGAAAACACTTGAAAGCAACAATTATTTAGCACACTCTTGCACAATGACAAGAACAAAGATTGAATAATATTCTTTTCGTTATACATTATTAAATGCTCTTCTCTTGTCTTCTTTCTTTTCTTTCTTCTTCTTGCTTGACAGGGCGGCCTAGATCAAGGAAAAAAATAAATAAATAAAAGATTTACTTTATTAGAAGTAAATCTAAATTGGGTTAGCTGCCTAGTCCTACCAAATTAATTGTAATATTTTTCATTTAATCAAAAGAAAACAAGCAATAAAGACAACACATAAGACAAAAGGACAAAATTGGCAACAACATTCTTAGGTATATAACCATTAAAAAATAAAAATTTGAGAGAGAGGTAGGGAATGTACTAATCCATATTCTATGAATATCCCCTTTTTCCTAATCCCTTTTGAATGTCACTACAAATCTATTTATTTTTAAAATGTTGGTAAAAAGCTATTCCAATTATCTTATGTTTAAAAACTATTGTATTTATCCATACATTTTTATCACAACTTTTGTATTTAGGTATAGAAAGTGACTTTGATTGGTTGGACTACACTTCAAAAGGACAAACCTTAGTGGAAAGAAGAAGAAGAAGAAGAAGAAGAAATCTCATAAATAAAGACAGTTAGCTTTGTTGACAACCTATTTGTTGGTTTGGCCTTTGGCCTTTGCATTACAATTTTCTGTCCTTTTTTTTATTTATTATATTTATTGTACACATATACATAGGAGAATATCCGTGTATATATATAATATATATGTATATATACACTTCTATTTTAAGTTCCCAAAAAGTTATGGTTGTCAATTATTACTTGGTCAAGACATTTGAAGCATATCATAATGTCTTCATGAAGCAACTTGAGCAACAGAATGGATTAACTATGTTTACAAAATGAAAATGACAAACGCATTCAACAACCGTATTTATTAATTAATTTGTGAAGAATATAATTTGTTCGTTGTTATAATATGTAATATTATTTTGTAAGCAAAATTGCAATTGATCCGGTTGAGTTGAGATAGGTTACATCCTTTTTTTCTGCCAGATAGATGCAATTAAAAATACTTGAGTTTTGGATTGGTGCCACTTAATTTTTTTCGGTAGGATTTTTGTTAAAAACAGATAAAAAAAAATTAAGGTTAATGCATTCATACGGTTTTTTTAATTTAATTTGAATAGAAATTCTAACAAAAATGAATTGAGTGAGATTAATTCAAAATGAAATGTGGTTAATTCGAAATGAAGAAGACAAAGTGAGGAATTTTTAAACATTGGGTGGTGAAGTGAGATCACGTCTTTATGTATCCTGATTGCTAATATATTCTATGAGATTAGAGGGTCTGTTATTTGGTTTTATAATGAACATTTAAGTTAGCATATGAAACAGTCCTTTATAATGACATCTATGGAGGATATATTAACAGTAATAATCTCTTTTCTAGACTTTTCTTTTATAAAAAAAAATTAAATAAAATAAGAATGATACTAAAATTTAAAATACAGAAGGACAATAACTGAAAAGAAAAAAAAGAACACTGTAAGCTTCAAACATCTCAAGACCAAATTCAAGGCCCCTCAAAATGAGAAGGAAAAACCCTTAAAGAAAATGAAAAGGAAATTAAAAAAGAAAAAGAAAAATAAAAAGAAAGGATGTAAATCCCTATGTCCCCCCCAAAAAACAATACTACTACAATAACGACAACAACAAATAAGCTAAAATGTAAGTCGATTGGGAACCAAAATCCATGTGTGGGTGGGTCCACGCATCTAAAAAAACATCATGTTACATTCTATCCTCTGGGCTCTAACTTCACCCATCATGCAGGCATTGAATTAAGGGACGTTTAGGGCGTCATTTTCAAGTAATAAAATATCCTTTTAATTTTAAAATCTTAATTTTATATTAATTTAAAAAAAATTCAAACGTTAAAAATTTATATTTTTTTTATTTTTGATCGAAAAAAGATTTTTTTATATCAAAATATATATAACGACGAAACGAATAAAATAATATTTATTTTTTATAATTTTTTTAGTACATCTTAAATTTTTATATTATTTTTTATATTACATAATTTTTTTAAAAATTTTTCCTTTAATCATATATTTTCAACCCAATTTTTAAAACACTATTTCCAGATATTTCTTAAATGAGCCCTAAGCCTTTTTTATTAATTTTTTATTTTTTTTATATTTGCTTTTTTACACTGATGTAATTTTAAATTTATCTTATAATTATAATTTATACACTAAAATTTTAGTTTTTGAAAATTAATACTGTGAATTTATAAATATATAATAATTTACACCAATTAATATAACAATTTTTTTTAGATAACAATATTAGTTTTTTGAATGATATTTACATGTGATTTATACATAAATTATTAATAATGACATGGATGGTCATTGATATCTATTTTAAATCAAATTTATTAAGGTTAAAGTTTGTAGGTAAGTTCTAGGACATAGAAATTTTTGAAATTTTGAATTAGTTTTATTTAAAATATAAATTTGGGTTATTATTAATTAATCTTTTATGGTATTAATTATCAATTCGATGTGTAAATTAAATATAAATTTTCATTAAAAAACAAACATTTTTGTTAATAAAGGTTAAATTATTAATAATTTATAAATTTATAATATAAATTATAAAATTAAAAATTTAATATATAAATTATAATTTTGTAATAAATTTAAAATATATCAATTCTTTAAAAAATTTTTTTTTTAATTGAATTATTGAAAAAAAAAAATTAATGTCTTTTGATTCACACTACAGACAATAAGCCGCCCACCATCACCTTTGCTTGAATTAAAAAAATGTTCATTATCCTTAGAGATAAAGTGGGTCCCACAATTCTGACTGCCACGTTACAGTTTTGTGGGCCCACTTAACCTCTGGTAAATAAATATCTTTTTTCTTTTTGGATAACTACAATATCCCGTAGGCCAATCCTACGGTTCTCCCCACAAAAAAAAAAAAAAAAAAAAAAAAGTTCTGGAGTTATGACATCAGCAGAACGGTCAATTCAACCCACAAGCGACACGTCTACCAATGGAACCTTCCACGTCAGAGCATCTCATGTTTTTCTCCAGGAATCATGTGAGGAGCAGGTAACAGTGTCGTGTTTTACGGATTGTTGTGGTTTCGTTATCAATATCTTATCCAAATCTATCGGGCAGAAAATTCTGAAAACGTGCCGAAATTAAATTCAACTGTAATTATAATCTATATTTTTAACATTAAAATTTAATTTTAATTAAATTATATTTTTTTTATCTTAATTTTTATTTTTTTAAAAAAATTAATAAAAATTATAATTAATATTTAAAAAATCAATCAATTTAAATTTAAAAATTTTATCTCATTTTAAACCCAATATAAATATCAAATGCATATCTTTTTTGTACTATCTTAGTGTTAAACTAATTATCTAATCAATATGTGTCATATTATGTCACATTAGTTGTGTAATAACGGAAAATTTATCCAATTAATTGAGAAGCTTTTTTTTTTATACAAATAAATTGAGAAAATTTTTATTTGACTAGTTGATAAGCTTTGAGGTATATTATGATTCTCTTTTGTTATGTTTGAAAGGAGGGTTGGAAGATAGACAGAAAATAAGAGTAAAATATTTAGGTGAATGAAATGAAAAGGAAAGAAATTGGTTTTCTTTTATATTGGTTGGTAGAAAAGAAAGAAAAAAATATATATATTTTAATGTGTTTTATAAATATGATCTTATAGAAGTTAGAAAATAAAAGATAGTAAGATCAATATAGTAATTTCACCTATTATTCTTTTGGTTAAATTTTCCCTTTCATTTTCTTTCTAATATTGGAAAGATTAAAATGGTGTGGGACCATGGATTTATGTATTACTTTCCTTCTCATTTTCTACGGCATCAAACAATCACAAATCTATTTCCTCTCTAAAATCTCTCATTTCGTTTCGTTCCTCTTCCACCCTACCAAATAAAGGTTTTAATTAAGAACTTTCGGGATAGAAATTCAAATAGTACTTTAATTTCTTTTTTAGAAGTCTTATGTCTCATATTGTCTTTAAAAAAAATTTTAATTTTACTATACTTTTGTTATGTTGATAGATACTATTTTTTACATGTTTGATTAATTTTCTAGAAATTTGATCTATCAGTATCAAGCTACTTTCAAATATAAATCGAATTTTAAAAAATTAATTCAACAATTAAAATATCATAAGTATGTATCAATAATTTAAAAAAATGCATATCACAACATAAGTCCCCCCCCACCCTTTTTTTCCTTATGTTGCAATGAAAGGATAGTCTATAATATATTTTCAAAAGAAGTATGAAGTGTGCGTGTCTGTCTATATACACATACGTATCCTTACGGATCATAATGCCTTCGTGAAGAAAGAAATCCTTAAATTTGTCTTCTTGTTTTGTAGCTGGCCTAAATTCTCTTCCTATAATAACAACAACAACAATATAAATATAAAAAATATTCTTAAAATCATCTTCCTATTTATTTATAATAATTGTTTTGTAAAATAGTAATTGTATTTCAAATCAAGAAAATACAAATATCAATGACTGGGATTACCTCATGACACAAGAATACTTAACATTAATTACAAATCGGTTCCACATAAGTTCTAATGAAAAACATAAGGGGGTGAAACGTGTATCAGATTCCAATAACGGGAAATCGAAAAAGGCACACTAATTATTGAGCACATATATGATTCTTTCAACAACATCCGATTGAGACTAACAGACCTATAGTAAAAGGATCGCTACCAACACTGTATAAAAATAACTATAGCAGATTGAGCATATATCTAATACAAGAGCATGGGTAGACCACCTCCGTTATTACAAAATAGAAACCAAAACATAATGAAAAAATGCAACACTTACATGGCAGAAATATCATCACCTTTATTTCAAACAATAACTATCACAAATAGGAGAAAAAACTCCAACTTCATGGATAATACCTCCGGTGACAAGCCAAATTATATTATCAAAGAGATCAAAACGCATTCCCTAGGACTATGAAGTCATCTCGTCATAAAAACCATCATGTGGAGTTCAAAAGCATCTTCTCTAGGGCCGGGAGTCTTGTAACCAACAAAAAGGCGGCACCGGACTCCAACCCTAAAAGAGAAATATGAATGGTGGCAAACCTTAGCAATAAAGAGAAAGAGAGTTTTTTAGACTAAAGCCTTTTTTCTTTCCTCCTATAATAATTGTTTGTTTAATCTTCTTTCACTTCCAAAAATACTATTACAAACAAATAAATAACCTTCTAATTACTAACAGATCTTAAAAAATATTTGGAGGGCGTTGAATATATAACATTTCTAAACAATCTATATACAGATCGGTTGGATATTATTAAGGTCTAATTTCATACATCATCTCTCATCATACACGTATTCCTGTAGAAATCATCGGAGAGCACAAGACGACTCAAAGATATGCCACTTAGAAGACCCAAGAACGATTCCGGATGACAGGAGAATGACTAGCTGGCGATTGGTATGTCAATAGAGCTAAATAAGGAAAGTACTTCATGGGCAAGATCAGGAAACTAAATCCAGTATATCAGGCAAAGGAACAGCCAGCAAGCTCATATCTATTAGGAAAATGTAGTTTCCCGATATCTTCTGGTCATCCATGAATTGGAAAGTCAAGCAACATAGAAAAAGGGCAACTACCCATCAGCATTTAGGGCATATTCTACTATAATCAGGCAACTCAAGGTATCAAGTCAGTCCCTATAAATCAAGACTTACTCCGCAAGCCTAGGGATCTTCCTCTTTGAACCATTTCAGACGTCCAAGACATTGTACTCAACAAAATACAATACTATATTCCTCAACCTCTTTGTATCACGTCATCCCCATCTATTTCTATCCCCCTTCTTATTCAAAATCTACATTGTAACGCTCTTTTACATAGAGTAGAAGTTCCCAGAAGCATTACAGATGACGTAGCTTAGAGATAACGAGCGAACCTCTATAAAATCGATTATCTCTGTCTCTATTTACTTTCATGTACTTACTTTATTTCTTGCGATTCACTAACGACACGCCAATGACAGGCCGATGGCTCGCCTGTCGTCCTGTTTTGTCATTGGCCCTATTTTTTCTACAAATATGCATTCGGCCGGCAACCAACATTTTAAATGAAATTGGAACATTTTAGAATGATCATAATCTTCATTTAAATGCTAATTCAAAATGGAAGTCCCTTGAAATTTAGACAATTTCAATTTTAAAGCATAGCATTCCATTTTCAGACTATTTTAAAGGGGTAACTTTTCTTGTTTGAAATTGAATTAAAATGATTATTTTTTTCTATGCGTCAGAGCGAAAAGAAAAGTAAAATTCCATCCACATACCCAATCAAGATTTGCCATGAACATTTAGCTTTTGTAAGATTTGTTAAAACAACCTTCAACGTCTATCTAATATCACATTCAAATGTTTCTAAACTGATTTCATTCAAATATTTACATCCAAGTGCCAATTCAGATGGTCATTCAAATATTATCATTCAAATATAGATATATAAATATATATATATATTTTAAAAAGATCCTTAATCAGGTAATAGTCATGTTAACTTTTGATATAAACTTTGTTTTGTTTTGTTTTTTGTTTTTTTTTTTTTTTAGTTGAGTTCAAATCTTTTCTCCTATTAATTGTTCCTAAAATTAGAAAGACAAGAAGGTTTCTTATGCAATTTAGAAGCACCTAAGTTGCAAAATAATAATTAAAAAAATATCTTCTAATGAATCCAGCCTCACTCTTTTATATTGAATTTTCCTATTCGAAAAAGACACACTTAAACTAGTACATTTTTTTTTACAAGTTGGTAAAACTTAAGGATTTTTTTTTTAACAAGTTGCGTTTTTACCTTATCGATATATATTATTGTTTAA
>CM046362.1:8683437-8698819 GCA_025413025.1 Ficus hispida
AAAAAAAAAAAAAAAAAAAATCGTGGTTGCTCATGAGTCAGTGGAGCCATTTGAGGACGGTAATGTTGCTGCCCTCACCGACCTTGTTTTCTTAAATAATCTTTAAAAATATATGAGTCCTATTTTACCATTTAAGGTTTGTATGATATTTGAGTTGAGTTTGAGAGAGATGAAAAGTTTGAGATGAGATGAAATTTTTAAGTTTGAGTTGATTGATTGATTTTTTAAAAATTAGTTATAAATTTTATTGATTTTTCAGAAAAATAAAAAAATAAAAATTGAAATGAAAAAGTACAATTTAGTTGAAGTTAAACCTCGATTTAAACGTAGGCTTAGTTTTACATATTATTCTTGCTAAACTATATTTTTTTCATCAATATTTATTTGTATGCACTGGATCCTCCTTTTCATTTTTCGACTGGATTACTAGGTCTAGGCTAACCAAAGTCATAAAGATAAATTAAATTGTCACTTATAGAAGGAAACCCATTAATTAATATTTGGATAAAGTTTAATTACCTTAACTAATTGATACTCAATTATTTCTTTTTTTTTTTTAATATCATGCTGATTGACAATTTATTCTTTACTAATTTTGCAAACCAATTTAAGATCTATTTGAGATGGGTTGATCTGGTCGTGCACTTCATCAGTCAAGTCATCGTTAACAACTTGAATCCTTTTTCTAACAAAAAAAAAAAAAAAAAGCCTTCGTCAACAACTTTGTGGAAAATTTGATGATAGACCTACGTTGAAATATCATATTTCAATTCTCAAATGACTAAAAAAATGGGTTAATCTATTGAAATAGTTATAATATCAACTTCGTTATTTTTCCATATATATACAAACATATATATATATATTATCTATTGAAACAAGTAAAAGTTAAACTACTTACTGAATTACTACATAGACAAAATTATAAGAAATTTATTTATTTACTTTTTTTTTTCCCTTTCTTTAAGTTGAATAATGAACAAAATCATCAAACACAAAAATTAAATAGAAGCTTGAAATTAAGAATTAACTATTTGGAAGAAGGAGCATACCTTGGTCAAGTGACTGGTTCTTGTAGATCTAAAGTTGAGCTAGAAATGGAAAGAACTTGTCAAGGCCAGTTCTGAGGGAATACCAAAAATTATGTAAGACCAGAGAGAACACTGGAAAAGCAAAATAATAAACTTCACAAAAAAAAAAAATATATATATATATATATATAGATATATATATATAAATCAATCCAAAAAAAAAAACTTGGTGCAAAAAATTAGAGTAATCATGAGAGAAAATTAAAGACTTCTAAAGAGTATACCTTTGCAAAGTTGAGAAGAAGCTGGTGCTTTGTTCAACGATTTGATCAGGAGACCAAAAGATAGCAAACACCCAGAAGTCAAGGGGTAGACTTGATCAGTGGTCCTCTGCCCTGTTGATAAGCAGGTGGACAAGCTCAATGGCTCATTTACAAGAAAAGTTTTGCTGCCCATATATCATCAGGCATCGAATAGTATTGAACTTTAATTACTATAAATGTGAACTTCAGTTATTAGAAATATAAATTTGTGCAGAAGAAAATGTTATTAAACTAAATGTGAATTTCTTTTATTTTATATTTTCTTTTGCATGAATCACATTTTTAGTTACTCAAGTTCACATTACTGGATACCATTTGATACTAGATAGGAAACCAACCCTGATTTGATATAGTACTAAGGGTATAATGGAGGGCAGTTTAACGATTTATGGAGAGACAATTCAGTTTTTATGAAGGGTTAATTTTGAGGATTATTGTAAATAATGCGTATCTCTAAACTATTACCTCATTTATAGTGGTTTTAAGATTTTTGATCTCATTTAAGATAAATCAAAGGGCATATTTATAATTTACTAGAATACTCTCTGACGATCTATGTCAACATGGACCACCAATGCTTTCTAATTGTCGATGCTGGCCACCCAAAAGTATTTTAGTATAATACTTTTGATACTCTACTATAATACGTTTGGTATTCAACATAGTCTTCAAAAGTTGATGACTGGAGATCAATAGTGAAAATATTATGATAGAATACAAAGGATAGAAAAATCTACCAAAATATATGTTGGTATTCTACTAATCAGAGTACCCAATATTTTTGTTGTATACGTGATTCTTTAACATCAAATTATTGAATATACTATTTTAAAAAAATTATTCAACTTTATTAATATCATACATTAATTTTTTTTTTTCAATTTATAAAAAAAAGTCACAAAAATCTTAATCTTTATCTTAACATCTATAAAGGGGTCGGTAGATGGGTTGGCAAAGGATGGGTGCCTTTGTTGGGTTTCTCCCCCTTTGTCTATCTGAGTTCAATTCTCATTACCTCCCTTTAGGTCTCGCTCAAAGTTCGGGGGTTGAAGCATAATTTGATGATAGCAAGGTAGATCCTGGGTGATCGACTGATAAAAACTAGTATTAAAAACATGTCTTTATCATATCTAGAGAAATTAATTCCTGTTTGTAGATCTGAAAACGTGAAGATGATGGGATTACCCTTATATCCTTTTTCATTCACCAAAAAAAAAAAAAAAATCTTAGCATATATGAAAGAACAAAATGTTCTCTTCTTCTTTTGTCATGTATCAACCCATTGTGTTTTTACTTCTCTTTTATGCTTTTATCTTTTTCTTTTTCTTCATTCATTTATTTTCTTTTATGCTCTTATTTTTTTTTATTAATTTCTTTCATCCTTTTCATCTCTCCTTTTATATCTTAACATATATGAAAGATATATATATATATATATATATATATACACACACACATATATCCATTGTTTTTTTAATTCTCTTTTATGCTTTTATTTTTTCTTTTATCGCTCTCTCTCTGTTTTTTTTTTTTTAATTTCTTCTATCTTTTTCATTTCTTATTATATGTATATACACATACATAATCCTCTCTATATATATCTATTTAATAATAAATTTATGTCTATTATCCATAATAAAAGTATGAATATATTTTTTTAGAATTTTTTTCTTTAAAGTTTTGTAAAAACGGGATTTTTTAATCCGTTAAAAATACTTTCATCTTTCTTTTTCTTCTTATGTCGTTAGGTGCTTTTATTATTGTTATTATTATTATTATTTCTTTATTAATTTATGGAAATTTTTTTTAGTTTCTTTAGGATTTTTTAATTTGATTAAAAAAAGGTTTCAACTAAATTTTTTGGAATTTTAGTATAAAATTTCGGTTTTTTTTTTTAGTTTCATATAAAGTTTCGATTTTTTATTTCTTTTTATTGTTTTGTCGGTCAGTACCTGTTCTTGTCTTTTTTTTTTTAATTAATTTGGTCATTATATTCTTTATATATTTTTTTATTAATTTAATTAAAAAGGATTTTGTCTAAATTATTTGAAATTTCATTAAGAAGTTTCAGTTTTTGTTTTTTTTTTTTTTAAAGTTTCGTATGAAATTTTAGTTTTTTTCTTTCTTTTTCTTACTTTGTCATTATGTTCTTTTCTCTCCTTTTCTTTATATATATATATAATATATATTATATATATATTTTTTTTTTTAATTCTTATATTTTTTAAGCAATATATTATTCACAGACGTTCGTAAACCAGTATTGTATAAGAAAAAACGGTAACTGGGTCAGGCTCCAAACTGACTGACCATCATTATAATGTGGGGCTGATCTGAAGGCTAGCTTTCATTTTTTTAATTTACTTATTTTTGGCTTTGAGACTAGCTTTCATTTTTTATCTTCAAATTAGGATTCCTTTTGGTATCAAAAGTTTTTCCCCAGTAAATGATAATAAAAACAGTGATTTTTAACCCTTTTTTTTTACTTTCCTCTTAACGTTTCTTTACAGATTTGATTGGCCCCTAAATGAGCATCTATGCAAATGATTATGATGATGATAAAATGTCTTTTTCACTATTTTATTTAACTTTTATTATCTCTAAAGTTTTATAATCATAAGTGAAATATGACTTTTGACTAATGCAGCTATTAAATAAAATAACTATGAATTATTTTTAAAATTGAGTCATTACAGATAAAGTCAAACTTTTTTTTTTTTGATGTTGAAACACTTTGAAGTAGAGAAAAGTTTGAATAGAAATTAAAAAAAAAAAAAAAAAAAAAAAGACAAGCAACACAAGCAAAAAAACAAAACAAAACAAAAAGAAAAAAAAACAAAACAAAACTTTATTAAGGGTGTGCTTCGATAGAGGGAGAGATGGAGGGAGGGAGAAGGGGGTGGAGGGAGAGTCCACTTCCATTAATATTTGGTTGGAAGGAAATGAGGAGGGAGAGGAGAGGTGGAGGGAAAATCTCTTCCTTTGAATCCATCATAATGCATCCTTCCATGAATGGAAGGATGCACATTCTCCTTCATCTTTTTAATTAAGAAGACAATGTTATCCTTAATTAAAAAAAAAAAAGAATAAGTTTAAAATAGACAATATAGTAATTAACTAAAAGACTATCATATATCTTTTTAACTCTCTCTTCTTTTGTCAAATAACGTGAGGGATTTCTATATTCATTTTCATTCTTCACATTCTCCATCTCTCCTATCAAACATAGCTTAAACCCATCGTGGAGAGAGAGAGCAAAATCTATTATAAGGCATCAGTTAAACTTTACATTTTACATTTTCCTTTTTTTTTATTTTTATTTTGAGTTTCAAAATTAAAATGGTCTGCCTCTACTTTCCATGGGGTCTATGTTTCTTATTTTCTTGAGGACACTTAAGACTGCTATAAAAAAAGAAAATAAAGCTTATGTTTGGTATTCCGATTTAAATTGAAATTTTTAAGTTAAAGTTGGTTGATTTTTAAAAATTTATTATAATTCTTATTGATTTTTTTGAAAAATACAAAAATTAAGATGAAAAATTTAAGTTTAGACCTGAAAGTCAAAGAAGCCGAAGTTGTTAATGGCATCATTGCTTCTTTTGAATGGTGATGTTGTTCATTCACTGGAAACTGTGGCCTCTGATTATTTTGTTATCTTTAATTTCCTTCAAGTGGAATGTGAATCCATAAATCCAGGTATGTCTGTGCTCATGAACTTTGTAAGTGAGCTTGGTGTACTAAAAGCTCGGGTATTTAAGTATCCATGTTTTCTAAAAGCTCATTAGCTGTTGCATATATAACATAAAATTTTAGCTAATTAACAACGATAAATTAAAAATGTTAAAGGAAGAGGAAAGCCTATGGGAAAGCGTATACTAATCGGGGTTAGACATGAAATTACGAAATTAACTATAAGAAAGATGTGTGAAGAAAAAATGACAATCCGTCATAACTATTAAAATTTTTTAACCTAATAACTTTATAATTTCATATTTTACTAATTCAGCTCACGTACATATTTAATAATAAATAATAAATAATTAATAGAATCATAAATAAAGGATAATATAATAATTAAATGAATTAAAGGAATAATAAATAATAGGTTAATAAATAATTTAAAATTAAAGGAATTTGATTAGAAAATTTGAAAAATTAAAGGAGTTGCATAAGCCCAAAACGTGAGCTAGCTTATAAATAAAGCCCAAATGAGCTCTCCTAGTCTTCAGGGGGTGCACAACGAACGAAATTACGAGTATATGGCATATTTCAGCAGAAAAAGAGTGAACCACTAATACATTTTTGTTTCTCCAACGAGGGGCACGTGCCCCCACCCTTCTCAATGTGCATATTATTTATCCATGAGTTCTCTTCTAATCAGTAATTTTCTGAAAGTTATAGCTTAGTAGAGTCTACTTAATTCATTTTTCTGAAGATTTTTGTGATCGATCTATCCATGAGATGTATGTTTATACTTACTTGTGTATACAAAAAAAAAAAAAGAGAGAAAAATATACGTTGATTTTAGATAGGGACATCTAAAGCCTGTAGTAGACATAAAAAGCGAGGTCTAAAACCCTTAATTTAAAGCAATGACTATACTCGTCGGTTGATTTAAAATTGATGTCTAAAATGCAAAAGTAAAAAAAGACAAAAGAAAAAAAAACGTTTTTTTTTTTTTTTTTTTTTTTTTTTTTTTTTTTTCTATTTTTCTTTGAAGTTAAAATCTTGCAAATTAAGAAGTATGACCATAACTTATTTGCAAAAGGAAAAAAAAAAAGATTTAAGATCCTTTTTTGTTTTTTTGTTTTTAATTCTAGAAAGTTAAGATCCTAATATCTATATATATATATATATATATACATATTTTAGATTAGAAATGTATTTTATTTTAAACTTGATAAGTCAGACTTGACAAAAAACCTCAAAAACTTTGGGAGGGTATGTACAGAAGAAGTAGAACTAGAAATAGCTAGTCTAGCTCGAAAGAGGACTATAACATTCCCTTAACAAGAGCCATAACAAATCATATCACTTCGATCCTGTAAACATTCATCTCTGATATCTTCGATCACATTAGCTTCCAAACCTCGCATCGTAGGATTTTGGACCACCCAAACCACATAGCATCCTGATTCAATGGTACAAGACAAAGAACCCTACGAGCAAGCAAGCCAAGCACCCTCATGAGCAGCAAAACATTTGCCAAGGTGAGGAGAGAACCTTCCAAACAGTCGCCGAGAAACAGCCCCCAACACCATCCCATTAGCGTCTCTAGCAACCACTCCAATCCCCATAAAATCCATGTTGCTGTCCACAGCTGCATCAACATTAATTTTCATAGAACCTTCTAAGGGAGGGCGCCACACAGATTGAGGAACTTAAAGGATCATAAATAAAGAGCTAAAAGAAACATAAAAAACCCCCAACTCTTCCCTGCTGCATTCATCCGACACAAAGGAACACAAAGAGCTAAAAGGACCTCCAAGAAAAGCATTGAGAACCGGTCATAAAATAGTTTCTTCCCACATCTCAATCGCTTCCGCACACAGCCACAAGAAGTGAGTGCAATCCTCCACAGATTTCCGACATCTAGAACACCATTGATCAACATTAATCCCTCGCCTGCAGAAGTGAGATCGAACTGGAAGAGCTTCGTGAAAAGCATGCCACACATGGATCTTAATCTTACTTGGCACATTTAGTCCCCACAGCTTGTTCCACCACCTCTCCAAATTGTTCCCATTCGAACATCCAGCAAGTCTTCTCCCTTCCATTTCAATCCGATAACCTGATCTCACCGAATATACATGATGCAGCGTGACTCAGAGGCCCCTTTACAAGGCTCAGAGGCCCACTCCCGGGAACTTGGTGTTCTCAAAGCATATAAAGGGTTCGATCCTTGGTATGAACAACCTATGGGTGCTCTGCAAAAGGGCCCCAGGATGGGTTGGAGAGTTTGGTCTGCAGGCCTGGTAGCAGCGGGCCATGCCTGGCCATGCCCGGGAGTGGGCCTCTGAGCCACCTGGCCATGCCCGGAAGTGGGCCTTTGAGCCACCTGGCCATGCCCGGGAGTGGGCCTCTGAGCCTTGTAAAGGGCCTCTGAGCCACGCTGCATCAATACACCTTTGTGGTCGTAGTGCCACACCAATATATCATCACGTCTACCAGCACTAAGAGGAATCCCCAGCACTAGGTCTCTATCCACCGGCCAAAAAACCTTGTCAATCATCTCATCATTCCATCCCGATGGCGGCATTAGATCTGTTACCTTTAAATCCGTAAACTCTGCAGAAGGAATGGTAATAGGTACCTTCCACTTTTGATCGACAAAGCATTTCCCACCTAACCCAATGAATCTTCCTATCCTCAACACTGCCGCCCCACCAAAAGCGAGAAACAAGGGATTGAAGTTCTTCGCACAAAGTAGAAGGGATTCTAAAAATACTCACTGTATAAGTAGAGGTCGCTTGGGCCACGGCCTTGATTAAGATCTCTCTACCGCCAACTGAAAAAAACTTCCCTTTCCACATGTGCACCTTCTTCCCAATCTTCTCCGTAAGCTCCCCAAAGACTTTCTTCTTGTTCCACCCTACAAATGAGGGGAGCCCAAGGTAGACATCATGGACTGCCGTTCTTCCATTCGCAAATTCGGACTAAAGCTCACTATCGACTTCTGAAGGTTGATAACTTGACCACAGACCTTTCATATTTTTTCAAAATCTCCTTAATGACATCACAACTCGGAATATCAGCCTTGCAGAACAAGATACTGTCATCGGCAAAAAAACAAATGGCTTACTTTAGGAGCTTTCCTGGCACATGAAACCCCCGCTAATCTCCCATTAGCCACGGTTTTCCTTAACAGGCCAGAGAAACCCTCCGCGCATTGCAACAAAAGATAAGGAGATAAAGGACACCCTTGGTGAATTCCCCTAAAAGGTATAACTTTACCCCTCGGGACAGCATCAACCAGGAAAGCAAACTGCGACGCAGTCCATCACCCGTTCGGCCCATCTCTGAGAAAAACCCAGCTTGATCATAACCTCCCCGAGAAACGACCATTCGACTCTATCGTATGCCTTGCTCATGTCCAATTTAAGTGCCATTAAACCATCCTTGCCTCCTGTTTTGCGTCTAATCGTGTGCATCGTCTCATAGGCCACAATAATATTGTCGGTAATTAACGGACCTGACACAAAAGCACTCTGCTCTTCGGAGACAGTATCCGTTAGCACCTTCTTAAGCCGATTAGCTGATGTCTTAGTAATGATTTTATAGATAACATTACAAAGACTTATGGACCTAAACTCTGAGACTTTCCTAGGCACTTTGACTTTCAGAATAAAGACAATGAAGGTATAATTCAAATCATTAACCGATCGGTGATCATTAAGAACCTGAAGACAAACTTTAGTAACGTCTGCCCCTACCAACTCCCAATTCTTCTGATAGAAACCCGAGTGGAAGCCATCGGGACCCGGAGATTTCCAAGCTCCCATATGAAATGCTGCTTCTCGGACCTCCTCTGGCGTAAACGGGCAGTCCAATTCATTACTCATTGTTGGCGTAATCTTCCGAGATACTCCCTCCAACACTTCATTCATAACCTCTTGATCTGGGAAAGAAGCAGAAAAAATCTCACTGAAATAGTTCTCCAGTTCTTTGACAAAATCTCCTTTATTGCTAACCCAAACGCCATTAGCATCTTCCAAACCTTTGATCAAATATTTGTTCCATCGTTGAGTTGCCTTGGAATGGAAAAACTTCGTGTTCCGTTTGCCACCCCGAAGCCATTCCGACCAAGATCTTTGTTTCCAATAGTATTCCTCCAAGGCTAGTAGCCGATCAAGCTCTTTCTCTTTCAACAAAATACGCTTCTTAATCTCCGCTGACCATAGGGAAGCATTCAATTCTTCCAACTCCTTTTGTGCGAGCTTCACTTTCTTAGGAATATTGCCAAAAGTATTGGCTCCCCAAGTCTTGAGTGATTCCGCACATCTGCGTAATGCCTCTTCAAAAATTTTCCCATCACCTCCTATCACCTCTATGTTTGCTTTTCCGATCCTCTTTTTAAACCATGCATCCATTGAATTTTAAATATTAATTATTATTTATTATGCCCCTTAGAATATTCCAAAAAAGCCCCCATAATAAAATTCTAATTTTTATTATTTTTAACCCACCTACCAATAAATTACCTTCTATTTCTTATAAACGATGTTTTTTTTTTTTTTAAAATCAGTTTAGTTGCCTTAGAAAATCTTGTATGCATGTATATTTTGTTTTGATAGCAATAAAGGCTATGGTGGTGGTCTTCTCATTGCCTCATTTTGAGCTCCACAAGAGTGAGATATATTTCCCTGAGAATGATAAGAAAGATATAAGCCTCTAACCCAATCTCTTACAATTGTCAACCTAGCTCCTACTCATTACATCCCCAATGCATGCACAATCAAAACTGGAACGGGAATCTTACAGAAATTTCATAGAGATTAAATATGAGTAGATGAAAGAAGAGGCTATAGAAGATGTTACACTCTTTTGCCACCCCATTCATCCCTGTGGGATGAAAGAGGAAAAAAAGTTTCTTGATTATTCTTCAAAAGATAAATTAAAAAGCAAACACTTTATGTGAGCTAATATCTTGCTTTTCTTATATGGAGTTAAAAGGTTGATCATCAAATATCTTTATTGCTTTTCCGTATAATCAGGAAAAAAAAAAGAAAAAAAAATAGGAACAGTAAAACGATATATAAACACACAAGATATAAACATTACTTCAAAAAAATGATATATAAACACTTTTTCTGGCAAAGGTCGAAGTTCTTTTTCTAATTGATTCACTAATTTTTGTAAATTTAATCGGATTGTGTACATATTGGAATCATTTTGTGCACTAAGTTTGTGCATACAGCTTTCTATTTAAAGGTTCTGATGGAGTTAATCTTTTAGAGGCTTTGACAGGATTTGGAATATGGGCGAAGAATGATATGGTTGGGACATTGTTTTGATGATTCCTGTTCTTATGCTCATCAAGTTCACTCTTGAGAAATCATCTTTGTGGCTGATGTTTCATTGGCGCCTAGTAAAAGTGTCCGGTAAAACTTCAAATAACCGATATCTTACATTTACAATGCAGAGTAAATTGTTTTTACATTCTGAACTTTTTTTTTTCAATCTAAAAAAATTTACTTTTAACGTCATTTTGATATAACAGACGTCTAAAATGATTATTTTAATACTACCGATATAACGTCTTTAGTCTAGATGTCACTTTTTTAACCGACGTTAACACTCTTTGAAGTCGGATAAAAATTGACGTTAGAGGTTGCACTTTTACCATAACATTTTAAGTTAATCCAAAATTAACCCCATAAAGTGGTGTGAGAACGATAGGTCTTTCTGTCAGCTGTCGATTAAAAAAATGACATGAAATAGCACTTGTGTCATGCGTGGTCGGCACTTTGAGTAATAAATTAGGAGGGCATGATGAATTATAACATATATTTACGAGAAAAACAAAACATAAACTAAGAACATACGTAAGCATCATATAAATAAATGACATTTATTTATGATCTTTTCAATCAGAGGTCCTTCAAAATAACATATAAACATCCCAACCAAGTATAAAATGAGTAAAAACACAATAATAATATAGAAGAAAAACATCATATAGCGTGTTATAAACATGAAAAGTTTGAAACACACAAAATATTATGTGTTTGCTTACAACTTTTGTAGTGAGTCCTTTTGATACTACATTTTAAGATAAAAATATTTAAACCGTAACTTTGATAGAAATTATTGACAAATACTTAATCTCACCTCTCCATTGATTTAGTTTGATTTTTTATAAACAGTAAAATAATTAATAAAACTAATTAATAAAAGAATCATTCTAAAAAAAACAACTCTTCTAATTAAAAAAAAAAAAAAAAAACATCATTACTTGTTTATTTCGGTCTTCATGAATAATCTGTACTTTACTTTGTAGGGGACTGGAGTTAAATGGAAGCACGTACATCTGTGATATGTCCGATGTTTAGATATTGCATACCAGCAAAACAAAAAAAAACAAAAAAAAGTTTTCGTCTGGTATATTAGAAACATACACAACACTCGAAAACGGTTGAAATATAGTAAAGCAAAAAAAGTTGAATAACGGCGGAAAAAGACACAGAAGAACCAACAGTTAAATACCAAGTTGATTTGATTCCATCTTAGAAATTAGATTTTAATTTATTTATATACGGTGATTCTAGATATTAATTTCACTTTTTTTTGTTAAGAAATAACAATATTTAAAGTTTATAAGTTGCTTAATTTACTACAGTAAGTCATTAAAAAATGTCACATCATCAAATGTAATTATGATATACATTTATCTCTATAATTTTATCGGTAATCATTTATGATAATAAAAAATGAGTAATCATTGAAACATGACGAGCAAAAAAACAAATTCTAGATTTTCAAGTATTTTAGTTCAAGTAAAAACTATTTAAGTTCAAGTGCGTACATACAGTAGTAATTCATGGTTTCTCCACCACAGTAATATATAGAAGTATATTAAATACATTTATCCCGAAGTTGTTAAAAGAGAAAAAAAAAAAAAAAAAAAGTTATACCTGCGATGTCTTCAACTGCACGAACTCCTACGCCCAACAACAAGAACGGCGCTCATGTGTTGTTCTTATCTGTCGGGATATTGGCTCTAGCTAAGTCCCACACTGGTTTTGGACTAAACCTTTAGACTTCTGTAGACTTTAATAAGAGTTTAGCTTTTTAATCTAGAAAGTATAAACAATATTTATTTACTCAATAGTTGTAGAACTTTTGAAATATTTTAGAATAGCAATAGCAAAATGATGACTACATTAATCATAAGATGCTATTTACATTTGGTGACTACTAATTATTAATTTATGATCTATAGTACATATTTATAAAATAAAAAAATTACTTTGATTTATTTTTTAAAATAAGACACGTAAAATGAATCGAAATAATTATTTCAACATTAAGTCAAGATATTTTTTTACCTAATTTATCCTATGTAAATTAGTTGTTTACTTTTTAAAGATGTACAAACACGTAAATTTTAGACATAATACTTTTAGACATGAAAGACTATTGATAAAAGGAAAAAACTCACATCATTCTTATTTTTCACAAAAATACTAAACAAACTTCTTGAGATGGAACTCTAAAAAAGATGTTAATCTTTTCATGCTTGTAATATCAATTGTTGAATTCCAACATATTCTTGTCTAAAATGAAAACAAGATTCGATATACAATTTTTCTAAGGATTTCTTGTTTTTGGTTACTCGTAAACAAGTTTTTTTATTTTTACTAGAAAGATACTTGAGGATCAACTTGTTATAGCTAATAACTGTTCATTACTAATTGATATAATCTGTCGCTCTCACACTTTATGATTGGTTTCATAAGTTTGTTGCCTAATTTTTCCTGCTGAACAAGTAAATTTTCCTTTTTGGTTGAACTTGAAACGTATAAAGAAGAGTAATGATAATTGGCATCGCAAACATCAACTCGGTACTAGCTCCTCATATGTGTCAGTGGCATTTATCTAAGGAAGTGTATAAGGAGCAAATGTTTTCCTTTTTTAAATATTGACCCCATCTCTTTAAAAAACAATGCAATTATTTTCATTCCAAACCATTTGTAAACGTGGGCTTACTTTCTCTGGAATTGTGCGGAGCTACAAGTTTGCGATGCCGATAAGTAATGCTCATAGAAGAACTCAAGCCTGAAATTTATTTATTTATTTATTTATTTATTTATCATATTAACAAGTATTACATTATGGACGGATAATATTTCTGGTAACAGTTGAAGTCTAATTAAAATTATACACCTAGTCAACTCTAACAGAGGATGGGATTATATTTTGTTTATGTATCCATCTGTTTGATGTATTAATTATTATTATTATTATTATTATTATTATTATTAAGGGAAACTAAGGAAGGAAAAAGAGCTGGCTAAAGCTTGTCTGATTAAACGGCATTTAAAAAAAATAAAATAAAAAGAAAAAACTCTCCCTCTCAGACCTATTTAAGACGACAATGGTAACATGACAGAATTAGTTCGTATATCCTTTTATTTTGTCTCTATTTATATCTCTCTAATAATAATATGACACATGTGTAATTAATATAATATTTTTATTGATTTGATAAGATATTATAATTAAATATATATATTTAAATAACGTATCATGATATTATTGAGGGGACATGAAGGAGAAAGAAATAAGAGAATGGAGGAGTTCGATAGTTGGATCCTAAAATGACAAAGGTTCCATATCTCTCCCAACGAAAGAAGACGTAAGTCTGAGAAACAGATCATCACCACAGAAGTGTCATACAGCTGTTTTTTGTTTTTTGTTTGTTATGTTTTGTTTATTTTGTTTTTTTGTTTTGGGTTCATAGCTAAATGACATTTTTAATAAGTTTTTTAATAAATAATCAAGTTTTTAAAAATTAATTAAAATAAATTTTTTTAAATGGTCAATCATTGATTGACCATATTAATGGTTAATCATTAATTGATTATTGGTTCATCACTGATTGATCATTGATAAATCACTTATGATCATGATTAATCATTGATTGATCATAATATATAACTTACAAATATTTATAGTTAATCGCTGATTAACTATAAATATTAATATCATCAATTTTCTGGTCGATCAATGATTAACTATGAGTAAATCACTGATTTATCATTAACTATGGTCTTGTTTTCTCGTTCGTTTGGGCGAAAACAATATTTCTTTTTTTTTGGTGATTCAATTCTTTTTTTTTTCACCCAAATTTTTTTTTTCATTTTGGTCCCTTTTAAACAAGTTTTTCTTTTATTGGTCTTTCATTTTTTTTTTTTCATTTTCGGACTAAATTTATCCAATTTTCATTTTAGCCCTTATATTGTTCTTTTTTTCATTTTAGTCCTTTTATCTTTTTGGTTCTTTTTAAATTTTTTTTATTATTTTTTGAAGTTTTTCGTTTACACTTTTGCTATTAATATGCTTTGTTGTCTATCCTTTCTATATCAATGCTATATATTGAAAGAAAAAAAATTACAGTTGAAGCTTCTTCTTTTTTTCCCCTACAATTAGTCCTTTTTTTTTATTGATCATTATTTTTTTTTTCATTTTAGTCTTTTTTTTTCATTTTTGTTTTTTTTATGTCTCTCTTTTTCACTTTTCAGGTTCTTTGTTATTTTTTCTTTTTAAATTTTGTGGGTTTACTTTTTTAACTTATTTTAATTTTTTACTATATACAAAAATTTTTCTCGAATATGTCCAATATGCACGTAGCACCTAAAAAGTTGAAAAAAAAGCTACTATAGTACTCCAAACGAAACTTTTTTTTAGTCCTTTAGTTTTCTTTTTTTTTTTTTTTCTTTTGGCCCAATTTTTTTTGTTTTTATTTTAGTCTTCTTTTGTTTTGTTTCTTTTGGCCCAATTTTTTATTTTTCATTTTAGACCTTTTATCTTTTTTATCTTTTTTCATGCGCCTTTTTTTTTTATTTTAGTTTTAGGAACTTTGTTGATTTTTTTTGGTTCCTTGTGTCTATTTTGTATGTATATATATATATATATTTTTTTTTCTATTTAGATAAGTTTTCTCAATTATATCCAATCATGTACATCGCACATGCCTTTAAACTAGTTTTATCATAAAGGGGAAAATTAAAATTTAGGATACAATTTCTTAAAAATTCAGGGTGGCATATGGCCCCCTCGTCCCCAACTACCTCCGCCGGCCCTAAAGAGGGCATGCCGGCATAATTCGTAATTCCCGTCTCCATCGTTTATAAAAAAGCGTTGCCGCTTCTATCACAGTAAACTCTAATTGGTGTATTTTACAGCAATTAATTACTTTGGAAAAATGAGAAGAGACGGCTTTTGCACGTTGCAGTAAGTCGTTGCATTGAGCCAATAGTCATCGCTTACTTAACCTTGGAATCGAAGTGTTCGGTCCAATTATTT
>CM046362.1:8698919-8714308 GCA_025413025.1 Ficus hispida
TAATGACAGATTAAAATTACATTCTTCAAGAAGAAGTTAGAATTTGATTTATCTACTGTTGATAGAGTAACAAAGAAACTTATGAACAAGTCCCGGCCATGGACTAGCAAAAAGAAAAAACAAAAAACAAAAACAAGAAAAAAGTCCCGGTCTTGTAGCCAAAAAAAAGGGAAAAAGTGAGAGAGAGAGAGAGAGAGAGAGAGGCTTTTAGCACAAATGGTTCTCTAATTTGACAAAAGCATCTGTGACCTCTTAAATTATATTGGTTGCAAAAGAATTAAAATTGATTATGGACATTGAATTTAGACGGAGAATAGCACTTGCAATGAAACATGATCTCATATTAGGTATAATTTAGTTTTGAATAATAATCTATATTTTTAAAAATTAAAAAAGTATTAAAAAAGAAAAAAGAAAAAATATATCACACATCAACAACAACCACCTTTTCAAACGAAGCAAGGAGGAATATATATGTATATCATTTAGTCGACCATATGTATACTATAAAGACAATGGTTTCAATCGTGATCAGAAGACTGCACATATATATATATATATATATATATATGGGATCCCTGTAAACAAAATTATAAAAAAGAAAGCTAATTAAAAGAATAAAAATAAAAAACCCATTATCAGGGACATAAAAAATTGAATAGCCATCATTCCCTAAACAAAAATTGAATAATTATCGAATTAAAAATAGAACAATTTTTCTTTGATCGTAAAAAGTTGATTAGTACTTCAAACATATACATATATAATAGAGCAATTATAGTAAATAATAATTTTTTTTACAAAATTAAAGAAAGTAAAATAGCAAGATTTTAAAATATTTAATGTAAATAGTAGTAAATAATAAATTAAGACGTCATGCCATCCATGTGGCGTACAACATACTTGGAAGGTCTTTATCCACTTTGATGTTAGTCACTCATTCTCATCATTTGAAAAAAATATTTGTTCCCTTTGTTTTGATTTTAAGTATGGCTTTCTGATTTTCTTATATTAAGGTTGGGGATGAAACCCTATTTGATGAAATAATTTTCTTTTTGTTCAATTAACTCTCTTTATGTGCTCTTAAATGTTTATAGTTCTTTATTCACTAGATAATTAAACTGAGATTTCCTTCATCATCAATGTCAAGTATTTTTTATAGTTAGGAATATGTATGCTTGCCTTTTTATATAGATTTATGTAATCAACTTTTTCAATCTTTGTTTTCTTATCATGGAATTGATACATAAAACCCTTAAGAAATTATTTATTAAGTGGAGAAAGACTTATATATGGTTTATTTTGGTAGGATTTAATTGTTAAATCTATAAGATGGTAATAGATATTGACTTCGAGTTGTCGCTTCAATTTGGAAATGACAATTCGGGAATAGTAAGTTAGGTAGTTAAAAAATTCTGAAACCTTAATAATTTTCATCTGCTATATAACTTCAGTTTTATTTATTTGTTTCAATATCTTTTTTCCGTTTTTAAAATTTATTTTTTGAATAAATTGAATTTTCTTGAACTAGATAGAATGATAATTCTCTAGATCTTGGACTAGTTAATTTTTCTTAAATTTTAACATTCCTGGTAAGTCCAACATCATTACTCATTAATCTGTATTTCAATAGTGCCATATTACTATGGGACAATGTATCAATTGAGAAGTCCTTTTTTAACTACTTTGTTTTTTTTTTTGGCTGAAGAATCTTAACTTATAGTTTAGACGTAGGTAATTGTAGGAAACTAACTCCAAAAATTTCTTGCATATGGACAATAATGGTTACTCGACGGGTCCATGGAGAAAACTTTTTTTTTTTTTTTTTGATATATGTCCATGGAGAACATTGTTTATTACGTATTCAATTTTTTGGCAATCGACCATTGAAGTGACAGCTTGATGTAAGTAAAGTCAATTCCACTGTGAATCTTGAGATATCCTTGGTAATGTGGTAGAGTCTCTCACAGAATAATTACCGGTATAGTTTTTTTTTTTAGCTGTTAAGATTTAATTGAATGGCTAATATATTGTTGGTGTATTATAATTACCATACACCTTACCTCATCTTACCCTTTCCCACCCTAATCTTCTCCATCGCCAGCGACCTTCCTGACGTTGCCAGTGACTTGTGCCCCATCGCCCGTGACCACACTCTTAGCCCCCCACCCTAGGCCCGGCTGGGCCACCACCCCATCCCTAACAACCCCCTCCCGGCCCCCGCCCCCACCCCAGGCCCAGCCAACCCCCCACTCCATCCTCGGCAACCCCCCCTCCCCCTCCGGCCCCCATTTCCACCCCAAGTCCCCTTCCCCCACCCCCGCCCCCCCCCCCAACCCCAAGCCACGCCCTTAACTGGGCCGACCCCCACCCAGCCCCGGCCCTCCCATTTCCAACCACCCCTTCCCCCCAGCCCAACGGTCGCCCCCACCTAGTCCTCCCCAGCCCCTCTTTCTTTCATCCCCTCTCTTTCTCTTCTCCTCTCTCTTCCCCCCTCCTTCTCCCTACCCCCGGCCCCCCGGTGCCCCCTCTCTCTCTTCTCTCGCCAGGGGGAGTTGGTCGCGTCGGGGTATTTGGGGGGGGGGGGGGAGGCCATCAGCCGAGAAGAAAAAAGGGGGGGGGTGCTGGGGTAGGGTGCCCGGCCCGGAGGGGGGGGGGTGGCGGTGGGGGGAGGCCACCAGCCGAGAAGAGAAAAAGAGGGGAGGGGTCACTGAGGTAGGGTGCCAAGGGAGGGGGGACCTGGGGTATGGGTGCGCCAGGTGGGCTAGGGTCGGGGGGTGCCGGGTTATGGGGGCCAAGGCCGGGTAGAGGGCAGCCAGGGCTGGGGCCTGGGGTGTGGGGAGTTGGGGGTAGGTCGCTGGCGTCCATCGTCGGCAGCGGTGGAAAGGTCGTCGACGACGTAGAAGACTTGGGGTGGTAAAGGTAATATGAGATAAGGTGTATGATAAGTATGGTATACCAACAATATTTTAACCGTTCGATTAAATCTTAACAGTTTAAAAAAATAATAAATAAAAAAAGCTCTACTGATAATTACTCTAGGAGAAACTTTACCACAGCCTCTCCCTAAATAACAATCAACGCGACTCTCAAAAACTTCGTTATAAATATACGTAATAAAATGAGCTGCTATTCAATATTTTATAATATTTTTATAAAATGGTGCTTGTTTTATTATTTTTTTGAAATATATAATAATCAAATAATTCCAATGTAATATTTTTTAAGTGATATTTGTTATTTTAATCAATATTTAAATACTATTATGTTATAAAATTCTAAATAAAAAATTATATATAAATTAATTAATTTGTTATAAATTTTTAAATATAAAATTATAACTACTCATGAACATTTCGGCTCATCGGATATAAAGATATTTCCTATATATAATGTTACCCATTTTAATATTTTCAAAGACTTACTATTTGGATTTTAGAGCTGCAAGAAGACACGACTGCTTTCTTTAATAATGATACAACCTTTGAAATTTCTTTGCCATAATTTATACAAGTTGATCATGCAACCACCATAATTTTTTGATCACGATGATCATAATTTTTCTTTAATATTGCTGGATATGCTTGACGCGTGATAGACGGATCTGAATCTGGATAAATTAATATCCATTTCACCCATCGCCAAAGCAAGAATATTTAACCAAATTACACCAATAAAGTCTAGTATTCCCCAATAAATCAACCAGTACTGAGGAACCGCATTATTATTTGCCACAACTTGGTTCTCTGACCTAGCTAGCTCCACCCTTTGAAAGGTAATTCTTGTACTTTTTCTTCTACATATTCACGTTAAGGAAAAGGATCATTATCATTTATTTAGGAGTATTATTTTGTGCTGAATTATATTTGCTCAACTATAATACGTATTAGTTTTATGTGTTTTTTTTTTTCATCCTTAATTTTTTCTGCGTTCAAATTGATTTTCATGTACATATTGAGGAATAAAAGGGTAAACAAAGATTATACTTTATATTTCAAGAGTATTACTAATTAAGTTGAATCATCGACATTTTTTTACTTTCTTTGATTTGTTCTTTTTTTAAGGGAGGATGAGCAAAATAGAATATCTGATATGATGTACCGTAATAAATAGCATAATTTCAAAAAACTGAAAATAAATGGCATAATTTTACTCTATCTAAACTTATTATAAAACAAAATACCAAAAATACCGTTACCTAAGTTTGCCCCAAACCCTACTCTTCTCTCTCTTCCTTCTCTCGTCGTTCCGATTATCGTCACCGTGGACGTCGCGAGCATGAGAGAGGTAAGAATCACGAGGCCTCGCCATCGACATCTGAGCACGAGGGAGGTGAGAATCACGAGGCCCCACTATCTCGTATTGTCTGTTCCTCGTCGTTCCAGAGATCGTCGCCATTCACGAAGCGCCGCCATCGCCGTTGGGAGAATCGTGAAGCAGGGAAATGCCATCGCGCCTGTTGCGTCTGTTGGTCGTCGGTAGGAGATCGTGAGTCCTCATTGTCGCGTCGCGTCCCGCCGTGTCTGTTCGTTGTTTGTGGGGATCTCCGTGGACGAGTTGCTCGGCCCGCTGGGTGGCCGGTGTTGCGTCTGACGGTTGAAATTAGGTGGTGGCTGGGGATATCTTTTTGGAATTGGGGGTGCTAGGTTTAGGGTTTAGATTCAATTTGGTTTGGGGATAAATTGGAGGTTTTATTTTTTAATATTCAAAACTTTGAAAATAAAATGAAAAAAATAATTTTTTTTTAATTTTTAATTTTTAATTTTTTTATATTAACTTTTTTGGGTAAATATTTAATATTAATTTATTAACTTGTATATGTGTGTGTATATATATATATATTTATTTATTTATAAATATAGTAAATATAAATATTGTTTGGTAAATAAATTATTTACACATAATAAATATAGATAATTCTTGAAAATACATTTTTTTAATGGAATTGTTAATATCTTATTTACAACTAATAAATTTATATAACAATAATATTAGATGAATTAAAAATATAAAAATATGGTAAATAAAAATATTTACTAGTAAATATCCGATTAACTAGTAAATCGTAAATCCAGTATTTATCAAGTATATTTGGGATTTACAATAAAAAATATTTTAACTTCCATAAATGTATTATTTATCATATATTTCTTGTAAATCTAGTATTTACAGTTAACTATTTTAGCTTCATATTTCATTTTTTTTTTAAATTTTACTGCATCTCATAAATCCAGTATTTAACTTGTTTTTTCGATTCTTAGTTTATCATATGATTTTTATTACGTAAATCCAATATTTTACTAGGTAAACCAGTATTTACTACACAAATAAATGGTAAAAGCTCAATTAAAAATTCACGGTTAATGAAATATTTAAGTCTTTTTAGTTTTCAAAATTTCTCCCAAATTATTTAAAATTCAAGTCACCCCCAAAAGCCCAAATCAACCTAGATTAAGGCTGTTGTCGCTGGAGTTGTTGCTGCCATCGGAGCCGACGGAGAAGATCGACAAAAGAACAATTGCACGAGGTTTGAGGTTTGTGGCTGGTGGTTCATGACGAAAGAAGATCTAAAGACAGTCTCTCCACAATCTCGTTATTGTCACCCAATCTACTGGAGATCGTAACGGTCTCTCACCATCGCAGCATCCTCCGGTCAAAGAACAATACGAGCGAAAGATAGAGAGATAGATACAGAGATAGAGATAGAGATAGAGACAGATACAGATACGGAGGCAAAGATAGAATGGTACCTCCGCCACCTTCTTCTCTTTGTCACTGTCGCGGCGCATAGATCTCGACGGTCCCTCTGCTATTGCAACGTCCACCAGCGCGGCATCCTCCGGTCGACAGTAACGTGTGACAAAGAGATGATACAAAGGGGAGAGAGAGAGAGAGAGACAGATAGGAGAAAGAGAGGGTGTATGTGGAGAGAGAGAAAGTAGATCTAAAAAGGGTAAAATTAGAACAACAAACTTAGCATGGGATTGGTGTTCGGGTTAGAGTTTGAAATGAAATTAAATTTTTATATTAAAATTGGTTAACTTTTTAAAAATCAGTTATAATTTTTTTTTTTTACTTTTTCAAAAAAAGACAAAAAAACTAGTCATCAAGTCCCCCACTCAATGTTCTTTTTTTGAAAAAAAAAATGGAGAAAAAAATACAAAGAGATCAAATAAAACTAAGGACTTCCAAAAAAAAAAATGTTCAACATGACCTCAATAAAACCCATGAAAAAAGCTAGGTAGCCTAAGTTGACAAGTCGGAAATGATGCCAAAAGAAAAGGCCGAAACTTCATATTTGAAAATCAAACCCATATTATGTTGGGTGGTTTGGGGTCCGAAAACAGAACAAGAAACGGAATTTGATTTTTAAAATTTTTTAAAACATCCAGAATACAACTCAAAATACTATATGAAATAATCTATCATCCAATATACTTGTAAATACCTATTGGACATAATTGTCTTCATCATCTTCAATCTACTGTGAACGTACTCGCAACAATTGATCTTCTCTATTCTTGGTCTTCCATGCCATTCTTCTCTTTAAGGGCCTGTTTGGGGTGACATCTGAAGATGGTGTTTTGAAGATTGAGTTGAAAATGTGTGTTTGGGGAAAAATACTTTTGAAAAAGTAATGTGATATGGAAATAGTACAAAAAATTTAAAATATGCTAAGAAAAAATATGTAAAATGGTTCTTATCTTGTTCGTCTTTCTTGTTACGAGCTTTTTGACAAAAAATAATCTCATTTTGACTTCAAATGAAAATGTTATGGTCTATTAAAGTTTTGGTTTTTTGAAAATAGAAAAAAAAAAAAAAAGAAAGTTTGATGTAAAGTTAGAATTTTGAAATTCAAATGGTGTTTTGTTCTATGAATGTGACGCCCCAAATGGGCCCTAAGATTCACCCAGTACTGTGGAGGAACTGCAAATCTCCTTGGATGCCAATTCTTTTTTTGGTTATAGCTTTCTTATCTCTAATGATAAAGAGTATAAGGTTTTGTTTGGCATTATGACTCAAATCTAATAAAATTGTATTTTTTTAATCTAAATTTTAGTTTTTTATTCCCAAAAAGTTAATAAAATTAATAATTAATTTGTGAAAAATCCATCAACTCCAACTTAAAAATTTCATCTCCAAATTTCTAGTTATTACACTAGGGTGGCATGCGATTGGAAGGGAAAATTTGCTTCCCGCCCCTACACATAATCCGCACCCATCATTGTGCCTTGGGAGTTGGCGCACGCCTCCCTCCAATCACAATCCAACAGTTCGACTATTAAGATAACTAATTTAATTTAGAACTGATAAACATTGATTTTAAAATTAAAATAATTATTCTTTTCCATAAAATCATAATTGTTTATTTTAATAACTAAAATAAATAATGACTGCACATTAATTATCTCAACTTGAAAGAAAGATTTTATTTTATGTTACTGATATTCATATTGTCACATAAAACATAGGCAGCATAAAAATATCAGTATTTTCTTAAAACATGTTTTCTAGGTGTCCCAGTCGCTATCTGTTAGCACTTGCATCCAGTATGTTACTGATGAAAGCCTGTAGAAACATCCAGGATGATTCTGTTGAATCTTCTAGAGATTCATGCAGTTAGTACGGGAAGTAAATAAAGCTACATAATCTAAACTTCAATAATCTAAATCTTACTTCGATCAAATCCATAATCAAATAAATATAATTATTAACCTTGTTCAATACCATGTAGATATTATTTATGAGAAGCTCAATATCCAAAAAGTTCTAGTAAATCAATATAACGAATTGCCATGATGTCTCTCTACCATGAGTATAAAGTGACTAGCTTTATTTGTTGACTATGAACTATGGTTTGTTTTAAACCAAAGCCTATAATTATGTCTTTCCATATTTGCGAATTCTTCGCTCACATATAATTAAAACAGTTGTTTCGTATTGGAACCTTATAATATAATTACTTACAATTATATTAAATCAACAAACATAATTTTAAATAAATAAAACCGAATCGCTAATAACTTTGTTCTCATAATAATGTTAACACACAAGGATAGGTAAAATACATTCAATGTATATGCTTAAGATGATGATGATAATTCTTTTCCATAAAATCATAATTATTTATTTTAATGACTAAAATAAATATTTTATTACACAGTAATTATCTCAATTCTTGAAACAAATATTTTATATGCAATCCATGGTGCCACATAACATATAAGTTACATAGATACGTCAACGATTTTATAAAATTACGCTTTCTAATATCCTAGAAACTATTTGTCAGTACAGCACCTGCACCGCCACCCGATATGGTGATTTCCATCCTTTCCTAAAAGGCGATAGAAACTTCCAGAATGATGTTATTGAATCTTTTAGAGGTTTATGAAGCTAGCGCGAGGACAAAATTGACATGTTTACTTATGTGTAATCGGAGTAGGCATCAATCGGAGTGAATAGGATTCGGAGTGAATTAGATTCGGAGAGTCAGGATTCGGAGTTAGAATATGCTGTTTATTTGAGTTCCAAGAATTAGATTCGGAATCATTGTCAATCCCATTCATGTGTTTACTTAAAATAAAAATCGGAATCAGTTATTGTAAATTTACTTATATACCCTTTCAGTTATTTTTATGTTTTCAATTTAAACAAGTAGATTATATACTAATTATTTTAAGACTAAAATTATTATTTTTTGTGCTACTAATTATAGAACTGTTTTCTTGAAATATATGTTTATTTTTTTAAAACATAATGTTGAGATAAGTAATTTATATGTTAATAGTAATTATATTATGAAGATTATTTTTTAAATAAAAAAGTCAAATTTTGAGATAAATAATTTATTCTAGTAAATATTTGAAGATTATTTTTTAAATTAAAAAGTCAAATTTTGAGATAAATAGTTTATTTTAGTAAATATTTAAATTTTTTGAAATATAAATTTGCTTAAAAAAAACAGAATGTTGAAATATATTTCTAAAATTAAAATTTTGTTTGTAATTGATTTATTATGGCTCACTTTTTTTTTAAATTTTGTTAGAGCATTAAAAAATTTAAAAACAAATATAGGATATGATATAATCATCTTTTAAATAAAATAAGTCTCAAATCATAAACATACCAAATAAGTTCCAAATTAGGGGTAAAGTAGTAATTTAACTTTACTATCAGGAGTGAGAGTGTTAATCCGGTGGGAAGGCCTGAGATTGTAATCCCCTTATTCAATCCTAAATTAGTGTGGATCACATACAATTTCACTCTCATTCCAAGATTAAAATAAGTAAATCAATATGAAATTGACTCTCATTCTCCATTCGATAATTATATTTTACTTTGACCAAACCATAATTAAATAAATAAAATTATTAATTTTGTTTGTCCCGCGATCAGGAACCAAAGCTGCAATGTAATATTTTGTAGATATTATTTATGAGAAGCACCATATCCGAAAAGCTCTTGTCCGTCAATACCACCGATTGCCACGCAATGTCTCTCCACTTGCGTATAAAGTATCCCTGTCATTACTTGAAAAGTTGGATTACATATGGTTTAAAAACTGTTGTGAAAGATACATTGACTGTCTGCAAATCCTCCGTAGAATTATGTAAAAGGTTTTCATGATGGTTTTTTAACCGTCACACTTTCAACGACTATTTTTCCACATTCAACAACGGCTCGTGTAATATCTATTCTTTTAAAAAAAATCATTTTAGCCAAATATTTGTCCAAAACAATATTCATTTTCTTTAACCGAATATAATTCACAATCATCATCAATAATTTCTTAAAAAACTATTTTATCATATTTTATCATCCACAAATTAAAAAAGGCCATCATATTTTATCAACACAACACTAATAACAATTTTAAATTACAAATCCTCATCATCATATTCACCAATATAACTAATATAAAATACTTAAATACAAGAAAATTTCGTATATAAATCCAAACAAAAAACTTAAATATAAAAAAAATAACAAAATCCAAATCAAAACTCAATCGCAATTAACTACAACAACAATAAAGAGAGATGAGAAAGGTTATGGTACGGCCTAGGTGGTCACGGTGGTCAGGTGCCGGCGACGGACACAAGGTGGTGGGGCCTTGGTGGTGACGAAGGGTTATCATCATGGGAGTTTTTGGCGACAATAGCGACGGGGAAGGAGGCAGCGGCGGCAAGGGGTTGGATGAGTAAGGAATGAGGAAGAGAGATATGATGAAAGAAAGAGAGTGAGGAAGAGAGAATGGAAATTTAAAGAAAGATAGCATTTGGAAATGGAAAAGAGAGAGAATATGAAAGAGAGTGTTTGAAAGTTTTTGAAATTATAGATGGTGTTCAAAAATTTTGAGTAGATAAAAGTGCACCTTTTATGTAAATTTTTGAACTTTCCACGATTATTTTTTTAAAAAAATATCGTGAAAGTGAACTTTTCACGATGAATTTTTTAAAACTGTCATATAATATCCATTGTTTTTTTCATATTTTGTTGTGGAGAGTGTACTGTAGTTTATTTCATGATACCAAAGCCTTTAATTATTCTTTTCTATAAACCGCCCACATATAATAAAAGTAGCTGCTTGATACAATTATATTAAATGAACACATAATTTTATATGAATAAAACTTATAATTGCAAATAACATTATTCTAATAATAATGTCAATGCGTAAGGATAGGTAAAATATACATATATGCTTTAGAAGCATCATATCCTAACATAATAGAACTCGTCAAATATTATTGTAACAAAACCCGAAGAAAAAAGAAATCTAACAAAAAAAGAAAAAAGAAAAAAGAAAAGAGTGCCTAAATAGTAGTAACGATGATGATTATGATTATGATGATGATAATTAACTTTGCGAAGGCGAGTTTGCTCGTTTAATTTAGGTACAAAAGATAATTTCTAGTGAACTCCATCTGATCACTATGGAAGGCATAGACAGAGATAAAGATCAGGTCAGCCGGTCAACTGAAGATGACGAACTGCTGAATGAACTAGAGCGCATAAGACTTGACATGAGAGACCACCGTAGAAATGATTCCCAAGATCCAACAGTGATTCAAGATGTCTTACCAAGAGAAAAAAACTGCAGAACAGAGATACAAAGGGTTCCAGAGATAATGCTACGAAATGTAGATTTAACACAGCATTTTACGCCAAGGGTGTTTTCAATCGGTCCCATTCATGCCGGTAGTCCGAATATGTTCCAAAAGAGACTGAAGCTTCAATTGGCAGCACATTTCATTTTAGAAAGTGGAAATACAGAGGAATTTCTGTTCGACAAACTTAAGATTGAGATCAAAGACGACATAAAGACGTACTTCAACAAAGACGTAATTATGCAACATGAGGAGAACTTATTGATCAGGATGCTGTTCTTAGATGGTTGTGCAATGTTAGGGTTTATACATGGCTATGTGAACCGGATGTTGAACGTGTTTGACATTAGTGATGACCAAGCAGCCTTGATCCAACAGGATTTGTTTTTGCTAGAGAACCAAATACCGTTTATCGTCCTTGACGTGTTGATGGGATGGAGAAGGGAATGGGGAAAAGAAAATTTGAAGGATGATTTTCTCAAATTTATTTTCCTTGTGAGTAATATTAACTTTCCAAGGGACTCTATGGAACACTTGCATGCATATTTCGTCAATCTTTTGTCTTCTAAACAAAAATCCCACAAGCCGGTTCACATTCTTGACCTTCTCCGAGAAGTATTCTTATTCGACTCTTGGTTTTATCACATCGAGTCCATGCTAACCCTTTTGTGCGATATCTTCTGTCTTTTATGTTGTTGTGCACCAGTTGCCATTAGTTATGGGATGAAGCGCTTCAGTAAATCACTTGACCTCCCTACCTATTTGAGCAAGACCAAGCAGTCTTTTCGTACTGTTCAGGAACTCAAAGCAGCGGGGATAAAGTTCAAGCCAAGTGATTCTTTAACAGCCATATCTTTCGATTCTCATTTCTTTATTACAGCTAAACTTATGCTTCCCACATTGGCTGTAGACGATTCCACAGAGCGTAACCTGTTCAACCTGGTCGCCTATGAGATGTGCTTGTCCGATTCTCATCCAAACCGAGAACCTTGGGTTACTTCTTACGTTAAATTGCTAGACTTGCTTGTTGATAGTGAACAAGACGTTAAGGACCTAAGGGTAGCGGACATTCTGCGGCACTCTCTCAGTAGCGACATTGATGTGGCTAAATTGATCAATAGCATAGGCTCAAAATGCCCTGCACCACCCGAAGACGCTTATGCGGGTGTCAAGAAAAAAATAGAGAAGCATTACAGAAGAAAGTGCGCGACCTGGGTGGCTCAGGCGTCCCATTCCCATTTTAGAAGCCCATGGACTATTCTTGGTCTTTTTGCTGCAACAACAATACGTGCATTAACTGCTATTCAAACTTGGTATTCTATGAATCCAAAAGAGTGAAAGGTACAAATATTTCTACTTCTTCTAAGAAACTTTTTATTTCGAATATTTCAATTTACCAATTTTGATCCTTTGCCGATTTAATTCAGGGATTTTCAGGCAAAAAAAAAAAAACGGAACCTTATTCCGAGATGTCGAAAAGGACTGAGCATACACCGCCTCAATTGATGTCAAGTTCTCTGTAGCATGCACCTGCCAAATGTGGAATTAAGCTTATTCATGTTGCTGTCATATCCAAATTGCCTAGCTTGAGTTAAGATTGTCCTTGGGAAGATCTATCGACAAGGTTTTTTTTTTTTTTTTTTTGGCTGAATTATAAAAACTTATCAGTTCCTGTTGTGTGCTGAATTTCTATTCAGAATGGGTTTTAGTGTGTCTTTTTTGTTCTAAAATTTTAGTTTACTTTCTTGTGCCAGTCGTTCGAGTCTTTAATATTGTTCTTGTTCATTTTGTAAAATAAATCATGGTTTACTCTCTGCGTTTTCGTTTCTTTTCTTTTCTTTTTTCCCCTGCTAGAAATCTTGGTGTTTGCCTTTTGTCTTCTCAATAAAAATTCCTTGTACTTTTCACAAAAAGTTCAATGCCAAAAACACAACATGGAAAAAAACTCTTTTTGACATTGTCCATGGTTGTTTGGCAAAGTGTATTGACAGATCCTTCTAATCCCTATATTGCTGATTGTTCGACACTCTGGGAAGGCTTGAAATTTGTGACTCATACAGAACTAGATTCTGAATTGTGGAAACAGATTTTGTCGATTTTACTCATGATCGTGCGATTACGAGTATTTTTCCTGTCTGCGTTGATAATATTAGCATTCTTGAAGGGATTAGAAGGTGTCTTTATTATTTGTCCATGTCGCCATGTTGCTTGTGCGGGTAACAGATTTGCTGACTCTTTGCTCCGTACGCTTTTTATTCTTCTGTTGATTTTTTTGGCCAATTTGGCTTTTGAATAAATTTCAACTTCCGAAAAAAAAAAAAAAGTAGAGTAAGATTTAAAGTGAGAATCCTAGAATAGAGATTTTTCGAATGTTTTAGTTTCATCAACGATAACTTGGACAATTTAATTGAGGAAGGCCATAAAGGGTTGGGCACGAACCGTGTCCACAGATGTTAAAGTTGTCTTAAGCATCTTCCAAATGTGCTGTTGAGTTTACTGAGTTTACTTATCATTGTCGAATTTGAATAATTGCCTAGTCGAAGTCAAGATTGGCCTTAGGATGATCTACCAACACAGTTTGTTTTTTGTTTTTTTGTTTTATTTTGTTTTGTTTTGTTTTTGTTTTGTTTTTGTTTTTTTTTTTTTTTTGTTTTGCTAAATTATCGATACTTGTAAGTACATATAATTTTGATTCAAATTTCTTGTTCATTACTTGTTTAAGTGTGTCTTTTTCCTTCTCAAGATTTAATTTTTTTTTAGAATATATCTAGTTTTAAGTGCACTTCCTTATTTGAGTGTCTTTTTTTTTTTTTTTTTTGCTATTTGTACATATACACCTGAGCTTTTTGAATTTGGAAATTTAATCTATAATTTTTTTTTTTTGCAATTAACCCTTTGAACTTATGATTTTTAGAACTATTAGTCCTTGTTCAAATTCATTAAAATTTGGATGATTTTTTGCACATAACTTGCACATTGTATCCAAAGAAGGGCATTACAATCATTTGGAAATTTAATTACACTTCTCTTAAGCCTCTGCACCCTATACTTGAGAAAAAAAAAATTTACTTATTACACACCCCTATATATTCCAAAATTAATCCCAATAATTTTCATTAAAAAATATTATTCTACCATTTTAATTATCTTTTCACATTCATCATTTTCTTTTATTATATTTACTATATTATTCATTTGAAAGAATTCACTACATTATTCTCGTGATCATTTTAAAAAATTGTATATAAAAAACATCTTTCGAAGAACTTTTTTTTTTCTTTTCTTTAATTAATCCATTAAAAGAATTTACTACATTATTCTCATAATCATTTTACAAAATTGTCTATAAAAAACATATTTCGAAGAACTTTTTTTTTTTTCCTTTTCTTTAATTAATCCATTCCTATTTACTTAATTAATGATACATATATTTCTTTGTAAAGTACGTTACAATCTCATGTAAAAACATAACAAATTTATATAATATTATACACTATAACATAGAAGCATATATAAAATTGACTGATTGATATGGTCATATGATCATATGAGCGAATGTAGTGTCCAGACATACTATTACCATTCAAATAAAGTTATATTGAAATGTAATATATGAGATGCTCAAATCCATATTACATTTTATTCTCTTTTCTTCTTTCACATTTCTCCTTATTATTTGTTCTTTCTTTAAATTCCACGAGAACTAAGGACAATAAAGAGAGAGCGGGGAAAAAAAAAAAAAGCTGAACTTTGCGACAAACAAAAAAATAGATAGATTTTTTATTCTCTGTCAATAATTGGAAGAGTACATTACATAATGTAGCAGAAATACTAGAGATTTATATATGTGTGTGTGTGTAATTTACTATTGGTAAACGGGGAATGTAAAACCTCAGGGCTATCTATAAACAGGCCAATTAAGAACGCGTATAAGTTATAAGAAATCATTCACTATCCCCAAGGCCAACACTAAGCTAAAAGAGAAATACAATCACAAAAGCCAATGAAAACCAAAGAGGTAAGAGAGTGAAAGAAATCAAGAGAAAACTCATTTGCTAAAATAATAGGAATTAGACATATAACTATTTCAAATAGAAAAACTTCAATCATTTGAGGCCATCAAATGGAGAAATCAAGATAATGGCTCAAGAAGCCATCAATCTTCAGGATTCGACTCATATATCTATTTATTTATTTTCTCTTGTATGTTTTTTTTATAATATCATATCATATATTTAACTAATATTAATTGAAATTAATTTTTTAATTGATATG
>CM046362.1:8714408-8753470 GCA_025413025.1 Ficus hispida
GTTTTTCTCTACAAGATAACTTATGTAAATATGTTTTAAAGAAAAAAAAAATTATTCTCAAATTTTCAAGTAAGATAAGTACAAGTAGTATGGTGTCGACCCGGCTTGGGAAGTCGGGCGTCACAAGTTGGTATCAGAGCGGTATCCTGCCAGCCTACTTCACTTCGCCTCACATCGCTTCTGCAACGGCCCAAGTAAGTTATGTTATTTTCTTACGATTAGGATTAGTTAAGATTTTTGTATGTGTAGTAAGTATTTCTTCAACGGCCATGCTGAAGAATGTTGGATACAGGATGCCGTTGGGTGGTGTCTTAGCTTGGTGGCGATAACTAGGTGACGTACGGAAATGATGGGAAAGTTTTATATCTTCCCAAATGTTATGGTTATGTACTCCTGTTGTGAAGGAGATACGAACGAGAACATGATGAATTCAGATATGTTCATGTTATGCTTTTATATGGAATAAGATTATGGTTCTATATAAAAGGCATGATTTCAAGAACTGAATTTATTTCCTTATTTCCGTACAGAACCATGCCACCAAAGCGTAGAAGAGTACCGACCCAGACTTGACCTTGCGGCTCAGCTGAATGAGCTAAGCAGATGATGTTAGCACAACAGCAGAGATAGGAGGACTTAGAGCTCAGATAGCTCAGCAGAATCAGGGACCTCCAAATGCTGAGGTACCACCAGCACCTATGAATCAGCCTGCTGCACCGGAAATTCCTGATGATGCCCGGTGATCCCAGAGAACCCCATAGCCCTGAAGTACCTGTTGCGCCTGCAGCTGTGCCACCAGCACCTCTGGTTCGAACTCCAGAAGAACTTTATGACAGATTTCGGCGAATGAAGGCACCGGAATTCGAGGGGTCACAAACCCAATCGAGGCTGACAACTGGTTGATTGACCTCCAGGTCGCCCTAAATTTCCTCAGACTCAACGATCAGGAGAAAGTCCTTTGTGCATCATATATGCTACGAAAGATGCTCGCCTCTGGTGGGAAACAGTTCAGATCCAGCGAGATGACTCAGATGACTTGGGAGGACTTTGTGGAGGAATTTAAGGAAAAGTACTTCAATACTGAGGTCATGGAGGCTCAACAAGACGAGTTCGACAAGTTCCGCCAAGGAAATCTGTCAGTAGCCGAAGCTGTCAAAAAGTTTGAGCAGCTAGCACGTCTCTGCCCTCACCTCATCAGTTCTGAAAGGGACAAAGTAGAAGAATGATGAGAATGTTCCGCTCAGATTTAGCAGTGGTAATCAGCAGTGGCCCCATCCACCACTCACTGTTGCTGAATGTGTCAGCAGGGCAATTCGAGCTGAATATTGGGTGGGTCAGAACAAGGAGCAAAGGGCTAAATTTTTCCAGGAGAAGAGGGAAGAAAAAGCCCAGGCCAAACAGAACCAGACCAAGCAGGGCCAAACTCCGCAACAGAAAGGTCAAGGAGGACCTTCGGGCCAGAACAACAACAACAACAGGCAGTATGGCAACAACCAGCAGAAGAGGAAGTGGAATGCAGGAGGTCAGGGGAATCAACAGAATTTTCCCCAAAAGAGAAATACTCCTGATAACAACAATAATCCACTTGTCAGAAATGTGGGAGAAAGCACCCGGGAGAGTGCCGTGTTGGAAACGGTCGCTGTTTTCTTTGTGGCAAGGAAGGCCACTATGCTAGAAGCTGCAATCTTAACCCCCAGAGTCCACAGAACTAACAGAGAGGACAGGGACCTCAACTTCATGCGGCACAGATGAAGCTCGAGGGACCCGAAATCTCCCAAGGCAGGTTGGAAGCTCCAGAACCGCAAGGACGTATTTACGCCTATACAAAGGAGGATGCTCAAGCTGGACCTTCCACAGTGGTGACAGGTCAGCTTCCTTTTGCTCAACAAGATGCCTATGTGTTAATTGATTCTGGAGCTACGCATTCATTCACATCGCCTAGATTCGCTAAGAAACTAGGTAGAGCAAGTGATAGGATCGGAAAAACATTTAGGACTGCATTACCCTCCGGGGAGATTCTGTTGTCTGATTATTGGGTACGTCATGTTCCAATAATTATATGTGGTAGGGAAATGTATGTCAACCTGATCATCATAGACCTATTCGACTACGACGTCATCTTGGGAATGGATTTCTTGGGGAAATACAACGCGGTGATTGACTGTCCACGACGAACGGTCACGTTCAAGCCAGTTGGAGACAAGGAGTTTATGTTTAGAGGATCGACTCCAAAACAGCCGAAAATGTTCATTTCTGTGCTGAAGGCTAGGAAATTGTTGGCAGAAGGATGTATGGGATTTCTAGCCAACATAGTGGATAAGACGCTTGAAACCGAGAGCAGACCGGAGGAAGTACCGATAGTCAGAGAATTTATAGAGGTTTTTCCTGAAGAGTTGCCAGGACTGCCACCAGAACGAGAGATCTCCTTTGAGATTGAGTTACTTCCTGGATCGGCACCAGTATCTAAGGCACCTTATAGGATGGCGCCTGCCGAACTTAAGGAACTGCAGATTCAGTTACGAGAGCTTTTGGATCGAGGATTCATTCGTCAGAGCTACTCGCCATGGGGAGCTCCAGTTCTGTTTGTTAAAAAGAAGGACGGCACTCTTAGGATGTGCATTGACTATCGGGAATTGAACAAGATAACTATCAAGAACAAGTATCCCTTGCCTCGGATCGACGATCTGTTTGATCAGCTGAGAGGAGCTTCAATTTTCTCGAAGATTGACCTGCGATCCGGATATCACCAGCTTCGAATTAGGGAAGGAGACGTTCCCAAGACAGCTTTTCGTACGCGATATGGACATTACGAGTTCCTCGTTATGCCATTCGGACTGACAAATGCTCCAGCAGCCTTTATGGACCTAATGAATCGAGTATTCAAGGATTACTTGGATAAATTTGTTATCGTCTTTATAGATGATATCTTGATTTATTCAAGATCAAAGGAGGAGCATGAGGAGCATTTAAGGATTGCTTTACGAATTTTAAAGCAAAACCAGCTCTACGCTAAATTCACAAAGTGTGAATTTTGGTTGAAAAAGGTCCATTTCTTAGGACATGTGGTCTCCAAGGACGGCATATCTGTAGATCCGGCCAAGATTGAGGCAGTAAGTGAATGGCCAGCTCCGACAAACGTCACCGAAGTACGTAGTTTCCTCGGCTTGGCGGGCTACTACCGACGTTTTGTTGAAGGATTTGCTAAAATTGCAGCGCCACTCACTGCACTTACACGGAAAGGAAAGAAGTACGAATGGACTGCAAAGTGTGAAGAGCACTTCCAAGAGCTGAAAAACAGGCTGACTCGCGCTCCGATTCTCATAATTCCGAATGTGGAAGAAGGAAACTTCGTGATATACAGCGATGCTTCTAAAATAGGATTGGGAGCCGTGCTCATGCAAAATGGAAAGGTGATCGCTTATGCTTCACGCCAGCTAAAGGATCATGAGAAGAACTACCCGACGCATGATTTGGAACTTGTGGCGGTAGTATTTGCGCTCAAAATCTGGAGGCACTACCTTTACGGCAGTAAGTGTGAAGTCTACACAGATCATCAGAGTTTGAAGTATATCTTCACACAAAAGGAGCTTAACATGAGGCAAAGAAGATGGCTCGAATTGGTGAAGGATTATGACATAGACATCCGTTACCATCCAGGGAAGGCTAACAAAGTAGCTGATGCCCTTAGTCGGAAGTCGTCTTCCTCGTTGATGTCAATACAGCCATTGACCAAACCTCTTCAGAAGGAGCTAATAGAAGCTGGAATAGAGCTTATTACGGGAAGTTTAGCTGCCCTAACCTTCCAACCTACCATTTTAGATGGTATGAAAGAGCGACAAGAAGGAGATGCCTCGCTGCTCAGAACAAGGAACGAAGTCCTGGAAGAAAAGGAGTCAGACTTCAACATATCGGATGAGGGCATACTCTATCGAAAAATAGATTATGCATCCCTAACGACGACAAGTTGAAGGAACAAATCATGAAGGAAGCTCATGAGACTCCGTATTCCGTCCATCCAAGAGCCACAAAGATGTACCAAGACTTGAAGGAAAGCTTTTGGTGGCCCAGAATGAAGAATGACGTCGCTACATTCGTCAGTAAATGCCTTACATGTCAAAGGGTGAAGGCAGAACACCAACGTCCAGGGGGAGAATTGCAGAAAATTTCCATTCCAGAATGGAAATGGGACCAAGTGACGATGGATTTCGTGGTTGGACTACCCCGAACTCCCAACGGCAACGACGCTATTTGGGTGATTGTTGATCGTTTGACGAAGTCTGCACACTTTATCGCCATCAAGCTTAGTTTTTCGGTGGAACAGCTGGCGGAACTATACGTCGCGCAGATTGTTCGCTACCATGGGATTCCAAAGACAATCATCTCTGATCGTGATGGTCGTTTCACTTCTAAGTTCTGGAGAAGTGTACATAAAGCCATGGGTACCAAGCTTACCTTTAGTACAGCTTTTCATCCTCAAACGGACGGGCAATCCGAGAGGACCATTCAGACCTTAGAAGACATGTTGCGAGCGTGCGTGATGGACTTCAAGGGAACTTGGGATAAGAAGCTTCCTTTGATTGAATTCTCGTACAACAACAGTTTCCAAGCTTCAATTGGAATGGCTCCTTATGAAGCCCTGTATGGGAGAAGATGCAGATCTCCAATCCATTGGTACGAGACTAGGGAAAAGGAACTTGTGTCCACGGATTTTGTTCAAAAAACCACTGAGGCCGTGAAACTTATACGCCGACGGATGGAAACTGCATTTAGTCGACAAAAGAGCTATGCCGACAAACGCAGAAGGCCTCTAGAATTCCAAGTAGGAGACTTGGTCTTTCTCAAAGTTGCTCCATTCAAAGGGGTTATGAGATTCGGAAAGAAGGGGAAATTAAGTCCACGATACATAGGGCCATTCGAAATACTAGAAAGAATTGGTAATGTGGCCTACAGGTTGGCTTTGCCTCAAGAATTAGCATATGTACACAATGTATTTCATGTGTCAATGCTAAAGAAGTACATCTCGGATCCATCCCATGTATTGGACCACGAACCAATTGAGGTTCACGAAGATCTGACATATGAGGAGAAACCGGTTCGAATTTTGGCACGAGAAGAAAAGGTGCTAAGGAACAAGGTTATACCATTAGTCAAGGTCCTATGGCGAAATCATGAGATTGAGGAGGCAACCTGGGAACGCGAGGATGAGATGAAGAAAAGCTACCCCGAATTGTTCTGATTTTCGAGGACGAAAATTCTTTAAGGAGGGTAGATTGTAATAATTGAAATTTTCACGAACTCACAATTTTCTTGTAAATAAGAAATTTATAGTTCGTATTATGTGTTTATGTGCAATTTTATGAAAATTATGAATATTAATACAAAATTCATGATTTTATTAGTATATGATTGAGTTCTCGGTAAATTAATTACGAGACTTCATGATAGACCTTTTAAGGAAAAAGGTATGATGAAATTTCATAAATTTATGTTGGTCAAAGTTTGGCCAGAAAAGTCAATGTTTGACCAGAGCGGTCAAATATAAGACGGTACTGTGAAATGTTAAGCAGTATGGGAAATATACTACGAAAACCGTCCTTACAGACAAGATAGCATAATTAAAGTTTAAAACCACCATAGAAAAATCAAGCACCTAAAATAGGATATTAAAGGCCAAATGGCTTTAAATAAAAAGAAAAAGTTTTATACAGTCCAACTATACACAGATAAATTTTGGACTGCAATTCGGTATAACAGTATTAAATTGTACTGTGTATTAGTGAACACAGTATTAGAAATATCTGTGTTGGATTTAAAGTGGACTACATTAAAGAACAAGCCAAACAAGGCTTTAAGATGACATCACCTCACCTTAGATTTATGACATCATCCCATTTTTGATTTATGACATCATAAATGGTGGAAACAATCACACCATGACACCTAGCACAAGGATGGCCGGCCACTTGGAGGGTTCTTTGGCAAAATTTTGTGCAATTATTTTTATTCCAAGGATTTTTGAGCAAAGTTGAACCAAGAATAATTGCAAAGAAACCCATTTTTTCACCTATAAATAGGCCAAGGGGGTGGGCGGATTTTGAGCCAAAAATTGGTGAAAACTAGCCAAACTCTTGCCATTTTCTCTCTCAAGAAATCTGGACTTCCAAGGGTGAGAAAGAGCAAAGAAAAATTCGGAAAACTTAGGGGTTTTAGTGCTAGGGTAGTCGGTTTTTCTCTAGTGGCTTCAAGTTAGGTTTTCGAAATTTTTGGTGCCCATTTTTGGGGCCAACAGCCAGCTGCCAAGGGGGAGTGAGTGAGTGATAAAATTTGGATTTAAGAGTGTTTAGTTTAGGTGCAAGCAGCCACCAAGAATCAGCCAATTTTGGTGCCAATTGGTGCAACAAAACCGGCCTTGGGTGGTGTCCTAGGAGGAAAATTTTGTGAGCCAAACCCTAGCCAATTTTCGGAGATAAACCAAGGTAAACCATTCTAGACCTTAATCTCTTTCAATTAAGCATTCAATTTGAAATTTACATGTATTTCAAGTTGAAATTGTAAGAGCATAAGCTCAATTTATTTTGTGCCCAAAGTTAGGATTTTAGGGTTGTGCTTGATTAGGTATTAATGGTGGTTTGGTTTAATGGCTTTGATTGGTTATGTTCATGCTTGGTTGAATGATTAGATGGATGATGAATTGTATGTCCCCTGTTTTATGTGTAAGCCGGTTCTAGAATTACATGCTAGGTTGTTAGTTTCAATTATGGAATGGTGAGACAACCTAGAACCATGCAAACCTAGGCTAGGCAGTTCGGTTTTTGGTTTGCATGGGTGCATTTGAGTGGCATGATTGTTCATGTGGGACGTTAGAAAACGCTGCATGTGTGCTATCTAGGCTCCCGCGTGTTCGGTTGAGGTAGTATGCACGTAATAGGACGTAAAACCAAGTTAAGAACAAATCTGCCAGTTTTCGGGAAAAACTGGTCAGTTTTCGGGAAAAAGCGATTTTTAGGCCCTTAGAGGCAGAATTTGGCAAAACTTAAAACATAAAAGTTGTTCAGAAGGGATTTTCCTAGAGGACAGCGTGGACAGTTTTTGAAAATAAGGCTCCAAAGGCCTTCGTTTTTACAAAAACCCGAGCCTGACCGTGCCCAGGATTTATGCACGGCCAGGTGAGTTCAAACGGTAATATGGACATGTTTGAATCCGAATTAAATTTTTCGTAAAACATGAAAGTTTTAGAATTTTTCGAGAGCTAAAACTTTTGTGAAGACAACTTTTTCAAATTCAAATTGGATCTTTAAACTGACACGGATTTTTAAAGACTGTGCAAAGAACAGGAAATTCCTGCACAGGATTTTCTAAAACAATACAGAAAAACTGTATTTTCGCACCAACAACCCTATTTTAACTATGGAAACTGTTTCAAAGGCGGTTTTCAGCCTTTAATGATTTTTATAAAGTTACAATTTGAAAACCACGAAATTTTAAAGAGATTTTTGGCAAATTTTTCCAAAATTGGATTTTAATAGCCAAAGTGTAGTAACAAGTTGTTAACGGATGATAACCGGGAAAGATACCCGAGTTACTAAAGATTAGGCCCAATAATAGGAATAGTAACTTGATACTATTCATGCATACATGAGTTTAATACCCGAGGTTACCTCAAGTAACCTAACAAGTAATGGATCAAGTTTGGTTAACCACAAACTCTAGGGTTACGATTAGTAACCTAGTAATGATCAAGACCGGTGTGGGGGGGGCATATAATTAGAATATTGAACAGGTTACCAATATTTTATAGGATCCTTATCCTATGTTCTTTTTAATAGCAGGAGGTAACCTGCAGTTGCAATCTGAGTTAAGGCAACGAAACCCCAGACATAGTATCTCAGGCAAGTATCGAACCTCACCTGCAGTATGGAAATAGTAAATACTATTTTCAAATATGCTATGTTATGCTATGCTATTTACACTATATTTTCAAGTGTACATGCTATGATATGTGATGCCATGCGATGATATATTCTATGACATGTTATGCCATGTTGATAAGAATGCCATGTTTTTAAAAGTGTCATGGTTTACAAAAATGCCATAAATGACATGTTTTTCAAGAATGCTATGTTATGGCAAGTGTTAAGTATGATATAACATAGTGACATCATGAAGCATGTTCACTAATGTTAAACCATATGGTAAGATAAATCAAGAAAGGTGTCGTACCAACCTCCCGTGATCGAGGAGGCTACAGGTTTCAGTTGTGACATTTACCTTCCGTGATCGAGAAGGGTCAAGTTATAATTCCCAGAACTGTTAGGGCCTTGCAAACCCTAGCTTTATCTGGAGGCTGCGCGCTTTCGGTACGTACACTATGGGCCCACATGTTGAGACAAGATAATAAGTTAAAGGATTGAGTCTATAATAAAGCATAAGACATTCAATCAATCATAAATGGTTCATGCATATGTTATATGATGAATGACATGTTTTTGAGATGTTCTAAATGTTTTGTGAGATTATGTTTGTACTTGCTGGGCGAAAGCTCACTCTTGTATTCCATACTGTAGGTAAGAAGCCTGCAGCTTAAATGGTGGGCTATGCGGACGATGCGGCGGGTGAAGGGCGGTGTGGGATACCACTACGCAAAATTTTCCGCAACCGCTTTTGAATCTCAAAAGTAAATTATGTTATGCAATATGTGTGAAGTTTAAAGACTTAAGAAGATATCTTCAGTATAGTATGTATACATGATAAGTTTTTCTCTACAAGATAACTTATGTAAATATGTTTTAAAGAAAAAAAAAATTATTCTCAAATTTTCAAGTAAGATAAGTACAAGTAAGTATGGTGTCGACCCGGCTTGGGAAGTCGGGGCGTCACATCAACTTAGGCTACCTAGCTTTTTTCATGGGTTTTGTTGAGGTCATGTTGAACATTTTTTTTTTTGGAAGTCCTTAGTTTTATTTGATCTCTTTGTATTTTTTTCTCCATTTTTTTTTTCAAAAAAAGAACATTGAGTGGGGGACTTGATGACTAGTTTTTTTGTCTTTTTTTGAAAAAGTAAAAAAAAAAAATTATAACTGATTTTTAAAAAGTTAACCAATTTTAATATAAAAATTTAATTTCATTTCAAACTCTAACCCGAACACCAATCCCATGCTAAGTTTGTTGTTCTAATTTTACCCTTTTTAGATCTACTTTCTCTCTCTCCACATACACCCTCTCTTTCTCCTATCTGTCTCTCTCTCTCTCTCTCCCCTTTGTATCATCTCTTTGTCACACGTTACTGTCGACCGGAGGATGCCGCGCTGGTGGACGTTGCAATAGCAGAGGGACCGTCGAGATCTATGCGCCGCGACAGTGACAAAGAGAAGAAGGTGGCGGAGGTACCATTCTATCTTTGCCTCCGTATCTGTATCTGTCTCTATCTCTATCTCTATCTCTGTATCTATCTCTCTATCTTTCGCTCGTATTGTTCTTTGACCGGAGGATGCTGCGATGGTGAGAGACCGTTACGATCTCCAGTAGATTGGGTGACAATAACGAGATTGTGGAGAGACTGTCTTTAGATCTTCTTTCGTCATGAACCACCAGCCACAAACCTCAAACCTCGTGCAATTGTTCTTTTGTCGATCTTCTCCGTCGGCTCCGATGGCAGCAACAACTCCAGCGACAACAGCCTTAATCTAGGTTGATTTGGGCTTTTGGGGGGTGACTTGAATTTTAAATAATTTGGGAGAAATTTTGAAAACTAAAAAGACTTAAATATTTCATTAACCGTGAATTTTTAATTGAGCTTTTACCATTTATTTGTGTAGTAAATACTGGTTTACCTAGTAAAATATTGGATTTACGTAATAAAAATCATATGATAAACTAAGAATCGAAAAAACAAGTTAAATACTGGATTTATGAGATGCAGTAAAATTTAAAAAAAAAATGAAATATGAAGCTAAAATAGTTAACTGTAAATACTAGATTTACAAGAAATATATGATAAATAATACATTTATGGAAGTTAAAATATTTTTTATTGTAAATCCCAAATATACTTGATAAATACTGGATTTACGATTTACTAGTTAATCGGATATTTACTAGTAAATATTTTTATTTACCATATTTTTATATTTTTAATTCATCTAATATTATTGTTATATAAATTTATTAGTTGTAAATAAGATATTAACAATTCCATTAAAAAAAATGTATTTTCAAGAATTATCTATATTTATTATGTGTAAATAATTTATTTACCAAACAATATTTATATTTACTATATTTATAAATAAATAAATATATATATATATATATACACACACATATACAAGTTAATAAATTAATATTAAATATTTACCCAAAAAAGTTAATATAAAAAAATTAAAAATTAAAAATTAAAAAAAAATTATTTTTTTCATTTTATTTTCAAAGTTTTGAATATTAAAAAATAAAACCTCCAATTTATCCCCAAACCAAATTGAATCTAAACCCTAAACCTAGCACCCCCAATTCCAAAAAGATATCCCCAGCCACCACCTAATTTCAACCGTCAGACGCAACACCGGCCACCCAGCGGGCCGAGCAACTCGTCCACGGAGATCCCCACAAACAACGAACAGACACGGCGGGACGCGACGCGACAATGAGGACTCACGATCTCCTACCGACGACCAACAGACGCAACAGGCGCGATGGCATTTCCCTGCTTCACGATTCTCCCAACGGCGATGGCGGCGCTTCGTGAATGGCGACGATCTCTGGAACGACGAGGAACAGACAATACGAGATAGTGGGGCCTCGCGATTCTCACCTCCCTCGTGCTCAGATGTCGATGGCGAGGCCTCGTGATTCTTACCTCTCTCATGCTCGCGACGTCCACGGTGACGATAATCGGAACGACGAGAGAAGGAAGAGAGAGAAGAGTAGGGTTTGGGGCAAACTTAGGTAACGGTATTTTTGGTATTTTGTTTTATAATAAGTTTAGATAGAGTAAAATTATGCCATTTATTTTCAGTTTTTTGAAATTATGCTATTTATTACGGTACATCATATCAGATATTCTATTTTGCTCATCCTCCCTTAAAAAAAGAACAAATCAAAGAAAGTAAAAAAATGTCGATGATTCAACTTAATTAGTAATACTCTTGAAATATAAAGTATAATCTTTGTTTACCCTTTTATTCCTCAATATGTACATGAAAATCAATTTGAACGCAGAAAAAATTAAGGATGAAAAAAAAAAACACATAAAACTAATACGTATTATAGTTGAGCAAATATAATTCAGCACAAAATAATACTCCTAAATAAATGATAATGATCCTTTTCCTTAACGTGAATATGTAGAAGAAAAAAGTACAAGAATTACCTTTCAAAGGGTGGAGCTAGCTAGGTCAGAGAACCAAGTTGTGGCAAATAATAATGCGGTTCCTCAGTACTGGTTGATTTATTGGGGAATACTAGACTTTATTGGTGTAATTTGGTTAAATATTCTTGCTTTGGCGATGGGTGAAATGGATATTAATTTATCCAGATTCAGATCCGTCTATCACGCGTCAAGCATATCCAGCAATATTAAAGAAAAATTATGATCATCGTGATCAAAAAATTATGGTGGTTGCATGATCAACTTGTATAAATTATGGCAAAGAAATTTCAAAGGTTGTATCATTATTAAAGAAAGCAGTCGTGTCTTCTTGCAGCTCTAAAATCCAAATAGTAAGTCTTTGAAAATATTAAAATGGGTAACATTATATATAGGAAATATCTTTATATCCGATGAGCCGAAATGTTCATGAGTAGTTAAAATTTTATATTTAAAAATTTATAACAATTAATTAATTTATATATAATTTTTTATTTAGAATTTTATAACATAATAGTATTTAAATATTGATTAAAATAACAAATATCACTTAAAAAATATTACATTGGAATTATTTGATTATTATATATTTCAAAAAAATAATAAAACAAGCACCATTTTATAAAAATATTATAAAATATTGAATAGCAGCTCATTTTATTACGTATATTTATAACGAAGTTTTTGAGAGTCGCGTTGATTGTTATTTAGGGAGAGGCTGTGGTAAAGTTTCTCCTAGAGTAATTATCAGTAGAGCTTTTTTTATTTATTATTTTTTTAAACTGTTAAGATTTAATCGAACGGTTAAAATATTGTTGGTATACCATACTTATCATACACCTTATCTCATATTACCTTTACCACCCCAAGTCTTCTACGTCGTCGACGACCTTTCCACCGCTGCCGACGATGGACGCCAGCGACCTACCCCCAACTCCCCACACCCCAGGCCCCAGCCCTGGCTGCCCTCTACCCGGCCTTGGCCCCCATAACCCGGCACCCCCCGACCCCTAGCCCACCTGGCGCACCCATACCCCAGGTCCCCCCTCCCTGGCACCCTACCTCAGTGACCCCTCCCCCTCTTTTTCTCTTCTCGGCTGGTGGCCTCCCCCCCACCCCCACCCCCCCCCCCTCCGGGCCGGGCACCCTACCCCAGCACCCCCCCCCCCTTTTTTCTTCTCGGCTGATGGCCTCCCCCCCCCCAAATACCCCCGACGCGACCAACTCCCCCTGGCGAGAGAAGAGAGAGAGGGGGCACCGGGGGGCCGGGGGTAGGGAGAAGGAGGGGGGGAAGAGAGAGGAGAAGAGAAAGAGAGGGGATGAAAGAAAGAGGGGCTGGGGAGGACTAGGTGGGGGCGACCGTTGGGCTGGGGGGAAGGGGGTGGTTGGAAATGGGAGGGCCGGGGCTGGGTGGGGGTCGGCCAGGTTAAGGGCGTGGCTTGGGGTTGGGGGGGGGGGGGGTGGGGGAAGGGGACTTGGGGTGGAAATGGGGGCCGGAGGGGGAGGGGGGGTTGCCGAGGATGGAGTGGGGGGTTGGCTGGGCCTGGGGTGGGGGCGGGGGGCCGGGAGGGGGTTGTTAGGGATGGGGTGGTGGCCCAGCCGGGCCTAGGGTGGGGGGGCTAAGGGTGTGGTCACGGGCGATGGGGCACAAGTCACTGGCAACGTCAGGAAGGTCGCTGGCGATGGAGAAGATTAGGGTGGGAAAGGGTAAGATGAGGTAAGGTGTATGGTAATTATAATACACCAACAATATATTAGCCATTCAATTAAATCTTAACAGCTAAAAAAAAAAACTATACCGGTAATTATTCTGTGAGAGACTCTACCACATTACCAAGGATATCTCAAGATTCACAGTGGAATTGACTTTACTTACATCAAGCTGTCACTTCAATGGTCGATTGCCAAAAAATTGAATACGTAATAAACAATGTTCTCCATGGACATATATCAAAAAAAAAAAAAAAAAAGTTTTCTCCATGGACCCGTCGAGTAACCATTATTGTCCATATGCAAGAAATTTTTGGAGTTAGTTTCCTACAATTACCTACGTCTAAACTATAAGTTAAGATTCTTCAGCCAAAAAAAAAAAACAAAGTAGTTAAAAAAGGACTTCTCAATTGATACATTGTCCCATAGTAATATGGCACTATTGAAATACAGATTAATGAGTAATGATGTTGGACTTACCAGGAATGTTAAAATTTAAGAAAAATTAACTAGTCCAAGATCTAGAGAATTATCATTCTATCTAGTTCAAGAAAATTCAATTTATTCAAAAAATAAATTTTAAAAACGGAAAAAAGATATTGAAACAAATAAATAAAACTGAAGTTATATAGCAGATGAAAATTATTAAGGTTTCAGAATTTTTTAACTACCTAACTTACTATTCCCGAATTGTCATTTCCAAATTGAAGCGACAACTCGAAGTCAATATCTATTACCATCTTATAGATTTAACAATTAAATCCTACCAAAATAAACCATATATAAGTCTTTCTCCACTTAATAAATAATTTCTTAAGGGTTTTATGTATCAATTCCATGATAAGAAAACAAAGATTGAAAAAGTTGATTACATAAATCTATATAAAAAGGCAAGCATACATATTCCTAACTATAAAAAATACTTGACATTGATGATGAAGGAAATCTCAGTTTAATTATCTAGTGAATAAAGAACTATAAACATTTAAGAGCACATAAAGAGAGTTAATTGAACAAAAAGAAAATTATTTCATCAAATAGGGTTTCATCCCCAACCTTAATATAAGAAAATCAGAAAGCCATACTTAAAATCAAAACAAAGGGAACAAATATTTTTTTCAAATGATGAGAATGAGTGACTAACATCAAAGTGGATAAAGACCTTCCAAGTATGTTGTACGCCACATGGATGGCATGACGTCTTAATTTATTATTTACTACTATTTACATTAAATATTTTAAAATCTTGCTATTTTACTTTCTTTAATTTTGTAAAAAAAATTATTATTTACTATAATTGCTCTATTATATATGTATATGTTTGAAGTACTAATCAACTTTTTACGATCAAAGAAAAATTGTTCTATTTTTAATTCGATAATTATTCAATTTTTGTTTAGGGAATGATGGCTATTCAATTTTTTATGTCCCCTGATAATGGGTTTTTTTATTTTTATTCTTTTAATTAGCTTTCTTTTTTATAATTTTGTTTACAGGGATCCCATATATATATATATATATATATATATATATATATATGTGCAGTCTTCTGATCACGATTGAAACCATTGTCTTTATAGTATACATATGGTCGACTAAATGATATACATATATATTCCTCCTTGCTTCGTTTGAAAAGGTGGTTGTTGTTGATGTGTGATATATTTTTTCTTTTTTTCTTTTTTAATACTTTTTTAATTTTTTAAAAATATAGATTATTATTCAAAACTAAATTATACCTAGATATGAGATCATGTTTCATTGCAAGTGCTATTCTCCGTCTAAATTCAATGTCCATAATCAATTTTAATTCTTTTGCAACCAATATAATTTAAGAGGTCACAGATGCTTTTGTCAAATTAGAGAACCATTTGTGCTAAAAGCCTCTCTCTCTCTCTCTCTCTCTCTCACTTTTTCCCCTTTTTTTTGGCTACAAGACCGGGACTTTTTTCTTGTTTTTGTTTTTTGTTTTTTTCTTTTTGCTAGTCCATGGCCGGGACTTGTTCATAAGTTTCTTTGTTACTCTATCAACAGTAGATAAATCAAATTCTAACTTCTTCTTGAAGAATGTAATTTTAATCTGTCATTACGCTTGGACAGCCATTCAACCAAGCTACCGTTCATCAAGCGCTCGCAGATTTAGCCCCACTGATCAAATAGTTTCATTTCTCATAATCGGTTTGAGTTTCCTAGGTTATGTGCCACCCAGAGAATTGGCCTTGCTGGCCATGAGTTTTGAATTCTGGAATTTACGGCTTTAATGTTTAATTAAGGATTTAAATTCATGCAGACAGAAGACAACTAGTGCACAAATTTTGGCTTTTAAAAAGAAAAATCTATGATCTTAGGTTAGAATATTGGCATCTAAAATCTTATCACAAGATACTTCAAGTATTGGCTTTGCCCCTGAATCGATAGGCAAAAATGGGAAGGAGGATACGGACACTATGCCCGAGTTTATTAATGTTGATTTGTCTGAGGAGCTTCCAGATATATAAATCCATGTCGGTTTCTAATCAACGTAAAATACATAGATGTCAGTAAAAATAGACGTGAAAACTTATAATATTAGTTAAACATCAAACGACATTAAAGGCTCCAAAAATGGACTTTGCACGTCAGTTAGGCATGGATTGACGTTGAAACTTTTATGGTTAAACAAGCAGACAGACATGAAAAGACCGTCATTTATTGTGAGTTATGTACACTGTAGTGTTTTTTCTTTCTCTGCTATAGTAGCTACGATATTGGTTCATGTTATTCGAGTTACTGATGGAATCGATTTCTTTATCGACTAGAATTAATGATGTCTGTTAGGATGTCATTCATAAGTTTGTATTTAGTTATTCATTTTACTTGGAGAGAAATTACGTATTCAGCTCATTTGTCTGTCGTTGCTGAAATTGCTTCAGCAAAAGTGACAATAACATTTAGCATGAGTAATGCCATGGCAAGCACCACACTTGGCTCCCTCCAAATTTCTGCATCTTTCATGGCAGTTAAAATCATTGTTGCACTTCCCATGAAAATATTGGCTTGGTTCCCCACATTCTGTCTTCTTACACGAAATTACCCTAAGTGTCGACGTAGAAATCCAGTCAGCTTAAACAAAGATAGACATGATTAATTAGGGTCCGTTTGGGGCGTCATCTAGAGATGGAAAAACAATATCTAGATTTCAAAATCCTAATTTTATATTAAACTTTCTCTCTCTTTTATTTTCAAAAAATTCAAACTTTAAAAGTTCAAAACTTTTCATTTCAAATCATAACGAGATGAATTTTATATCAAAATGCTTGTAACAATGAGAGGAACAAGATAAGATCCATTTTGTATTTTTTTTTTTTTTGCACACATTTTAAATTTTTACATTATTTTTTATATTACATAACTTTTTTAAAAATTTTCCCCCTAAATACATATTTCTAACCTATTCCTAAAGCACGGTCTCCAGATATTCTCCTAAATGGGCCCTTAGTCTAAATTATCTTCAAACTTCTACTAAAAAAATTAGTCTTTAATTTCGAATCCACAATGCATTTATTATATATTTGGTACAATTGTTTTTCAGTTACCATTCTGTACCCTATATTTTGTTTTTATCAGAAAGTTTGTCATGTGTTTTTAATTTTCAAACTTTTATACATTACGACTATATACCCTTTCTCGTTTAGCACTAAACTTTCATCTTAAATACCCAGATTACCCTTAACATGAAAAACTAAATTAAGTAGTTTTTACATTTTCATATCATGCATTTTTGTTTTTATTCCAAAAGTATATCGTGCATTCTATAGTTCTACTTTTTTATATTATTAGATTATATATAGTACATATATCCATACATTTTCTTTTTTTAATATAAAAATGTTAATTACAATATAGAGAGAAGCATAAACGACAAACAATAAATTGAAATGATTATAATATAAAACAATTACAATGAAATACAACCTTAACCGAAAGGAAAGGCAAACGAAAGTAAAACTCGAGCACTGAATCACGCTTTCCTTAAAATAGATTCGTCCCTCGGAAGTGCTTGAGTACGAATGACGTCTATCTCCCAGGATACAACGACGAACAAACGCAGTCTAACACGATCGACGAAACGTTCCGCGAACTTGAAACGAAGTTTTCCCTATCACCAAAATCGAAACCGATACGACAGAGAAGAAGAAGAAAACAAGAAAAGAACAGAAAGATAATGTCTAGTGCTGCTCTCGATTGTGTCAAGGTGTGTCTTCCATGCATGAGGGCCTCCTTTATAGGCTCAACCCTTGGTTTCAAAAAGAATTATTAGGGTGTAAATTCGGTTTTATGCTGCCTTAACTCATGGAATATGAACGTTTGAAATGAAAATAATTAAGTAGTTTACAACAAGTTGGTGTGTGTTCTTTTATATTCCATGGATTTTATTTCATTGCGAGAACGTAACCAAATCATATATATAGAATAATTAAACATAATAATAAAATTATTGCTTTGAGAACTTCATTTGAATAGTTATTATAATATAGGAATTATAGCAGTGCATAAGAATGGCATTCACGATGTTTTTAAAATTATCTTACATACGACTAATTTACTATTATTCAAATGTCCTATATATTAATGAAACGTGATTCTTCTCTATCTCTGGGTTTTGTTTCATGGGGTTTTTAAGAGGAATATGTCTTAATGCATAAATTCAAACGAAGGATATCTTTTAAATTCTGCTTTCCCATATGGATTTCCATAGTTTTCAGTCTGCATCTGTTCTCCAAATATCTCTTGAATAAGATTATGACATATCAATTAAAAAATTAATTTCAATTAATATTAGTTAAATATATGATATGATATTATAAAAAAAACATACAAGAGAAAATAAATAAATAGATATATGAGTCGAATCCTGAAGATTGATGGCTTCTTGAGCCATTATCTTGATTTCTCCATTTGATGGCCTCAAATGATTGAAGTTTTTCTATTTGAAATAGTTATATGTCTAATTCCTATTATTTTAGCAAATGAGTTTTCTCTTGATTTCTTTCACTCTCTTACCTCTTTGGTTTTCATTGGCTTTTGTGATTGTATTTCTCTTTTAGCTTAGTGTTGGCCCTTGGGGATAGTGAATGATTTCTTATAACTTATACGCGTTCTTAATTGGCCTGTTTATAGATAGCCCTGAGGTTTTACATTCCCCGTTTACCAATAGTAAATTACACACACACACATATATAAATCTCTAGTATTTCTGCTACATTATGTAATGTACTCTTCCAATTATTGACAGAGAATAAAAAATCTATCTATTTTTTTGTTTGTCGCAAAGTTCAGCTTTTTTTTTTTTTCCCCGCTCTCTCTTTATTGTCCTTAGTTCTCGTGGAATTTAAAGAAAGAACAAATAATAAGGAGAAATGTGAAAGAAGAAAAGAGAATAAAATGTAATATGGATTTGAGCATCTCATATATTACATTTCAATATAACTTTATTTGAATGGTAATAGTATGTCTGGACACTACATTCGCTCATATGATCATATGACCATATCAATCAGTCAATTTTATATATGCTTCTATGTTATAGTGTATAATATTATATAAATTTGTTATGTTTTTACATGAGATTGTAACGTACTTTACAAAGAAATATATGTATCATTAATTAAGTAAATAGGAATGGATTAATTAAAGAAAAGGAAAAAAAAAAAGTTCTTCGAAATATGTTTTTTATAGACAATTTTGTAAAATGATTATGAGAATAATGTAGTAAATTCTTTTAATGGATTAATTAAAGAAAAGAAAAAAAAAAAGTTCTTCGAAAGATGTTTTTTATATACAATTTTTTAAAATGATCACGAGAATAATGTAGTGAATTCTTTCAAATGAATAATATAGTAAATATAATAAAAGAAAATGATGAATGTGAAAAGATAATTAAAATGGTAGAATAATATTTTTTTAATGAAAATTATTGGGATTAATTTTGGAATATATAGGGGTGTGTAATAAGTAAATTTTTTTTTTCTCAAGTATAGGGTGCAGAGGCTTAAGAGAAGTGTAATTAAATTTCCAAATGATTGTAATGCCCTTCTTTGGATACAATGTGCAAGTTATGTGCAAAAAATCATCCAAATTTTAATGAATTTGAACAAGGACTAATAGTTCTAAAAATCATAAGTTCAAAGGGTTAATTGCAAAAAAAAAAAAATTATAGATTAAATTTCCAAATTCAAAAAGCTCAGGTGTATATGTACAAAATAGCAAAAAAAAAAAAAAAAAGACACTCAAATAAGGAAGTGCACTTAAAACTAGATATATTCTAAAAAAAAATTAAATCTTGAGAAGGAAAAAGACACACTTAAACAAGTTATGAACAAGAAATTTGAATCAAAATTATATGTACTTACAAGTATCGATAATTTAGCAAAACAAAAAAAAAAAAAAACAAAAAAAAACAAAAACAAAACAAAACAAAATAAAACAAAAAAACAAAAAACAAACTGTGTTGGTAGATCATCCTAAGGCCAATCTTGACTTCGACTAGGCAATTATTCAAATTCGACAATTACAAGTAAACTCAGTAAACTCAACAGCACATTTGGAAGATGCTTAAGACAACTTTAACATCTGTGGACACGGTTCGTGCCCAACCCTTTATGGCCTTCCTCAATTAAATTGTCCAAGTTATCGTTGATGAAACTAAAACATTCGAAAAATCTCTATTCTAGGATTCTCACTTTAAATCTTACTCTACTTTTTTTTTTTTTTCGGAAGTTGAAATTTATTCAAAAGCCAAATTGGCCAAAAAAATCAACAGAAGAATAAAAAGCGTACGGAGCAAAGAGTCAGCAAATCTGTTACCCGCACAAGCAACATGGCGACATGGACAAATAATAAAGACACCTTCTAATCCCTTCAAGAATGCTAATATTATCAACGCAGACAGGAAAAATACTCGTAATCGCACGATCATGAGTAAAATCGACAAAATCTGTTTCCACAATTCAGAATCTAGTTCTGTATGAGTCACAAATTTCAAGCCTTCCCAGAGTGTCGAACAATCAGCAATATAGGGATTAGAAGGATCTGTCAATACACTTTGCCAAACAACCATGGACAATGTCAAAAAGAGTTTTTTTCCATGTTGTGTTTTTGGCATTGAACTTTTTGTGAAAAGTACAAGGAATTTTTATTGAGAAGACAAAAGGCAAACACCAAGATTTCTAGCAGGGGGAAAAAAGAAAAGAAAAGAAACGAAAACGCAGAGAGTAAACCATGATTTATTTTACAAAATGAACAAGAACAATATTAAAGACTCGAACGACTGGCACAAGAAAGTAAACTAAAATTTTAGAACAAAAAAGACACACTAAAACCCATTCTGAATAGAAATTCAGCACACAACAGGAACTGATAAGTTTTTATAATTCAGCCAAAAAAAAAAAAAAAAAAACCTTGTCGATAGATCTTCCCAAGGACAATCTTTAACTCAAGCTAGGCAATTTGGATATGACAGCAACATGAATAAGCTTAATTCCACATTTGGCAGGTGCATGCTACAGAGAACTTGACATCAATTGAGGCGGTGTATGCTCAGTCCTTTTCGACATCTCGGAATAAGGTTCCGTTTTTTTTTTTTTGCCTGAAAATCCCTGAATTAAATCGGCAAAGGATCAAAATTGGTAAATTGAAATATTCGAAATAAAAAGTTTCTTAGAAGAAGTAGAAATATTTGTACCTTTCACTCTTTTGGATTCATAGAATACCAAGTTTGAATAGCAGTTAATGCAAGTATTGTTGTTGCAGCAAAAAGACCAAGAATAGTCCATGGGCTTCTAAAATGGGAATGGGACGCCTGAGCCACCCAGGTCGCGCACTTGCTTCTGTAATGCTTTTCTATTTTCTTCTTGACACCCGCATAAGCGTCTTGGCGTGGTGCAGAGCATTTTGAGCCTATGCTATTAATCAAGTTAGCCACATCGATGTCGCTACTGAGAGTGTGCCGAAGAATGTCCGCTACCCTTAGGTCCTTAACGTCTTGTTCACCATCAACAAGCAAGTCTAGCAATTTAACGTAAGAAGTAACCCAAGGTTCTCGGTTTGGATGAGAATCGGACAAGCACATCTCATAGGCGACCAGGCTGAACAGCTTACGCTCCGTAGAATCGTCTACAACCAATGTGGGAAGCATAAGTTTAGCTGTAATAAAGCAATGAGAATCGAAAGATATGGCTGTTAAAGAATCACTTGGCTTGAAATTTATCCCCGTTGCTTTGAGTTCCTGAACAGTACGAAAAGACTGCTTGGTCTTGCTCAAATAGGTAGGGAGGCAAAGTGATTTACTGAAGCGCTTCATCACATAACTAATGAGAACTGGTCCACAACAACATAAAAGACAGAAGATATCGCACAAAAGGGTTAGCATGGACTCGATGTGATAAAACCAAGAGACGTCGAATAAGAATACTTCTCGGAGAAGGTCAAGAATGTGAACCGGATTGGGGAATTTTCGTTTAGAAGACAAACGGTCGTCGAAATATGCATGCAAGTGTTCGAAAGAGTCCCTTGGAAAGGTAATATTACTCACACGGAGAATAAATTTGAGAAAATCATCCTTCAAATTTTCTTTTTCCCATTCCCTTCCCAATCCCATCAACACGTCAAGGACAGTAAACGGTATTTGGTTCTCTAGCAAAAACAAATCCTGTTGGATCAAGGCTGCTTGACCATCACTAATGTCAAACACGTTCAACCTCTGGTTCACATAGCTATGTATGAACCCTAGCATTGCACAACCATCTAAGAACAGCATCCTGATCAATGGCTCCTCCTTCTGTCGCCTAATTGCCTCATTGCTGAAGTACGTATTTACGTCGTCTTGGATCTCAATCTTAAGTTTGTCGAACAGAAATTCCTCTGTTTTTCCACTTTCTGAAATGAAATGTGCTGCCAAGTGAAGCTTCAGATTCTTTTGGACCATTTTCCGACTTCGGGCATGAATGGGACCGATTGAAAACTCCCTTGGTTTAAAATGCTCCTTGAATTGTACATTTCGTAGCATGGTCTTTGGAACCCTTTGTATCTCTGTTCTGTCGTTATTTTCTCTTTGTACGACATTTGGAATTTCTGCTGGTTCTTGAAAATCATTTCTACAGTCGTCGCTCATGGTAAGTCTTATGTCCTTTAGTTCATTAAGCAGTCTGTTATCTTCAGCTGGCCGGATGACCTGATCTTCATCACTGTCTGTGCCTTCCATAGTGATCAGATGGAGTTCACTAGACATAATCTTTTGTACCTAAATTAAAAGAGCAAACACGCCTTCGCAAAGTTAATTATCATCATCATAATCATAATCATCATCGTTACTACTATTTAGGCACTCTTTTCTTTTCTTTTTCTTTTTTTTGTTAGATTTCTTTTTTCTTCGGGTTTTGTTACAATAATTTTTGACGAGTTCTATTATGTTAGGATATGATGCTTCTAAAGCATATATGTATATTTTACCTATCCTTACGTATTGACATTATTATTAGAATAATGTTATTTGCAATTATAAGTTTTATTCATATAAAATTATATGTGTTCATTTAATATAATTGTATCAAGCAGCTACTTTTATTATATGTGGGCGTGGGCGACGAGTTCGCAAACATTTATAGAAAAGAATAATTAAAGACTTTGGTGTCATGAAATAAACTACAGTTCACACTCCACAACAAAATATGAAAAAAAAAAAAACAAAAAAACAATGGATATTATATGACAGTTTTAAAAAATTCGTCGTGAAAAGTTCAAAAATTTACATAAAAGGCGCACTTTTATCCACTCAAAATGTTTGAACACCATCTATAATTTCGAAAACTTTCTCTTTCATATTCTCTCTCTTTCCATTTCCAAATGCTATCTTTCTTTAAATTTCCATTCTCTCTTCCTCACTCTCTTTCTTTCATCATATCTCTCTTCCTCATTCTCACTCATCCAAACCCTTGCCGCCGCTGCCTCCTTCGCCGTCGCAATTGTCGCCAAAAACTCCCATGATGATAACCTTCGTCACCACCAAGGCCCCACCACCTTGTGCCCGTCACCGGCACCTGACCACCGTGACCACCAAGGCCGCACCATAACCTTTCTCATCTCTCTTTATTGTTGTTCGTAGTTAATTGCGATTGAGTTTAGATTAGGATTTTGTTATTTTTTTATATTTAAGTTTTTTGTTTGGATTTATATATGAAATTTTCTAGTACTTAAGTATTTTATATTAGTTATGCTGGTGAATAAGATGAGGAGGATTTGTAATTTAAAATTGTTATTAGTATTGTGTTGATAAAATATGATGGCCTTTTTTAATGTGTGGATGATAAAATATAATAAAATAGTTATTTTAAGAAATTATTGATCATGATTGTGAATTACCAGCGGTTAAAGAAAATGAATATTGTTTTGGACAAATATTTGGCTAAATTGATTTTTTTTAAAAAATTATATATTACACGAACCTTTTATGTGTGCATTCACCAACGGTTAAAAAACCATCGTGAAAATCTTTTACATAATACTAGAGAGGATTTCCATGACTGTTAATGTATCTTTCCACAACATTGTGTAATCCAACTTTTCTATTAGTGATAGGGACACTTTATATGCAAGTGGAGAGACATGGCACGGCAGTCGGTGATATTGATAGACAAGAGCTTTTTGGATATGGAGCTTCTCATAAATAATATCCACACAATCTTACGGTGCAGCTTTGGTTCGTGATCGCGGAATAAATAAAATTAATATTTATTTAATTATGGGTTTGGTCAAAGTAAAATATAGATTATTGGAGCTTTGATTATGTAGATATATTTTGCCCTTGTGCTAGCTTCATGAACCTTTAAAAGATTCAATAAAATCATCCTAGAAGTTTCCATCGCCTTTTAGGAAAGCATGGAAATCACCATGCCGGGTGGTGGGCGCCCCAGATGCTGTACTAACAAATAGTGTTTAGGATAATAGAAAGCGTAATTTTATAAAACGTTGACGTATTTATGTTACTTACAAGAAAATTATAACAAATTTCTTTTCTTTTATTATTATTATTTTTTTGTGTTTTTTTTCTTTCTTTAACCTAAATAATGAACAAAATCATCAAACTCAAAAATTAAATAGAAGCTTGAAAGAATTAACTATTTGGAAGAAGGAACATACCTTGTTCAAGTGACTGGATTTTGTAGATCTAAAGTTGAGCTAGAAATGGAAGAACTTTGTCAAGGCCAGTTCTGAGGGAATACCAAAAATTATGTAAGACCAGAGAGAACACTGGAAAAGCAAAAGAATAAACTTCACCAAAAAAAAAAAACATATATATATATATATTAATCAACCAAAAAAAAAACTTGGTGCAAAAAAATTAGAGTAATTCCGAGAGAAAATTTAAAAACTTCTTTCAGGAGAAATGAAGAGTATACCTCTGTGAAGTTGAGAAGGAGCTCGTGCTTTGTTGTACGACTTGACCAGTAGACCAAAAGATATCAAACACCCAGAAGTCAAGGGGTATACTTGATCAGTGGTCCTCTGTTCTGTTGTTGATAAGGAGGTGACAAGCTCCATGGCCCATTTACAGGAAAAGTTTTGTCACCCATATATCATCCGGAATCGTATGGTATACAGTGATAGAAATTTTAGTTATTATAAATATGAATTTTAATTATTACGGATGTCATTTTGTATTAAAAAAAATATTATTAAAGTAAATATGAATTTCTCTTATTTTATATTTTGTTCTGCATGTATTCACATTTCTAATAACTGAAATTTATACTCACAACAATTCAAGTTTCTATTGGCGGATACCATTTGATACTGAATAGGAGACCAACTTTGATTTGATAGAGTACTAAGGGTATAAAGAAGGGCAGTCTAGCAATTTACAAAGAGACAATTCAATTTTTATAAAAGGGTGATTTTGAGGATTATTCTAAAAAGTGATAAAAAGTGCATACCTCTGAACTATTCTCCATCTATAGTGGTTTTAAGATTTTTAACCTCATTTAAGAAGGTAATATTTGTATTTTACTAGAATCACTAGTAAAAATTATGGATTACACGACGGTTTTTTACCGTCGTGTAAAGTTTACACGATGGTATACCAACCGTCGTGTAATCCAGTGTCGTGGTATATAACACGACGGTTCCGTTACCATCGTGGTATCTCAATGTTACATCACGGTGCGTCGTCATCAAAATCACATTACATGACGGTTCGGTCAAGAACCGTCGTGTAATAAAGACATTACACGACGGTTCCTCTCCGAACCGTAGTGTAATGTGCAGATTACACGATGGTTCAAGATCCATCGTGTAATGTATTTATTTAAAAAAAAATTGGGTTTTTTTGGTGATTTCCCATGCAAGCCTAACCTGCATGTTATCCAATACACGATCTAAGATAGTAACTTCAATTATTAAATTAAAAATACATACCAATTTTATATTACAAGTTCACATATCATAATTAATGAATTGCATTACATGGCTAGCTCATTCTCCCCTAATCAAATCTAATCCTCATAAGTATAAAATTCTTTACTTTATAGTACGTCAATTTCATTCAACACTATGTCTCTCATAAAACCTAAAATAAAATAACTACATTCAACACTTCTCTCTTGGAGGGACAAGGACGATCCGAGATTATGGTTTTATAGTCTTGTCTCCTTCTAATTCCTTGACCGGCCATAATCTTCCAATCCGATAAGGCCCTAGCAAATTGGTAAAATTGAAACTAATTAATTAAGATACATATAATAATTAAGATTAAAAAAAATTAACATATTAAAATTGACTTACATGTAATATTGCTAGAAGACTTCATGTAATCTTGCTATAGTTATGCTTTGAATATTGATCAAACTCTATTATCTTTTTCGAAAAGGAAAACTCATTATGGCATTCCGTCGAGCATGTTGTGTGCGTAAAAAAAAACATGTTCATAAATGTGTGTAAAGTGTCAAAATTAATGATTCACAATCATTTTTCCCCTCTACAAAGAGAAATATTAAAAACAAACACACTAATTTGCAACAATGGATCTTTAGTGACAAACAACAATACAAACAAGCAAATGTGGTTTAGTTTATATATGAAGTCACCTTACTTTTCTTTGAAAAAGAATAGTCACGGCCAAAGCAAGAAGGAAGTGGTGGCGGCGGCAACGGCGGATTGACTGGAATTTAAAAGAGAGGTGTCGGCGGGTTGGTGAAGTATGTGTGGGTACTTGAGAAAAGTAAAGAGTGTGAAGAGAAATAAGGAGATGCGAGAGAATATATTAAGAGAAATGAAGAGGAAATTGTATTTAAGTAATTAGTTTTCGCGCGGAATTCGAAAAATGAAAACTTAAAATTTTCAAAATTTTTGAGCATTACACGACGGTTCGGAAAAAACTGTCGTCTAATCGGAGGATTAGACGACGGTCACTTGGGGACCGTCATCTAAGCCCCCAATCTGGAGGATTAGACGACGGTCCTGGGGGACTGTCGTGTAAGCCAAACCGGGTGGCTTACACGACGGTCCCCCAGTGACTGTCGTGTAAGCCGCGCGCCCGCGCGTCCCCAGCAAAACCAGAGGCCAGAGGCACCAGAACCAGGCGCGCGCCCGCGCAACCAAGGCGCACACCCGCGCAACCAAGGCGCACGCCCGCGCGACCAAGGCGCGCGCCCGCGCGCTCAATCAAGTCGAAGCATGCTCCAGGTGCGCGCCCGCGCGCTTCCCCAGCCAAGGAGGGCAGCACGTTTCCCCAGCCAAGAGTCCCTATACTTTACACGATGGTTCCATAGAACCGTCGTGTAAAGTGTGTGCGAAGACCACTTTAAACGACGGTTTCTTGGAACCGTCGTGTAAAGTATGTGCAAAGACCACATTACACGATGGTTCTATGTAACCGTCGTGTAAAGTCCTATACTTTACACGACAGTTCCATGGAACCGTCGTGTAAAGCGTGTGCGAAGAACACATTACACGACGGTTCTATGGAACCGTCGTGTAAAGTGGGTGCGAAGACCCACTTTACACGACGGTTCAATAGAACCGTCGTTTAAAGTTAGGTTTACACGACGGTTCTAATGAACTGTCGTGTAAACCTCACTTTACACGACGGTTCCAAACGAACTGTCGTGTAATAACCGTCGTGTAATCTGCATTTTGTAGTAGTGAATACTCTGATGGCTTAAGTTAACACGGACCACTAACGCTTTCTATTGTCAACGCTGATTGCCAGAAAGCATTATGATAAAATACTTTTGGTAGTCTACTAAAATACGTTTGGTATTCAACATAGTCTCTGAAAATTAACAAGTGGAGACTGGTACCAATGAATATTATGATAGAATACAAAGAGTAGAAAAATGTACCAAAATATATGTTGGTATTCTACTATATTATTTAGTCAGAATACCAAAATTTTTTTGTTATGTACCCAATTTTTTAACATCAAATTATTTTAATATACAATTTTAAAAAATTATCCAGCTTTATTTATATCACATTATTTTTTTTTTCAATTTAATAAAAAAAGTTATAAGAATCCTAATCTTAATCTTAACATATATAAAGGGGTGGGTGGATAGATGGGTTGGTAAAGGAGTGGATGCCTTTGTTAGGCTTCTCCTTTTCATTCATGCGGGTTCTATTTCCATTGCTTCCCCTTAGGCTTCGCTTCAATTTCGACTGTTGAATCTGTTGGGATCTAAATGTGCCATAAGGATAGAAAATCAATGTTAGGGATTTTCTGTAAATATGACATTTTGATATTAATAAGAGGAGGTTATTCATGTTTAATAAGTTGTGTCCTATTTACTTTCATTTATTGATTGTATGGTTGAGCAAACATAAAATACTCCTTGACTGTTGGAAATATATCGGATTACCATATGTATACGGGGTATACATAGAAGACATGGTAATTTGATAACAGTCAAAATAAATAGTCCGCAATCGATGGAATAAGATTTGGGGATCTTATTCATTATAAGATTGTACAAGTTGTCTACTTCCTTGAAGGGATGGTTTGTCTTGACCATCGGATTGGTTCCGAGTGGAAACTTTAATGTATACCAGTATTGAGGTATGACATTGGATTGGATCTAAAGTGTTAATTGATTCGGTTTAATAATTCCGTTTATAAGAATCAATGAAGCTTTGATTATCATTCTATATTAATCTTAATCCTGAAATGATTACTTGAGTTCGTATCCATGACTTATATACTTTAATGCACTACAGGTGAGACACTGTTAATTTATGGTCAATATACTTGTGTTTTGGGTGCATGACTTATGGATAGAGAAATCAAGATTCATAGATATGGAATCCATAGCTATCTTAACGATAGTACATGTTATCTACTTAAAGGCATTATTCGGGGATTGAAAGATAGTATAACAAGATCTTGGCCATCGGTTTACTTTGTGTTCTCTGATGGTTTACCAATTGTATGGTTTTACAATTGGTGGTTCTTTCAATGGAGAATAATGGAACTTTAAGTTAAAATGATTGAAAAGGTAAAACGGAAAAAGTCCTTAATTCAATCATGGATAACATATGGGGATTAAACAAGCGATGAATAAATCATGGAAGAAGCACTGCGTGAGAGAGCTTTCGTAATACGGTATGTAAACAGGAGTTCAGCTTCAAACTTTTAGTGGAATAGTTTTGAAGTTGATAATTGATGAATAATTAGTCTGGGATTAATTTTTCACAATTATAGGAGCCTCTTTACATATTTCCATCGGGTCCCTCTACTAGCTCATATAGTTCTAAATAGCGTCTCGGGATTTGTTCCTAAAGAGATCGGTAAATTTAAATGGAATTTTGTAATGTCTATTAAGACATGGTACTCTCTAACATGCAATCCGAAAAAGGATTGGACATGTAGGATTTGTGTAGACAAATAATATGATTTGTCAACACGTGATTGGTTAACTTGAATTTTGGAAATAAGATTGTGTTTGAATTATTTAATTTTGAAAAACAAATTTTTCTCTCCTAATCTAAAAGAGGTGCACGGTTTTAGATAGGTGGAGGGAATAAAATTTTGTTTCAAAATTGTTCAAATATATTCCTAACATTAAATTATTAATTGATTTAAATAATGGAGATTATTTGATGAATTTTTTTTAAATATGGTGCACGGATTTTTGAGGAAGAAAAAATTCAAATATTTCATTTATTTAAATTAATTAATATGGTTGATGTTTGTGGAAAATATTAATTCAAATGAGTGAATCTTATTTAAATTCAAAAAGGGTTTAAAAGAAATTTGAATTTAGATAGGACTAGGATCTTTTCACTAGTCTAGATTCTTGATTTAAAATTTGAACCACTAATATATATTTATCCTAAAGTGGCCGAATTTTTGGAGGAGATTTCCTCTTGGAAAAACGTTTTTAGGTTCAATAAATCTAGCCCTAAAGTTGTATGATCTTTTGGTTCAAAATTTATCTAGAAAAATAATTATTAATTATTTTTCCAAAAGGAATTAAATTTTGAAAAGGATTAGACTTCTATATAAAGGCTAGGAATTCTTGAGAAACTAATTTTGAGTATTTCTCTAGAGCAAAAAACGTTTTTTGGGAGAGAAGAAAAAATATTTTGGGTTTCTTCTACTTCATAAAATTCGGCTATCTTGTGAGAAAGAAAAAGAGAGAAAATTCCATTGAATCAAAACTGTGAGGAAGGTTAAACCGAGTGATAATTTTCATAGGAGGTTAACCGGTTCCTGTTTTGTAGTTTTGAAGAAAGAAGTTGGATCGTATTCTCAACGAGGAACATCGGAATTGAGAAGGAGGGATCTAGACTTCAGAAAGCATTACCGGTCGATTGAATTCATAGAACGTGTGCCCACACACACTCTGAGACGTGGAACTCGAGAATAGTAGAGAAGATACGCTGGTCAAACGCTTTAGTTATTCCGGAATCCAAGAAATAAGGTACGCTTGATCATGAATTTAATTTATTGTTATATGCATCATGAGATTCTTTTCGAAACGGCATAAAAATTTTAAAACTTCCGCTGCGCCGTAACTCTGATATCGGATCTGTTTTTTCCAACAATTGGTATCAGAGCCTACTCATGATTATGCATATAACATAAATTATTTGATCAAATAAATTTCTCTCTATGCATTAATGAAATATTTTAGAGAGTTGGCACTCTAGGTTTTATTTTGTGTATGTTAAATATATTATGAATAGATGTATGATTGAATGCTTTATATTAGTTTTATAATATATGATGCTTGTTCAATTTTGCCGGTTATGATTCCATAGAGGTTAGAATTTGTATCTAAGTTTTTCAAGTGTAATAGATGCGGTCTATTATCACCGTTAGGTCGTTCTTTCAATTCCTAGAATTTTTGTAAGCCGGAAACGGCATAGGAATTTTTTTGTAAAATTCGGGATACAATGGATTCGAGGAGATTGAAGATGAACGAATGTATGTAAATTTTCAAAGGATGTGATTTTGTGTTTTTTGTTATTTTCAATAAAAAAAACGTTTTCTAATAAAAAATATAATAAAAAAATCACAAAATTTTTTTTGAAAATTTAATTCTCCAATGATATGTGATCTTGATAATTTGAAAATCAAAATTAAAAATTTAAATTTAAATTTAATGGATATTATTATGAATTTTAAAATTTTGATATTTAAATTTGAAATTTGAAATTTGAATTTTTTTTTAATTTTAAAATTTAATAAACCGGATTTTTATTTAAATTTTGATATTTTGTAATTTTTATTAAAATTAAAAATCACATAGAATCTTTTTGAAATTTGAATTTTAAATTTAAATTGAAAAAGATGTGATATTGGAGAAAGAAGACACATTGAAGAAGGATACAAGGCATGGATCTACAAATGAAGGCCGATATATGTTTCGGTTAATTTTTGTAAATTTTGCAATTTTCTTTTCTCTAGGATGGAATCATGATCCACGGCTATTTACATATTTTGCAAACCATGGATGATGTGTTGCTAGATTAATTTGTTATACTATTTCGTGATGTATTGATAACATGCCATATAGACTAGGGAGTGCCACTCAATAAATATTGTTTATGCATGAAAAACAAAAACCCAAATTTAAAAGATTGAGTGGGAGAAGGTTTTATATACTAAGACCTACGGTCTCCATCGTTGGTCCAATAGTTACGCATGGTAGTGCCTACTACTCGGTTTTGACCCGGGAATTCCCTTCGGATAGGTATCTTACCTAGAGCGCACACTGATTTGGATTTCTGAGAGGATAACAATTTTGGGCATATTTTATGTTTAGATCACCCCTCGGTGGCGGATGTAAAATATGGATTCAAAATTGGAAACGATGGTTATACACTCATGCTACTTTATTTATTAATCCTCCCTCGAGGCTCTGATATGTAAAGTAGTGGCCAAATAAACGATAGTTAATATATATTTAACGGAGTTTGCTCCATGGACGAATATGTATTAATCGGATGGGATCCGTGTTCTTAGCTAGTTATTCTATGACTACCCCTCGGTAGCTTAGAAAGCAGAAGCTAGGAATTATCGTTGTAAGGTATGTGTTTTAAGGGTTTTACACATGAACATTTAGATTGCATTTAGATCTTTATGTTTCATTACAAAATCATATTTTATAAATTGATAGGATGTTTGCTTGTACTTATTACATGTTTTCTTATTATAGATCAAAATGTCGAGCCCTTTATCTGTGATACTTACGCAAAACAAATTAACTGGCGAAAATTTTAATGACTGGAAAAGGAACTTGCTTATCGTCCTAAACTTTGAGAAACACAGTTTTGTCCTAACCCAACCAAGACCACCTACGCCTGCGATCGATGCTCCTGATAGGGAATTTGTAGCGCTTGAGCGCTGGGACAATTCCAACCTAAGTGCTATGTGCTATATTCGGGCGAGCATGTCTAACGTGCTCCAGAAACAGCATGAGGAATATCAAACTGCTAGGCAGATCATGGATAACTTGGAGGAGATGTTTGGTGAACAAACTATCCAGGCTAAGACCGATGCTATCAAAGGTCTCATGAACTGTAGGCAGAAGGTTGGAACTGTTGGAAAAAACGGATCCGATATCCGAGTTACGGCGCAGCGGAAGTTTTAAAAAATTTTATGCCGTTTCGAAAATAATCTCATGATGCATATAACAATAAATTAAATTCATGATCAAGCGTACCTTATTTCTCAGATTCCGGAATCACTAGAGCGTTTGACCAACGTGTCTTCTCTACTATTCTCGAGTTCCACGTCTCAGAGTGTGTGTGGGCACACGTTCTATGAATCCAATTGACCGGTAATGCTTTCCGAAGTCTAGATCCCTCCTTCTCAATTCCGATGTTCCTCGTTGAGAATATGATCCAACTTCTTTCTTCAAAACTACAAAACAGGAACCGGTTAACCTCCTATGAAAATTATCACTCGGTTTAACCTTTCTCACAGTTTTGATTCAATGGAATTTTCTCTCTTTTTCTTTCTCACAAGATAGCCGAATTTTGTGAAGTAGAAGAAACCCAAATTATTTTTCTTCCACTCCAAAAAACGTTTTCCCATTGTAAAAATACTCAAAATTAGTTTTTCAAGAATTCCTAGCCTTTATATAGAAGTCTAATCCTTTTCAAAATTTAATTCCGGATAAATTTTGAACCAAAAGATCATACAACTTTAGGGCTAGATTCATTGAACCTAGAAACGTTTTTCCAAGAGGAAATCTCCTCCAAAAATTCGGCCACTTTAGGATAAATATAGATTGGTGGTTCAAATTTTAAATCAAGAATCTAGACTAGTGAAAAGATCCTAGTCCTATCTAGATTCAAATTTCTTTTAAATCCTTTTTGAATTTAAATAAGATTCACTCATTTGAATTAATATTTTCCACAAACATCAACCATATTAATTAATTTAAATAAATGGAATATTTGAATTTTTTCTTCCTCAAAAATCCGTGCACCAATTTAAAGAAAACAAATTCATCAAATAATCTCCATTATTTAAATCAATTAATAATTTAATGTTAGGAATATATTTGAACAATTTTGAAACAAAATTTTCTTCTCTCCACCTATCTAAAACCGTGCACCTCTTTTAGATTAGGAGAGAAAAATTTTGTTTTCCAAAATTAAATAATTCAAACACAATCTTATTTCCAAAATTCAAGTTAACCAATCACGTGTTGACAAATAATATTATTTGTCTACACAAATCCTACATGTCCAATCTTTTTCCGGATTGCATGTTAGAGAGTACCATGTCTTAATAGACATTACAAAATTCCATTTAAATTTACCGATCTCTTTAGGAACAAATCCCGAGACGCTATTTAGAACTATATGAGCTAGTAGAGGGACCCGATGGAAATATGTAAAGAGGCTCCTATAATTGTGAAAAATTAATCCCAGACTAATTATTCATCAATTATCAACTTCAAAACTATTCCACTAAAAGTTTGAAGCTGAACTCCTGTTTACATACCGTATTACGAAAGCTCTCTCACGCAGTGCTTCTTCCATGATTTATTCATCGCTTGTTTAATCCCCATATGTTATCCATGATTGAATTAAGGACTTTTTCCGTTTTACCTTTTCAATCATTTTAACTTAAAGTTTCATTATTCTCCATTGAAAGAACCACCAATTGTAAAACTATACAATTGGTAAACCATCAGAGAACACAAAGTAAACCGATGGCCAAGATCTTGTTATACTATCTTTCAATCCCCGAATAATGCCTTTAAGTAGATAACATGTACTATCGTTAAGATAGCTATGGATTCCATATCTATGAATCTTGATTTCTCTATCCATAAGTCATGCACCCAAAACACAAGTATATTGACCATAAATTAACAGTGTCTCACCTGTAGTGCATTAAAGTACATAAGTCATGGATACGAACTCAAGTAATCATTTCAGGATTAAGATTAATACAGAATGATAATCAAAGCTTCATTGATTCTTATAAACGGAATTATTAAACCGAATCAATTAACACTTTAGGTCCAATCCAGTGTCATACCTCAATACTGGTATACATTAAAGTTTCCACTCGGAACCAATCCGATGGTCAAGACAAACCATCCCTCCAAGGAAGTAGACAACTTGTACAATCTTATCATGAATAAGATCCCCAAATCTTATTTCATCGATTGCGGACTATTTATTTTGACTGTTATCAAATTACCATGTCTTCTATGTATACCCCGTATACATATGGTAATCCGATATATTTCCAACAGTCAAGGAGTATTTTATGTTTGCTCAACCATACAATCAACAAATGAAAATAAATAGGACACAACTTATTAAACATGAATAACCTCCTCTTATTAATATCAAAATGTCATATTAACAGAAAATCCCTAATATTGATTTTCTATCCTTAGGGCACATATAGATCCCAACAATCTCCCACTTGCCCTAAGCGAGTAAATGTGACATATTACGCATCCCCATGCCTTCGACGTGTTCTTCGAATCTTCTGGCCACCAAAGTCTTCGTGAACGGGTCGGCAAGATTGTCCTCTGATGCGATTTTGCAAACCGTCACATTTCCACTCTCAACTAAGCCTCTGATGATGTGATATTTTCTGTCAATGTGCTTACTGCTCTTATGATGCCTAGGATCCTTGGTATTAGCTACTGCTGCACTGTTATCACAGTAAAGCACCATAGCTTTATCCATACCAGGAACGACCTCAAGGTCATTAAGGAACCTGCGGAGCCATACCGCTTCCTTTGATGCCTTACTGGCTGCCACATACTCGGCTTCCATGGTCGAGTCAGCAATGCAAGATTGCTTAATACTCCTCCACACAACGGCACCACCTCCAAGGGTAAAGACAGAACCTGAAGTCGATTTCCTTGAATCCTGATCTGATTGAAAATCAGAATCTGTGTATCCTATAGGAACAAGGTCCTGATCGGAATACACTAGCATATAATCCCTCGTTCTCCGTAGATACTTGAGTATATGCTTGACCGCAGCCCAATGGTTCGGTCCTGGATTCGACTGATATCGACTTACCATACCAACTGCAAAACAAATGTCAGGCCTTGTGCATAACATAGCGTACATAAGACTACCTACCGCAGATGCATAAGGTACATTTTTCATACGCTCCCTTTCTTCCGATGTCTTGGGACAGTCATCTCTAGAAAGCTTGATTCCAATCCTGAAAGGTTGGGCACCTTTCTTGGAATCTTACATAGAAAACTTTTCAAGTACTTTATCAATGTATGAAGCTTGGGAGAGTGCTATCGTTTTATTCTTTCTATCTCTAAAGAGTTGAATTCCAAGAACATAACTAGCTTCTCCTAAGTCCTTCATGTCAAACTGTTTGGCTAACCAAACTTTGACAGATGATAACATTGCCACATCGTTTCCAATAAGCAATATATCATCCACATAAAGTACTAGGAAAACCACTTTCTCGTTCTTGATACATTTATAAACACATGGTTCATCAATGTTTTGTTCGAATCCATAGGTTTTGATTGCTTGATCAAACCTAATATTCCAAGAACGAGATGCTTGCTTTAATCCATAAATGGATTTAAGCAACTTGCACACCTTGTCTTCTTGGCCCTTTGCCATGAACCCGTCTGGTTGTATCATATAGATATCTTCCTCAAGAGAACCATTCAAGAAAGCTGTCTTGACATCCATTTGCCAGATCTCATAATCGAGAGCAGCCGCAATGGATAAAAGAATGCGGATTGACTTGATCATTGCTACAGGCGAGAAGGTTTCTTCATAGTCGATTCCTTCTTTTTGCGTATAGCCCTTTGCTACAAGTCTTGCCTTGAAAGTTTCCACTTTCCCATCCACACCTCTTTTCCTCTTGTATACCCACTTACACCCAATCGGTTTTATGCCTTGGGGTAAGTCTACAAGTTTCCAGACCCCATTGGAATCCATAGATTCCATCTCGGTGTTCATAGCCTTTTGCCAAAAACTAGAATCAACATCCTCCATAGCTTCTTTGTACGTAGCCGGATCATCAACATGTTCTTTTGATTCTGCTTTAAAAACTTCACCATTGAACATGTACCTTTCAGGTTCCCTGATAATCCTCCTACTACAACGAAGCTTCCGTGGTTGTTGATTCTCTAGTGTTTTTTCTACAGGGTTTTCTGTGACTTTAGGAATTTCCAAATCCGAAGTCATCTCCTCAAGCACTACTTTGCTACGAGGTTTAAAGTCTTCCATATAACTTTCCTCCAGGAATGTTGCATGCGTAGAAACAAAGACTTTATTTTGCTTCGGATTATAGAACAGACCACCTTTTGTCCCTTTTGGATAGCCAATAAACAAGCACACTTCTGATCGTGACTCCAATTTCTTCGCTTCCTTATCTAGGACGTGTGCCGGACAACCCCAAATTCGAATATGATTCAAATTAGGTTTCCTACTCATCCATAACTCGTAAGGAGTTTTAGGAACCGATTTGGAGGGAACGTTATTCAGAAGATAGCATGCAGTTTGTATGGCGTGTCCCCAAAATGACAAAGGTAATATGGAATAACTCATCATAGAGCGGACCATATCCAATAGGGTCCTATTTCTTCTCTCAGCTACACCATTCTGTTGAGGAGTACTAGGTGCAGTTAACTGGGATTGTATCCTATTCTCTATCAAATATCCTAAGAACTCATCCGATAGGTATTCCCCACCTCGATCCGATCGAAGTGTCTTAATGGACTTTCCTAATTGTTTCTCCGCTTCAGCCCGAAATTCTTTGAACTTGTCAAAGGCTTCGCTTTTGCGGGTCATCAAATAGACATATCCATACCTTGAGTAATCATCAATAAAAGTGATATAATACTCATACCCACCACGTGCTTCTATGTTCATGGGACCACAAACATCCGTATGCACAAGTTCTAAAAGTTCCACGACACGACTATCCTTAGCAGCAAACTGCCGTTTAGTCATCTTGTCCTCCAAACAGGATTCACATTATGGCAAAGGTTCAACCTCATACAAGTCAAGGCTTTCCTCCTTTACCATCCTTTGAATTCTGTTAAGGCTTATGTGACCAAGTCGTAAATGCCAAAGATATTATTTGTTAGAGTGAGAAGACTTAAGTCTTTTAGAGTTCTTTTCCAATTCTGTATCAAGCAGTGAGTGCATCTTAGGTTTGATAAAATAAAGATTTCCATGCATCCATCCATTACAGATAAGAGAATTGTTTTTCCTAATAACAACTTTATTATTAAAAGAAACTGAATAAGAATCTTTAATCAAACAAGCTACCGAAATTAGGTTCCTCTTAAAACTAGGAACATAAAAACAATGTCTCAAAACAATAAACCTAAATTCATCAAAATAAAGATGCACTTCTTCCACTGCTTCAGCTCGCACTAACGTCCATCACCGGTTCTTAACGTGAAGTTCTCCTCACGCAGACTTCTCGTTACCTTGAACCCCTGCAGAGAAATACAAACATGGTTAGTGGCTCCAGAATCTATAACCCAATTGTCCTTAGATTCTTCCACTAAACAACCTTCAAGATACAGGACATTGAAATTACCTTTCTGCTTTTTCAAAGCCAGGTATTCTCGGCAATCCTTCTTGAAATGTCCTTTCTTCCCACAGTGAAAGCACCTAACCTTTTTGGGATCCACCTTTCGCTTCTTAGTCTTGGTAGACTTCTTAGAAACAGGTGCATTTCCCTTGTTCTTCCCCTTTTCCTTCTTCCTTTTAGGATTAGGAGCAGGCGAACTAGGTTCAGCCACATTTGCCTCAGCCTTAGATCCAGAACCCTTAAAAATGTTCTCAAAGGCTTGCAACTCTTTCATCAATTCCGTTAAAGACATCTCCTCCGGTTAAGGTTGTAGGATGCCTGAAACAAATCGAAATCCTTGGATAAGATTGGAAAACCATCACCAATTGAGTTGCAGCATAGATCTCATCCCCATTTGTCTGAGCCTCAGACAAATAAGCCATGACTTTCATCATGTGCTCCTTGATGGGAGTTCCAACCTCTGCCTGCAGTTCATGAGACCTTTGATAGCATTGGTCTTAGCCTGGATAGTTTGTTCACCAAACATCTCCTCCAGGTTATCCATGATCTGCTAGCAGTTTGATGTTCCTCATGCTGTTTCTGGAGCACGTTAGACATGCTCGCCCGAATATAGCACATAGCACTAGGTTGGAATGTCCCAGCGCTCAAGCGCTACAAAATTCCCTATCAGGAGCATCGATCGCAGGCGTAGGTGGTCTTGGTTGGGTTAGGACGAAACTGTGTTTCTCAAAGTTTAGGACGATAAGCAAGTTCCTTTTCCAGTCATTAAAGTTTTCGCCAGTTATTTGTTTTGGCGTAAGTATCACAGATAAAGGGCTCGACATTTTGATCTATAATAAGAAAACATGTAATAAGTACAAGCAAACATCCTATCATTTATAAAATATGATTTGTAATGAAACATAAAGATCTATATGCAATCTAAAGTTCATGTGTAAACCCTTAAAACACATACCTTACAACGATAATTCCTAGCTTCTGCTTTCTAAGCTACCGAGGGGTAGTAAGAATAACAGCCAAGAACACGGATCCCTTCCGATTAATACATATTCGTCCATGGAGCAAACTCCGTTAAATATATATTAACTATCGTTTATTTGGCCACTACTTTACATATCAGAGCCTCGAGGGAGGATTAATAAATAAAGTAGCAATGAGTTGTATAACCATCGTTTCCAATTTTGAATCCATATTTACATCCGCCACCGAGGGCGTGATCTAAACATAAAATATGCCCAAAATTGTTATCCTTTCGGAAATCCAAATCAAGGTGCGCTCTAGTAAGATACCTATCCGAAGGGAATTCCCGGGTCAAAACCGAGTAGTAGCACTACCATGCGTAACTATTGGACCAATGATAGAGACCGTAGGTCTTAGTGTATAAAACCTTCTCCCACTCAATCTTTTAAATTATGGTTTTTGTTTTTCATGCATAAACAATATTTA
>CM046362.1:8753570-8832087 GCA_025413025.1 Ficus hispida
ATTACCATGTCTTCTATGTATACCCCGTATACATATGGTAATCCGATATATTTCCAACAGTCAAGGAGTATTTTATGTTTGCTCAACCATACAATCAACAAATGAAAGTAAATAGGACACAACTTATTAAACATGAATAACCTCCTCTTATTAATATCAAAATGTCATATTTACAGAAAATCCCTAATATTGATTTTCTATCCTTAGGGCACATATAGATCCCAACAGGAAATCCCATTAAGGAGCACATGATGAAAGTCATGGCTTATTTATCTGAGGCTCAGACAAATGGGGCTGAGATCGATGCTGCAACTCAATTGGTTATGGTTTTCCAAACCTTATCCAAGGATTTCGATTTGTTTCAGGCATCCTACAACCTTAACCAGAAGGAGATGTCTTTAACGGAATTGATGAAAGAGTTGCAAGCTTTTGAGAACATTTTTAAGGGTTCTGGTTCTAAGGCTGAGGCAAATGTGGCTGAACCTAGTTCGCCTGCTCCTAATCCTAAAAGGAAGAAGGAAAAGGGGAAGAACAAGGGAAATGCACCTGTTTCTAAGAAGTCTACCAAGACTAAAAGCGAAAGGTGGATCCCAAAAAGGTTAAGTGCTTTCACTGTGGGAAGAAAGGACATTTCAAGAAGGATTGCCGAGAATACCTGGCTTTGAAAAAGCAGAAAGGTAATTTCAATGTCCTGTATCTTGAAGGTTGTTTAGTGGAAGAATCTAAGGACAATTGGGTTATAGATTCTGGAGCCACTAACCATGTTTGTATTTCTCTGCAGGGGTTCAAGGTAACGAGAAGTCTGCGTGAGGAGAACCTCACGTTAAGAACCGGTGATGGGACGTTAGTGCGAGCTGAAGCAGTGGGAGAAGTGCATCTTTATTTTGATGAATTTAGGTTTATTGTTTTGAGACATTGTTTTTATGTTCCTAGTTTTAAGAGGAACCTAATTTCGATAGCTTGTTTGATTAAAGATTCTTATTCAGTTTCTTTTAATAATAAAGTTGTTATTAGGAAAAATAATTCTCTTATCTGTAATGGATGGATGCATGGAAATCTTTATTTTATCAAACCTAAGATGTACTCACTGCTTGATACAGAATTGGAAAAGAACTCTAAAAGACTTAAGTCTTCTCACTCTAACAAATCATATCTTTGGCATTTACGACTTGGTCACATAAGCCTTAACAGAATTCAAAGGATGGTAAAGGAGGAAAGCCTTGACTTGTATGAGGTTGAACCTTGGCCACAATGTGAATCCTGTTTGGAGAGCAAGATGACTAAACGGCACTTTGCTGCTAAGGATAGTCATGTCGAGGAACTTTTAGAACTTGTGCATACGGATGTTTGTGGTCCCATGAACATAGAAGCACGTGGTAGGTATGAGTATTATATCACTTTTATTGATGATTACTCAAGGTATGTATATGTCTATTTAATGACCCGCAAAAGCGAAGCCTTTGACAAGTTCAAAGAATTTCGGGCTGAAGCGGAGAAGCAATTAGGAAAGTCCATTAAGACACTTCGATCGGATCGAGGTGGGGAATACCTATCGGATGAGTTATTAGGATATTTGATAGAGAATGTGATACAATCCCAGTTAACTGCACCTGGTACTCCTCAACAGAATGGTGTAGCTGAGAGAAGAAATAGGACCCTATTGGATATGGTCCGGTCTATGATGAGTTATTCCACATTACCTTTGTCATTTTGGGGGCACGCCATACAAACTACATGCTATCTTCTGAATAACGTTCCCTCCAAATCAGTTCCTAAAACTCCTTACGAGTTATGGATGAGTAGGAAACCTAATTTGAATCATATTCGAATTTGGGGTTGTCCGGCACACGTCCTGGATAAGGAAGCGAAGAAATTGGAGTCACGATCAGAAGTATGCTTGTTTGTTGGCTATCCAAAAGGGACAAAAGGTGGTCTGTTCTATAATCTGAAGCAAAATAAAGTCTTTGTTTCTACACATGCAACATTCCTGGAGGAAAGTTATATGGAAGACTTTAAACCTCGTAGCAAAGTGGTGCTTGAGGAGATGACTTCGGATTTGGATATTCCTAAAGTCACAGAAAACCCTATGGAAAAACCACTAGAGAATCAACAACCACGGGAGCTTCGTTGTAGTGGGAGGATTATCAGGGAACTTGAAAGGTACATGTTCAATGGTGAAGTTTTTGAAGCAGAATCAATAGAACATGTTGATGATCCGGCTACGTACAAAGAAGCTATGGAGGATGTTGATTCTAGTCTTTGGCAAAAGGCTATGAACACCGAGATGGAATCTATGGATTCTAATGGGGTCTGGAAACTTGTAGACTTACCCCAAGGCATAAAACCGATTGGGTGTAAGTGGGTATACAAGAGGAAAAGAAGTGTGGATGGGAAAGTGGAAACTTTCAAGGCAAGACTTGTAGCAAAGGGCTATACGCAGAAAGAAGGAATCGATTATGAAGAAACCTTCTCACCTGTAGCAATGCTCAAGTCAATCCGCATTCTTTTATCCATTGCGACTGCTCTCGATTATGAGATCTGGCAAATGGATGTCAAGACAGCTTTCTTGAATGGCTCTCTTGAGGAAGACGGGTTCAAGGCAAAGGGCCAAGAAGACAAGGTATGCAAGTTGCTTAAATCCATTTATGGATTAAAGCAAGCATCTCGTTCTTGGAATATTAGGTTTGATCAAGCAATCAAAACCTATGGATTCGAACAAAACATTGATGAACCATGTGTTTATAAATGTATCAAGAACGAGAAAGTGGTTTTCCTAATACTTTATGTGGATGATATATTGCTTATTGGAAACGATGTGGCAATGTTATCATCTGTCAAAGTTTGGTTAGCCAAACAGTTTGACATGAAGGACTTAGGAGAAGCTAGTTATGTTCTTGGAATTCAACTCATTAGAGATAGAAAGAACAAAACGATAGCACTCTCCCAAGCTTCATACATTGATAAAGTACTTGAAAAGTTTTCTATGAAAGATTCCAAGAAAGGTGCCCAACCTTTCAGGATTGGAATCAAGCTTTCTAGAGATGACTGTCCCAAGACATCGGAAGAAAGGGAGCGTATGAAAAATGTACCTTATGCATCTGTGGTAGGTAGTCTTATGTACGCTATGTTATGCACAAGGCCTGACATTTGTTTTGCAGTTGGTATGGTAAGTCGATATCAGTCGAATCCAGGACCGAACCATTGGGCTGCGGTCAAGCATATACTCAAGTATCTACGGAGAACGAGGGATTATATGCTAGTGTATTCCGGTCAGAACCTTGTTCCTATAGGATACACAGATTCTGATTTTCAATCAGATCAGGATTCAAGGAAATCGACTTCAGGTTCTGTCTTTACCCTTGGAGGTGGTGCCGTTGTGTGGAGGAGTATTAAGCAATCTTGCATTGCTGACTCGACCATGGAAGCCGAGTATGTGGCAGCCAGTAAGGCATCAAAGGAAGCGGTATGGCTCCGCAGGTTCCTTAATGACCTTGAGGTCGTTCCTGGTATGGATAAAGCTATGGTGCTTTACTGTGATAACAGTGCAGCAGTAGCTAATACCAAGGATCCTAGGCATCATAAGAGGAGTAAGCACATTGACAGAAAATATCACATCATCAGAGGCTTTGTTGAGAGTGGAAATGTGACGGTTTCCAAAATCGCATCAGAGGACAATCTTGCTAACCTGTTCACGAAGACTTTTGTTGGCCAGAAGATTCGTAGAACACATTGAAGGCATGGGATGCGTAATATGTCACATTTACTCGCTTAGGGCAAGTGGGAGATTGTTGGGATCTAAATGTGCCCTAAGGATAGAAAATCAATGTTAGGGATTTTCTGTAAATATGACATTTTGATATTAATAAGAGGAGGTTATTCATGTTTAATAAGTTGTGTCCTATTTACTTTCATTTGTTGATTGTATGGTTGAGCAAACATAAAATACTCCTTGACTGTTGGAAATATATCGGATTACCATATGTATACAGGGTATACATAGAAGACATGGTAATTTGATAACAGTCAAAATAAATAGTCCGCAATCGATGGAATAAGATTTGGGGATCTTATTCATGATAAGATTGTACAAGTTGTCTACTTCCTTGAAGGGATGGTTTGTCTTGACCATCGGATTGGTTCCGAGTGGAAACTTTAATGTATACCAGTATTGAGGTATGACATTGGATTGGACCTAAAGTGTTAATTGATTCGGTTTAATAATTCCGTTTATAAGAATCAATGAAGCTTTGATTATCATTCTGTATTAATCTTAATCCTAAAATGATTACTTGAGTTCGTATCCATGACTTATGTACTTTAATGCACTACAGGTGAGACACTGTTAATTTATGGTCAATATACTTGTGTTTTGGGTGCATGACTTATGGATAGAGAAATCAAGATTCATAGATATGGAATCCATAACTATCTTAACGATAGTACATGTTATCTACTTAAAGGCATTATTCGGGGATTGAAAGATAGTATAACAAGATCTTGGCCATCGGTTTACTTTGTGTTCTCTGATGGTTTACCAATTGTATGGTTTTACAATTGGTGGTTCTTTCAATGGAGAATAATGGAACTTTAAGTTAAAATGATTGAAAAGGTAAAACGGAAAAAGTCCTTAATTCAATCATGGATAACATATGGGGATTAAACAAGCGATGAATAAATCATGGAAGAAGCACTGCGTGAGAGAGCTTTCGTAATACGGTATGTAAACAGGAGTTCAGCTTCAAACTTTTAGTGGAATAGTTTTGAAGTTGATAATTGATGAATAATTAGTCTGGGATTAATTTTTCACAATTATAGGAGCCTCTTTACATATTTCCATCGGGTCCCTCTACTAGCTCATATAGTTCTAAATAGCGTCTCGGGATTTGTTCCTAAAGAGATCGGTAATTTAAATGGAATTTTGTAATGTCTATTAAGACATGGTACTCTCTAACATGCAATCCGAAAAAGGATTGGACATGTAGGATTTGTGTAGACAAATAATATGATTTGTCAACACGTGATTGGTTAACTTGAATTTTGGAAATAAGATTGTGTTTGAATTATTTAATTTTGAAAAACAAATTTTTCTCTCCTAATCTAAAAGAAGTGCACGGTTTTAGATAGGTGGAGAGAATAAAATTTTGTTTCAAAATTGTTAAAATATATTCCTAACATTAAATTATTAATTGATTTAAATAATGGAGATTATTTGATGAAATTTTTTTTAAATATGGTGCACGGATTTTTGAGGAAGAAAAAATTCAAATATTCCATTTATTTAAATTAATTAATATGGTTGATGTTTGTGGAAAATATTAATTCAAATGAGTGAATCTTATTTAAATTCAAAAAGGGTTTAAAAGAAATTTGAATCTAGATAGGACTAGGATCTTTTCACTAGTCTAGATTCTTGATTTAAAATTTGAACCACCAATCTATATTTATCCTAAAGTGGCCGAATTTTTGGAGGAGATTTCCTCTTGGAAAAACGTTTTTAGGTTCAATGAATCTAGCCCTAAAGTTGTATGATCTTTTGGTTCAAAATTTATCTAGAAAAATAATTATTAATTATTTTTCCAGAAGGAATTAAATTTTGAAAAGGATTAGACTTCTATATAAAGGCTAGGAATTCTTGAGAAACTAATTTTGAGTATTTCTCTAGAGCAAAAAACGTTTTTTGGGAGAGAAGAAAAAATATTTTGGGTTTCTTCTACTTCATAAAATTCGGCTATCTTGTGAGAAAGAAAAAGAGAGAAAATTCCATTGAATCAAAACTGTGAGGAAGGTTAAACCGAGTGATAATTTTCATAGGAGGTTAACCGGTTCCTGTTTTGTAGTTTTGAAGAAAGAAGTTGGATCGTATTCTCAACGAGGAACATCGGAATTGAGAAGGAGGGATCTAGACTTCGGAAAGCATTACCGGTCGATTGGATTCATAGAACGTGTGCCCACACACACTCTGAGACGTGGAACTCGAGAATAGTAGAGAAGACACGCTGGTCAAACGCTCTAGTTATTCCGAAATCCAAGAAATAAGGTACGCTTGATCATGAATTTAATTTATTGTTATATGCATCATGAGATTCTTTTCGAAACGGCATAAAAATTTTAAAACTTCCGCTGCGCCGTAACTCTGATATCGGATCTGTTTTTTCCAACATAATCATGATTCGGTAGTGATAGTAGGACAGATCCTAGGTGGCTGACTGAGAGAAACTAGTATAAAAAACATGTCTCTGTTATAACTAGGAAAAGGAATTCCTCTTTGTGAAGTTGAAAACCTAGAAATATATAATAGGGTCACCTCGTATCTTTTTTCATTCACCAAAAAAATAAAAAATCTAATTTATATAAGAGCAAAAATGCTCTATTCTTCTTCTGCCATGTCTCATTCCATTATTTTTTTTTTACTTCTATTTTATGCTTTTATCATTTTTCTTCCTTTTATCTTTATCTTTTTTTTTCTTCTCTCACTTATTTTCTTTTATGCTTTTATTTTTTTTATTTATTTCTTTTATTTTTGTCATCTCACCTTAATATCTCGCCATATACGAAAGATATATATATATATAAGTATATATATATATATATATCAACCCATTGTTTTTCTTTTCACTTCTCTTTTATGCTTTTATCCTTTTTTTTTTTCTTCTTTTATCTCTTTTATTTTTATTTTTTTATTTCTTCTATCTTTTTCATTTCTTATTACATGTATATACACATATACATAATCCTTTATGTATTTATTCAATAATAAATTTATGTCTATCATTCATAATAAAAGTGAGAATATATTTTTTAAAGTTTTTTCTCTAAAGTTTCGTGTAAGGACATTTCGATGTGATTTTTTTAATTTGGTTAAATGTATTTTCATCTTTTTTTCTTCTTCTTATGTTGTTAGGGCCTTTTTTTTATTTATTATTTCTTTCTTAATTTATGGAGTTTTTTTCGTTTCTTTATGATTTTTTAATTTGATTAAAAAAGGGTTTCAACTAAATCTTTTTAGAATTTTGGTACGAAGTTTGGGCCCTTTTTTTTAAGTTTTATATGGAATTTTGGTTATTTATTTATGTTTTGTTATTCTGTATTTTTTTAAAATTAGGTCATTAAATTCTTATATTTTTAATTAATTTGGTTTAAAAGGATTTTGTTTAAAATTTTTTTTGAAATTTCATTAAAAAGTTTCAATTTTTGTTGTTTTAAGTTTCGTAGAGAGTTTTTGTTTTTTCTTACTTTATTGTTCTATACATTTTTTTTTAATTTTATTTTCTCTTTAAATTCTTATTTATTTTAAACAATATATTATTCACACATGTGTTGTGCCGTGACTTAAACTGGTATTATTTTAGGAAAAAAATAATAATAATAACCCAAGAAAGTTCCAACCCGGTGTTATGTGACTGACCATCATTATGATGTGGTCCCATATATGAAGGCTAGCTTTCATTTTTTTTTTTAATCGACTTATTTTTGATTCCGAGACTAGCTTTCATTTTTTTCTCTTTAAATTAGGAATCCTTTTCGTTTCAAAAGTTTTTCTCCCGGGAATGATAATAAAAACAATGATTTTTAATGTTTTTTTTTTTTTATAGATTGTTTTTTTCTCTAAAAGTTTCTTTACAGATTTGATTGGCCTCTAAATGCTACTAAATGAGCTTCTTGCAAATGATTATGAAAATGATAAAATGAGTTTCTCTTTTTCACTATTTAATTTAACTTCTATTATCTCTAAATTTTTATAATCATAAATGAAATATGACTTTTGACTAATGCAGTAAATAAATAAAATAATTAAGGAAGGCCTTGTTGAATGAAGTAAGAAATGCCCTTTTCCATGAATTCCCTACCAATTACAGTAATTTCTTGACTTGTAACTCTTTTTCACTAATGTAATTTGTTGAGGATACCAATATTATGGCGGTTGCAAAGAAAATGGAGACAAAACTGTCCGCGACATAAACAAGAAATTTCGCTCCGACAAAGGGTGAGAGAAATACTTTCACTGCTGTAGTAAGGTAAGCAAAATAATCACCGAGGGTAATATTTCCCTTGAGCTAATGAACACGTTCATCAATCAGTTGACAAAGTCAACCTAAACGACAAGAAAAAAAGGTGTAAATTTAACGAAATTTAATACCCATTTAGATTATAGATTCAAAAATTTAATTTAAAAAATAAATTTAAATTTTTATAAGAAAAAATGTTATAGAAAAAAAAATGGATTTATAACGGGAGATCAAGCGTGATAATAACTAAATAAAAATATGACATTTTAACATCGAGAAATACTAGTAGTTTTTCTTTTCATATCTTTACAGCAAAATAACCATTATTATTATTTTTTAAAATTGTTGTTAATAGATATTATTTGAAAACTTTTTTAGAGTACAATATTTGTCTAAACTCATATGTGCTGCAAGTATCAATTATGGCTCCCTTATTTAATGTCATTTATTATGTTTCTCACTATTGATTTATTTTTATTTATGCTCCATTAATTAAATTTTGTGGCTCTAGATACGTACAGCTGTTGGTAGGGTATAGTAGTGACAATAATAGAGTTGATATTTCCTGTTTCCAAGTTTCTATTGAAAAAAAATATCTTCATTCATATATATATGTCTGATTTTATTTGTCCATATATGTATCTTAGCCTCATATTTTAAACATATATATTGGTATATAATTAAAATTCATTGTTTCCTTCGAGAGAAAAATATGAGAAACAAAGTGTGGCGGCTGTTAGAAATCTATCCTTTCCCACTAGACATACATAATCCAATCCACGTACGCAATATACATTCTCATTTTTTCTTTTGAATTATGATAGACTTTTACATTTTATGACGGAGTCAGTTATATAACTAATACTAGATCATACCTATAAGTATAATATAATATTATAGTACTTAACATGCCTTAATTTACTATTATCCTTTTTCCGAGCCTGTAATTGGTAGGTAAGATCCTTAAAATAATAATAATAATAATAATAATAAAAATGAGATTAATTGGTAAAAATGAGATTCATGATTTTCCTCACAAGTTGAAAATTTTTGAATTAATGGTTTCGTTGTGCAACGTGCCCTGCCAATGCCCTCCCTGATCTCCGGTGGCCTCCGCACATAGACATATCATGTCTGTTTCTCATAACATAGATCAAATATCTCAATTAAAGTTAACACCCAAAACATAATCTTTCTCACATCTACTCTTTAACTCAATTCAATTGAAATTAAAAAATATATATATAATTGTTCAGTACAGAAAAGAACTGCATAATTAATGACCTGAAGGAAAAACGCTCCAAGTCAGAGAAGACTGCGAAAGTGCAATAAAAAAATTTACAAATACAACCCTTAAAAAAAATCATTAAATTAAAACACAATCCAAGAGAAGACTCTAAACTCTAATCCTTATTAACCATACAAACAGAAGGATTTGTATATATAGATGTGTGTGTGTGTGCATATATATATATATATATATATATATATGTATATATTCTTTCCTTGATCATGGTATGAATGCAGAGATAGCTGGGATCTCAGCTGGGACTTTGGTATATTCCACCTCAAGGCCTTGCATTTCAACCTCTTCTTCATGAGTTTTCTTGCACTCGAAGTAAAAGACCGTGTATGAAATCCAAGAAAACGCGCCAATTAGGCAGCTGATTGAGATCAAGACCAGAAACGGAACAATAGTTTGCCGAAGATCGCCGTTTACGTTACTCATCGTCAAAACTCGAGACGAAGCATAGGATAATCCGCCGAAGAGAAGATTCAAGACAAACCCTTTAAACTTCAACCCCTTAACAAGCTTTGAAGCCGTCCCAAGTGCCTCAAGTCCACACTTTTGTTCGATTACCGACACGGTAAATGCTATTTTCCAAACAACATTCAAGTAATGAAAAACAAACATAGCAAGGATGAGTGCTACAATTGAGAAGGTAGAAATTGTACTAGATTTAGGGTTTAAAAAAATAAGCTCAAGAGGGAGAAGAATCTGTGCCAAAACAAAAAAGGCATAACCTAAACCTAGCAACATTGTGTAGAAAAAAGTAAGCAATGCCCTTTTCCATGATTTTCCCACCCCTAAAAGTAATTCCTTGACATGTAACTCTTTTTGCTTATAGTTCGCTGCCGACGCCACAATTGTGGCGACTGCGAAGAAAAATGAGGCAGAAACAATGGCGGCGAAGAAAAGTAGTTCCGCTCCGATGAATAATCGGAGATCATCTTTAATGATAGTGATGAGGTGAAGGAAATAGGAGTAGCCTGCTATATCAGGAGATACAGGACTAGTAGTATTACCACTTGTGGAAAGTAGCATATTGGTTATCTTGGTGGAGAAATCGGTGACCAATAGTTTAATGGAGAAGAGATTTGAGAAAAGGAAAATCGAATTTAGGAAGATAGAAAGGAGGGTAATGGAGGGAATTAGTTTCCCATTTCTGAAGAAAATTTTGAAAGTTTCTCCAAGGATATCCAAGAAGCCTGAAAGCATATGAAACCCCATTTTGAAGAAAAGAAGATGAATTTGATGATTTTTTTTTCTCTTTGGTTTGTGTTTGGAAAAGGCCTTTAAAATAAGCTATTTATAAATTGTGTACAATTGTGTGATTTGGACTTGTTCAAATATTGACTAGTACTACCTCGAGTGAAATTGCTTGGAAATAGCACAAGAGGGATAAAAAGTTTGATTTGTTTACCATCAGAAAAAATACTTTAGTCCATGCAATTATTGCCGACTAAACATAAATATGCAGATCAGCTAGATCAAACTTTGACTTGTGTACCAATAAGAATTCTTATCTGTAGTAATTTCACAGTCAATTTTTTGAAAAAAGAACATGCACAGTCACCCAAATGAGGCTACTTTATCTGGTGGGAACCGAGGGGTTTAGATAGAAGTTTACAGATTCCAAAACTTGAATGTATTTTTATGTACACGAGTTTCTGGCCAAGAGATGAACAATAAAGCAACTTTACTAGAGCAGATAAGACATTGTGAAAACTCAGCTTTTGTTTGATTTGATAACTTTTACTCAAATTTTTTTATGGAAGTTTTTATTTTTTTATAAAAAAATCAACAAAAATTATAACTAAATTTTAAAAAATCAATCAATTACAACTTAAAAATTCCATCTTCAACTAACTAAGAAGCCAAACACACCGTCAAGTTTGAAATGCTTCATTTCAATAATTATATATATATATATATATATATATATATTTCTTGAATTTTAATACTTAATATCCATTCCACCTAAACGTCAGAAAATTGCACATGGCATGACTTGTTCATACGGGTAGTTGGGGTATTTAATGTGCAATTACTCAATTGTCCATGGAATTAGGTTTGTTGGAGTAAATTTTCAGTGTTGGTTACTTGAGGAGCTTGGGTCAAGTTCATCCATGGCGGCCAACAGCAGTAGCAAAAGTAGGAAGTTGTGCTGCCGCTTGCGAAGCCCTCGCGACGTCGACGACGGCGTCGAACTTATTAGAAAAATTACCGAGAACCACATGCATCACACATTAATCAATTTCAACAAACTTTATGAATCTGTATTCACTCGAAATTTATAATCAACTAATGTCGTACTAACCATGATTAAAGAGTCTAAATAATGCATAAAAAAATGAGATGAAATTATATGATTAAGTGAGAATACCCAAAGATGAAAGTACTCTTAAATTAATTGGCATTGTTTATTAGTACGGGAGTTAGTGAATTTAAAGGTCATGTAAGCGAGAAAGCTCAAAAGTGTTTGGATTGCCTTGTATTTATGTTTGGATTTAGAAGTTGAAAAGTTAGAATTTATTTTTGGATTTTTAGTGATTATTTCTATATAAATTGGGTGTTTTTGATGGTTTAAGAGTTTTTGTCTTGATATTGAGTCATAAATATATGTGGGTTTGGAAAGCCTACAAATACCGTTATAATCTTGTTTTTGAATATGAAGTTTTATTTGAATTAGTTTTCTAAATAGAGAGTTTCGCTTTTTATTTTATTGTTCTTGGTACTCTTAAAAGAATAAACAAAATATTTTATGTATATTTTCCTGGTATTTGTGAGCCAAAAAAACAGATTTATACGTACCTTATTTTCTGGTTTTCTGAGGAATTAACGGGCTTTAAGAAGATTTGCCCTTTCTTATCCATACGAAATAAAATTGGTGCCCAAAAATCCTTAAAATCCTAAATCCCACCCTTGTTTTTGCTTTTATTAAAGTCTCCTCGAACTTGTCTGCACGTGCATATCACTTGCAATTTTATTACATTAAAGAATTGACAATAGGATGAAATTTGGATACATATGTTATAAATTGATTTTTATTTTTATTTTTTTTTCTTTTTGCAATTGGTATCCAAACTCTTGTTTTTATTTTATTTTACTTTTTTTTTTTTGGGTAAAAAAGTGTAAAATAATCCTTTTAACTTTTAAAAAATTAAAATCATGTGTATGGCACAAGTATTTTGAATTATAATTTTTTTTAATTACCCTTAAATAGTAAATCGTGTGTGATTCACGTGACATTTTCTATTGATTTTTGGAAAAATTTCATAAATTCCCTCTGAAATTTGTTATTAGTGTCAATATGTCCCCTAAACTATAAAATGTACATACTGTGCCCCCTAAACTTTAAGATAGGTGTCAAATTACCCCTTCTGTTAGTTTCCCTTAGTGTTTCCGTTATCTTCAGGGTCAAAATACCCCCAGAACTTTGTTTTTGTATCAAAATACCCCCTAATCTTTGCATTTGTATCAAAATACCTTTTGGTTTTTAATATTTATATCAAACTGTCTCATTTATCTTATTATAATTGTCTAATATTGCGTAATTGCCTAATAATTACTAACTTTTTTAGAATAGCCCAAATAAAGTGATATGCATCTTTTTTGACCAACTATTTTTTATAATATTTATTCTCAATATGGGTTTAAGCAAACACATGAATAAAATTTGCTATAATTATTATTTCAAATTAAGTAGGCCAAGTAAACAATGTATTTGAAATCCAAATCATACTCTGAGTCCTACTAGCTATATGATTACACATAAGTAAACCCATAATCCAAATAAACTTGAATTAAAATAAGTAAAATAAAAAAAAAAGTGTTAAAAAAAGATGCATACCACTTTATTAGAATAAAAATATATGTTTTTTACCTATTCTAAAAAAGTTAATAATTATTAAGCAATTATACAATATTAGATAATTAAAATATATTAATGGGGCAGGTTGATACAAATATTAAAGATCAAGAAGTTGTTTGACACAAATATTAAAAACCTGGGGGCATTTCGATATAAATGTAAAGATTATGAGGTATTTTAACATAAAAGCGAAGTTCATGGGGCATTTTGATATTAAATATAACGGAAAAACAAATGGAAACTAACAAAGGGGACAACTTACACACATATTAAAGTTCATGAGGCACAATAGATATATTTCATAGTTCATGGGGCATATTAATATTAATGATAAAATTCATAGGGAATTTATGATATTTTTCCTTTATTTTTTAACTTCTCTTAACAAAAATAAGTATTTTTTACATTTTAAAGAGTTCACAAAACTTTTAGCCAAAACAAAATGTTAAAGATCAAATTACAACTTCGTAAAAAGATTAGAGACCAAATAAATCATTACATTTTTTCGAACCTAGAGATTCAAACTCTACTTCTACCAAAATCAAAAGTGAAATTACAATTGCTAACTAGAAGAGAACCCATACGCACTTATAAACTACTCTATCTCCTCACTCCCTATCAATGTGGGACTTATCTAGTGGCTATCATTTTTGTTTGGTACATAAGGAAAGTATAACATGCAAAACCCACTGGCAGACTATAAAGGGCTTTCAGGAATAGGAACTAGATAGACTCATAAGTGAAGGGCTGATAATAAGGGTTGCGACACTATGATACGATTAAAAAAAGACACAAATTTCGTGGGTTTGGGTTGGGAAAAATAAAGGTCGGGTCAAATTCGGGTGACCTGAATTGGACATGAGAAAAAACAGGTCAATTTCGAGTTGGACCCATCTAACCTGAACATGCAATTTCGTGTCAATTTCGGATCCAACCTAAACACGACCCGGGACCGACCCGAAATTAGTGTTTAATATGTTTTTTGCACTTGAGTTAGAAGTTTAATTTTATGAATGTGGATTTGAAAACAAACATTAAAACTTATTGTTTTGTTAATGGTATGTTCTTGTTGAAGGTAAATTATTATTATTTTAGATTTTTTATGAATTTGGGATATAATTTTGTTTAAATTGAATTGGTTTTTGTGTCAAATTCAAGTTGCGGGTTCAATTTGGGTCCAATTTGAGTTGCGGGTTTAATTTGGATCCAATTCGTGTCGTGGGTCAATTTCGAGTTGCATGTCAATTCCGATTCATGTCGTGTCAACCCGTTACGGGTTCATGTCGTGCTCGTGTTCGTGTTGTGGTTTGAAGATTCCGTTTGGGTTAGGGCAATGCTCTTGGGACATCTCTTCAGATCTGAAAATGTTTCTACTCTTCCAAAATCGATCCGGTGGAGATTTGAGGTAGAGGGTAAAAAATTCTCTGATCCTGGGAAGGCAAAATAGCTATAAATTTCATGCCTTTCTCTTCCTTTCATAAACCCATCTTTAAGTCAACAAAACAGAAACTATTTTAAGAAAAAAATTAATATATATTTACATATCTAAAATGACCTCCTATAACAAATAAATATAAAACTTCACAGAAGTCGATTAAAAATGAACGAGAGAGGCAAAAAAAATTAAAATAAAAAATAAAAAATAAAATAAAAAGACGAAGAAGCTAAGGCATAAAAAAAAAATGAAGGAGTTCAGATTTCCTTCATGGGAGATCTTTCCTGCCTCGGCCATGGAGAAGACAGACATAGAGGACTGAAGAGCTCTGGTTTTTTTTTTTTTTAATAATTAATTTCAGATGCTTTATTCATTAATCAGTGGGTCCCAGTAAACAAACGTGCAAGATAAAAGGCACGAATTCAGCATCCACGTCGGAAGCCAAGTCATGTGACGATGATGTCACTCCAAAAAAATAAATTTGCATTAAGAACTCCAATTAATGGTGCCAACCCAAATGATTCAAAAAAAGAAAAGGTCTAAACTTGAATAAAAAAATAATAAACTGGATCACCAATTTCATCCTTATATTGATTAAAAAAATAAAACAGCACACCCAGCCACCCCTTTAAATTTCATCTTCATCCACATCCACATCCACTATCAAAACAATTAATTAATAAAATAAACCACTGATCAATAAATTAGTAAAATGAATCACTGATGTCAACCTCCCAAAACTTGTTCCCATCCACATTAAAAAAAAAAAAAAACAATATATATATATATATATATTACAAATCACCCTGAATCAAATCAAACACCACCCTTTCAGATCCACTTCTTGTATCTGAAGAGTTAAATTACAAATTAATATATATATATATATCCAAAATAACATACACAAAAAAAAAAAAAAAAGTCCCGTCTCTATCACTTAAAAAAAAAAAAAAAACACTAAACTAAACTGTGATTGTCGCAATTTCAATATCAGTCTTAAGAAGCCCATGCCGTCTTCTACAATCACAGTAAAACACCGCAAAAACGACGTAGCTCCACAACACCACTACTCCGTACAAAACGACGAACAAAACCTTGTCGTTTAGCCAGGCCGCCAACCAAATCGCCGCCGCAAACAACGACGACGACGAAGAAGACGGCGTCAGCTGATCTCGACCGTCCATCGCCTTCTCGATATCGCCGGCGATGAACGCCGTCGCGCAAACAAACAAGCCCGACAAAACCCACCCGCAAACCCTCCTCCCCTCCATGAGACCCGACCCGACCCGAATCGCCTCCCAGCCGAACCTCTCCTCCGCGATCGACACGACGACGGCGAGGCTCATCACGGCCATCAGATAAACCTCGACGACGTATCCGACGGTCAGGATCAGGAACCTCGGCGTCGGCGACGGGAACGAGGCGGAGAGGGTTTGGGGCACGTGGACGTACGCGAGGAGGAGCGCGTAGACGAGTAAGGAGGTAGCCAGGGGGCGTTTCCACGTCAGCTTGACGGCGGAGGCGGCGGAGTGGAGCGTCGGGCGCTTGCCGGAGACGGCGAGGGTGACGGAGCTGACGGCGGAGACGGCGGCGAGGAGAGAGAAGAAGAACGAGGGGAAGAGGAAGAGGGATTTGGTGTAGAGGAGGGAAATGGCGTCGTCGCGGGACTCTTGCCAGACCTGACGCGCCTCGAAGCGCGTGGGGGAGAGGCGGGCAAGGGATTCGAGGTCGAGGACGTGGGAGCGGCGGCGGTGGGAGGAGAGGGAGAGGGAGAAGAGGAGGGCGGAGAGGGGGAGGGTGGAGAGGGCGAAGATGGAGAAGAAGATCTGTTTGTTTCTCAGGAAAATCTTGAGGGAATCGAGGAGGATTTTGGGGGTTTGGAGGAGGAAACAGGAGGAAGAGAAAGAGGATGAAGAAGAAGAGGAGGGTTCCTGGGAAAGCGAAAACCCAGCGGCTGTTTCGGACATTTTCTTGCCACTCACTCCCAACTCCCAAGTCGCAGGTTCAGCTTTACTTGGCTTTAGATCGTGAAACTTTTGGGAAAGTTAGATGGTTGGTGGACGTGGAAGTGTGTTGGGTTCGACCAAGTTTGTAGTTACAATTATACCCTTCTGATTTTTTTTTTTTTTTTTTTAAATTATCTTGGAGACGGGGGATTTAGAACTAAGGATGACAATGTGGGAGAGAATGGGTGCTTTCCCCACACCCACACTTAGCCACCCTTTTAAGCCATTATACCTGTCTCTTTACTTACCTAACTTAATATGGATGTAGATAATCTTTACTGTGATGTTATACTCGTACTATATCTATTTATCTATTAAGATATATAAAAGAAAAACTTAAAACCAATTTCAATAAAGTTTTTTTTATAAAATTTAGTAATATAATCACAACTATAACTAAAAATAAAACTAAAATTTTAGAAACAAATTCAAACTCTAAGAATTTATAAACTAAATTCATAAAGAAAATTAAAATAGTAAATACTAAATTATATATTTATATATGAGTAATCGACCTAGATAGTTGTTGAACTCTTACAATGGTGACGATTTGGTCCCTGTTTATTTTTTCTTTTCTTTTTTTTTTTGGTCGAAATGATCATAAATTCTTATTTTTTTTTACTGTTATGATTCTTTCTGTCAAAATCCGTTAATTTCTAACAGAATGAGGGTGTATTTTAATAATTTACTAATAATTAATTTAAATTTTTTTTAAAAAAATTTAATATCTCCCTCTCCCCCTCGCCTCAATCTCTCTCTCTCCTTGAAACCAAAGCAGCCCAGACCTCGAACTAAGATCCAAGGGCTGGGCAAGCTAGGTAGCGGGGTGAGGAAACCAGATCAGAGTCTATCTCTCTCCCTCCCTCTCCCTCTCCCTCTCTCCCTCCTAATTCTCCCTCTCTCTTTGAAACCAAAGCCTAGATTTAGGGTTAAGATCTGGGGGCGAGGAGATGAAACCAGATCGGAGTGCTTGGGCAGAGGCTGGGGCGGGGGGACCCAGTTCGATTCTAGGTTTTAAGCCGGGCTTGGCAAGGGAGAAGACAGTGGGGTGGGGGGAGGGGGGGCTCGACGACAGCGAAGACAAGAGGAAACAGATCGATGATTCCACGCGGGGGGTGGGGGGTGAGGGGGGGCTTAACGATGGCGAAGACGTAGGGGGCAACTCCAATCGAGGTTCTGATGGAGAAGTGGGGCCCCGCGGAAGCAAGAGGTGGGGCATATCGAGAGAGAGAAAGAGGAGGGGGGAAGGGGGCGAACAGCGGCGGGAAGGGGGCGAGGGTGGAAGTGCCAGACTAAGAGAGAAGGGAAAGTGGTGGGGGCCAAACCGAGAGAGAAAAAGATGAGGGGGGAGGGGCGGGCGAAACAAAAAGAGAGGGAAGGGGGGAAGGTGAGAGAAGGGATGTTATTTTAGTAATTTTATTATTAAAATATTCATTCCAATAAGATTCCGTAAATAAATTTAATGAATTTTGATGGAAAGGACTAGAGTTTAGGGTCATTTCGATTAAAAAAAAAGGGACTAAGCCGTCACATTTACAAGAATTCAAGGACAATTTAGGCCAATTACTATATATATATATATATATATATATAAGGGATATAGGTGGGGCAAGTGCTTTTCCCACCCTCGCCCCCGTACCTGCCTGGGGCTTAATCTTAACCATACCCACCCCTAATACAGTTGGTACCCATGGGTAAAAATGTCATCCCTAATTAAAACTTTGTACCTTTAGATGAAGTTAGGTGTGAGATTAGGTCATATGTCATATTTTCATTTATAAATGCAATCAATTGACGTGACAATACTTTAACCACTTACAAATAAAAAAACAACAACTCATATGCCACATACATTGATGTTCAAAAATTGAGATTAGAGTTAATATCTCTAGTATTTTTATTATTATTATTATTATTTTACGGTCCAACCCACGATCATATTGGACAGTAACTACCTCTAAGGATGCGGTTACGGGCGGTTTTCACCTCCAATCTGTCTCTAAAACCATTAAAACCCGCATTGACTAGACCCCATATGATCAACAATGAAGAAGATCAGCCCTAAAATAAATTAGATAAGGGGGAGAAAAAAAAAAAAAGCCAGCAATGAAGAAGGTATGATAAATAATTCAGCAGAAAAAAAAAAAAAAAAGAGGTGATAGATAAAATTTATTTACACTATAATACTGTTTTTATTTATTTATTTTTATTTTAGCTTGTTTTTGCTAAGTTTTTTTCAACTGTTTATGATGATGTCCATAGTTTATAAAGTATGGACTATATTCACAATATTTAAAGTATAGAGGATGCTTCTTAATGAAAATGATATCTTTGCTATAGGATCTTTTTATTATGTATTACTGTAGGAGTTTAATGCAGGACCAAAGTAGACAAGCTATTTAACGCAGCATTACATTAAGGCATGGAGTAAAATAATACATCAAATATGTCATTTTCGTGGTTTTTATATTGAAGATAACATTGATATTAGCATTTTCATTAAACTTATTTTAACTTAATAAATATATTTTTTGACATTAGAAATTTCTATTGGAAGAATCCGTCTTTTCAAATTGGAACGGGGGTGACCTTTTCCTTATACCTCCACACTCACCCCTCTTTTATTTTTATTTATGTGCAATCTTTCTCGTATCATACGTAACAAAAATCAGGCATATTTAAATAAGTGGTTTATAAGTGTTATAAGTTATTTTTTATTCAGTAATTATTTAAAAATTATATCTTAGTAGGATCTATTTATGGGAGATGACAAAGAAAAGTTTGAGGAAGGAGAATAAAAGAATTGTTCACTAATTTCCTCCTCCTGAAGGATCTTGTGGTCGATTGTGAATCAAGATTTATTGTCCCGGGTTTTCTGTTTCATTTGCAATCCCTGCAATGTTGTTATGTTATATCATCTGAATTTAAAAATTTAACTACATATAAATGCTAAATACTAAAAATTCTTGAACAAATTGATGAATTGTCAAAATACTATTGAGAGAACAACTAATGTAACAAGAAAATAGGAGAGCAGATCTGAACTCCTTGCTTGTATGAATACCAAAAAAAAGTACCAAGTCTATATAGTATGTGAGTTGTTATTATGTTATTATTAAGTGTTTAAAAGATTATCATGTCATTAATTGTAATTATCAATTAAAAGAATGATAACTCACAATCAACAGAAGTTGGGATTTAAAAATTATGATTATAGTTGGTATTCGTAATATTTTTCTATTGAGATGACGGTTGAAAAAATAGCATGTAATTTCTCCATTTCCACCCTAAAATCCTCTGAACTTCTAGCTTCCTTTTCCTCCAAATCAAACATATGATAGCAAAGAAAGAAAATAATTAATTTTCAATGCCTCAACCCCAGTGCGTACAGCCATTTGATGTTTAGCACCATCACGTTCATGTGACAGGACTGCAAATAACCCCATCACTAGCAGCCGAGCCGAATCTGAGCTTTCAAGATATTAGTTGAATGGACCGATGCAACAACATTCAGCTTCAACAATTATCGCAAATAATAAATAGAGGACGATAAATATCATTAGTGATCATGGGTGGGTCGTTGGTGGGTCGTTTATGAGTAGTGATGTCGGATACCGCTAACACACACATCACTAGTGAAGTGAAAAACTGAAAGAACTTATAGAACACCACATGAGCTGTGAAATTGGAGGTGGGCAGACTATAGAGAGAAAATCAGAAGCTGATGGCTAAAATTCACGACTATATCCCATGTCGGCGGATCTGAGACAGCAGGGTACAACTACATTTCTCAGAACACGTGTTTTTTTTTTTTTTTTTGCCTTAATGAGAAAATAAAATAAGATAAAATATCAATGAACCAAACAAGAAATTTATAGACCACCTAAAATTTTGATGCAAAAGAATATAGAAAGGCATGTAAGGAGAAATAGGAAAGAATATTACAAAACTACCGAATTTTCAAATGGGCCAAGGACCTTTATTGCTTTCTGGAGAAGTATATGTTTAAACCAGATCAAAACCATGAAAAATTGTGAAACTCTTACCAAAACCAGTTAAATGAGCCAATCCAAACCCATTGAAATGGGATTGAATTGGTACATGTTTCTAGACATATAAATTTGATCATCATAAAATAATATTACAGGACTTTCCCATCAATAAATTCATTTTCTTAAGCAAAAGCTAAAACAAAGAAAACTCATTTTCGAATATACAAGTACGAACAAAGAATCGACTATAACTCGAATATCTTTTTCCTTTTTTTTTTTTGAGTGAATAATGAGAGAGTGCAGCCAACATCAGAACTCAAGCATTACATCCCAACTAGGTTGGCACCTAATACCCGTTTAGTTTTTTCAAATGTACAAAAACCTCGAATATTCCAGAATCCAGAACACATTTCTGCTGCTAGGAAACTAATACCCTTAACACCCAAGCTGACTCTATCAAAGAGGAAGGGAGAGGAAACAATGGCTAACAAAAACTAATAAAAAATCAAGAGGACGAGATTTGTGTCATAAAAACAAACGGGTAAACTTCTTCGAATAAAAAAACAAGGGTATTTGACAGAAACAGATTCTTCAGCCCCATAGAGAGAAGTTCAAACTTGACATTGTCCCTTAGGGTTAAATTTGTGCAAGAGTAAAGCTGTAAAAGCAGCACATCTGGCTATGGTTTCGAATATAGCAAAAAAGAACTTGAAAACACAAAACCAAACTATCGGAGATATGGAGTCAAGAGGGATTTCTAACCTAAATCTCATTGCTAAGTTGGTCTACGATCATAAACTTGATCTAAGGTGTAAGAATTAGAAGCATAGTCTGAACAGCCAATGCAAGCTAATGGCTCCGATTCTATCTGCCTTTATGAGCCGAAGAACATGATCCCAGTGATTCCTAATTATAGTATGAAGCCGAACAACCTCAATTTTGCAGCAATGAGATGTTATAGAAAAGCACTACAGAGCCTCCTTAGGTTCAGGGATCATTCTCCGTGACAAACGACGCTTAAACAAAGACGACGCTTAAACAAAGACGACGCTTAAACAAAGACGACGTTTAGTAGCACTAAAGTAAAAACTCCGCGGCCTCTATCCTGGTTTATAACTTCGGATCGACTATCCTCATTATTCTCTAATCAGACTAGTCTCATTATATACTCTGTTAAACTGCTACTGCTTCCAGCCAAAGAAGCTAATTGAATCACTTTCTTCTTTTTCTTGTTTTTGAAAAATGTCTCAACACTAAATCTCTCAAAGACAAGTACAGATTTCTATTACATATGACCGAGATTTGGCGTTTTATAGCATGCTCATTAACAAGTTATGCACAATAACTTATTCTTTAAAATTTGTTACCATAATATCTTCATTAGATTTCCTTTTTTGACAAAGTCCAAAAAGAATGGCAAATTAAACAAAGATAAGAACTTTCCTATAATAAATTACATTGCCATTAAAATAAAAAAAAAAAGTACAGAATCTAGAGCGAAGAAAACCATTTCTCTCTACGAAACAACAAACTAACAAATTTATTTTAAAAAATTACAAAATTAAAAACAAGATATGAAATGCGAAAACTTGTTAATAAGAAAGTACGAACACAACCCGCGAACACGAATTGCCAAACCCATGATAAACTACCCTTAGAACATACATTCCTAGTTAAATAATTTGTTTCTCTCCCAAACAAAAATACCCACTTCCTTTCAACAAAGCAAACAACTTTATAGTTATCAAATCATCAATCTTGCACGTAATCTCTTCTTCTGCTTTCTCATCATCTCTCGTCAACTAATTACCGGGAAAATGAGAGAAAATGAAAGAAAAGAAAAGAAAAGAAAAGAAAAAAAATAATTGTAAGGAAATACTTGCAATCTTATTAAAGATTGAAACTACTATACATTCAGAGGAAAAGAGACCAAAGTTCAGATAAATTATACAAAATTATCCGATAAAAAGCTTAAACAAAAAAAAAAAAAACAAAACTTTCATCAAAATTAGCCAACCAAACCCTGAAATCCACTGTTCGGATCCAAGCCCCACCACCTCTTAGCTTCTTCCTCTAAATCTCCCGACGAAGACGAAGCTCTATCTCCGAAATCCAACCGTACACGTGTCCGGCAAACCGGGCAAGCCGCGACCTTGACCAGCCAGGCGTCCAAGCACCGGCGGTGAAAGATGTGGCCGCAGGCGCTGAGCCTTCTGCACCATTGGCCGTCTCTGAGGGCGTCCAAGCAGACGACACAATCGGTAGTCTCAGATCCCGAGGGGAATCGGAACTGCGGCAGTCTCCGGAGGTCCCGCGGCGAGAAGGCGGCGGCGGAGGAGGAGGAGCTGCGGAGGCGAGAGGGTTGGTTGTGGTGGCGGCGGTGGAGGGCGCCGCCGGCGAGGAAGAGGAGGAGGAGGAAGGCGGCGACGCCGAGGAAGAGGAAGAAGAGGGAGGTTATGAAGGTCATGATTAGGGCTTTAAGGATAAGGGAGAGGAACTTCTGGTTAGGCTTCGGAAGTTCTTGGTGAACGCCATGGCTGTGGTTGTGGTGGTGGTCTGCAGGCATTGGAGAGGTTCGTTGGAGATTGGGAGGTGTTGGGGTTTCTGAGATGTTTGCTATTTCAATGGCGGTCTAGAAGTGTTTTTATTTTATTTTATTTTTTTTTTTTTGAAGGGGTAAGCTCTGTTTTTGTTTTCTTTGAATGGTATAATTGCAAAAGAAACAAGTTTTGTTTCGATTTAAAAGATAAATAAATAAGCTTGGAAACGAGTTTTGTCGTTTTCTATATTTGTAACATAAGGGATGTTGCAGAAATTTTACATAGGAATATTCTTCGAGAGCTAATATTTTATTCACAATACCGGTTTAAATTAAAATTTTATAGTTTATTATTTTATTTTATTTTTTAAAAGTCAATAAAAAAATATTAATTAATTTTGAAAAGTCAAATAATTTCTATCTAAACGTATATCAAACACAATGTCAAGATTTTTTTTATTTAGATTTTGCGTTAAATACAGAATGAAAATAAGGAAATAGATCTAACTAAACATCAGTTTTCACAAATTTTGGTTAAATGCAATGGGACAAAAATCATATGACAAAACTTAATCCACTTTTTTTCATCTTATTTTTCATTGAAGTTTTTACAGAAAATTTTAAGTCAAAAATAAAATAAGAGTTTTTAAAAGTTAAATAACAAAGTAAGAATAATCTTAAAACCTAGGAGCATGTATGCAAATATGTCTATACTTGTGATTCGATACAATTATTAGTTGGAAAATAAGACAATTGTGGGCTAAATTAAACGAACTGAGTGTAAAATCTGATATAATATGAAATTTGATTCAAATTTTCTGTTCAATTTATAGTTTGTCATATAGTGTCTAACCAATAATATTATGTAATGACACTTGAAAAAGTTTGAATGCTTTATAACTGATTTTTTATATATTAAAATCTAATTTCATTCAACAATGTGTCAAAATATAATTTGTTAGATATCATTTGAAAAATCAAAATTGAACAGAAGATCTCAGTCCGAGTTGTCTCCATAAAGGCACACATATAAATTATTGTCCTAATGTCATAGATTCAGTTCTTTGACTTCCAATTAGATAAGAAAAAGATCCACATAATATGTATTTTCGAAATTACCTCTACCAGTCAAAAAAGTAATCTTGGTAATCTACTAGGTTAACTGGAATCAATATTAACCATCCACGGTCTTCGGTTGCCATTGTTATTCACTGGCTTTGGTCACTAGAGAGTATTTTGGTAGATTACGTATGATAATCTACCAAATTATTTTTCGTTTTCAACACAATCGATCATCCCCAACTTCGGTCACCTGAAAATATTCTAGTAGATTATTTTTGTTAATCTATCATATAACTTTTCATTTTCAACAAAAGAAAAAAAAAAAAAAGTTGACCACTCTACCAGACAATTTTTTATTTTCAAATACAGAGATCAACTATTGGTTGCTAATGTCAATCATCATAGAGTGATATACTAGATTACATTTAATAATCAACCTGAATATTCTTTGTTTCCGGAGAGTAATCTACTTGATTACTATACAAAAAATTCTCAGATCCAGAAATATGAAATTGATTACATGGATTTCAGTAGCATTTTCACCATTTACACATCAACCAAACAACATAATCTAGAATATCTCATCTCTCTTGTGGTACGAATCAAAATTTTGAAACTAAAAAAACTTTGCTCATCTAACTTGGGCATAGACAATAAGACGTATCTCCTCGTGAGTTATGTGTGACTCCATAGATGACCAAATTAGCAACTGCGACAAATGATGCACAAAGCAACAAAGACGACGGAGATCCGTCTTTTCGTGACCAGCATGGAGGAAAGGGAAGGAGGGAGGGAGGGAGGGAGGATGTAGAGCAGAGAGAGAGAGCGACGAAGGAAAAGAGAGAGATAGGGAACAAAGAAAGGTTAGAGAGAGAGATAGTATCTAAAAAATAGGATTAGGGTTTGTAGGATAATTAATGAGAGTGATGAGGTATTTTAGTCCTTTTACTAAACAGTCAAAGTAGAAAGATTGCTCAATAGGGAACAAACCCGACTCAGTTTTAGTTTCGGACAAAAAAACACATTTGAAAAGCACTTACATGACATAAATTTAAAGATCATTACACAAATATGACATAAAAATTTGGTACTAAATCAATACGATACAAATCATACACTAATAAAATTAAAGTTTGTGTCATACTGATCAATAAGGAGGAATTTGTGTCATGTTGGTTAATGGATGAAAAAAAAAATGTTATTTAGGTTTTTTTTTTTTTTTTTGAAAACTTAAGTATGTGGTATGTAAATTTTATGGGGCTGTTTATCCAATTTTCTTTAGAATTTTCAGTCACAAAACATGTTTACTCTAGGATGAGCTTGATAAAGAATGGATCAGATCCAAATATTGTTCTATTAGATTTCTAAATGAGCGGTGGATGGGACTGTGCCACTGATAAATTTTTATTAACAGATAAATTGGGATGTAGATAGGTACTCTGTATACACACCATATCTTGAAAAATATATATGGATTAAAATATCTTAAAAAAATATGTAAATTCAGTATTATATACGAGAGGATTTACACTCTATGTCTTATAGATTATAGTGAAGTAAAAAATACATAAATTTAATATTTGTATCATTGATTTAAAAAAAAATACGTAAAAAAACACATAAAACACAATGAAAAATCTTCTCACACTAAAATCAGTAAAATAGAGTATAAAAAAAAAGTACCCTTTTTGAACTATAAAAATTGAAAACAGAAAAAACAAGGTATTAAAAAAAAAAAAACATTTATATACTAAACTTGTGTATATAATTTTGGCGAAAAGTACACATGTTTTACTTAATTTTGGAAAAATACGAACTATTCTAATGTTAAACTCAAAAATACATATATTTAGTTTGGAAAAAAAAATTCACACACACACACACACACATATATATATATATATATATATATATATATATATATATCTAGGTTTAAAATTGCGAACAAAAGTTACGAACTAAATGATAGAAACGACTTTATAGAAATCTCTAGCAAAAAAAAAAAAAAAAAAAAAAAACATTTATATACTAAACTTGTGTATATAATTTTGGCGAAAAGTACACATGTTTTACTTAATTTTGGAAAAATACGAACTATTCTAATGTTAAACTCAAAAATACATATATTTAGTTTGGAAAAAAAAATTCACACACACACACACACACATATATATATATATATCTAGGTTTAAAATTGCGAACAAAAGTTACGAACTAAATGATAGAAACGACTTTATAGAAATCTCTAGCAAAAAAAAAAGAAAAAAAATCTGACCATAAAGAAAGAAAATTCCCTACACAAAATACAGACAACAGGGTGGTTGACATAGAAACAAATTTGTTTGAGGAAGGCATTATCTTTAGGAACATTTGTTTTTGAGGGTCGGCAGATCACTTCGTCCTTTTGTGGTGTGTAGATTAGATTAGAATATTCGTTTATCATATTCCTATATTATGTACGTTTTTCCCCCATTATTGAGTTTGAAGTCGTATATATGTCTATATGTCTAAATATGTACGTGATTCTGATCCAATTTAACCACGAATAATTTAGATAAAAACTCTTAGACTTGTTTGACATTGAAGTTTAACTTCAATTAAATTGTATTTTTTTATCTCAGTTTTTTTCTTTTATTAAAAAATCAATAAAATATATAATTAGTTTTTAAAAAGTTAATTAACTCTAATTTAAAAATTTCATCTCCAATAGACGAACCAAACGAAAGTTTAGATTTTTAATATAATAATATTTTTAGGTTCTTAACAAATTAAAATGCGCGATTCTAGAATGAAATACAATAATTGATTTTATCGATTATATGTATTACTTTTTGCTCTGAGGTTATATGAGCTTATTCATTTGGTCATGAAGATTGCATAACTAATTGTTGGGAAGTTTAGATTAAGTAGGTTTGTGATGATAAGTCCGCATGTGAACTTGGGTGTCTTTTTTTTTTTATTCTTCTTCTTGGGAGATGAATTTTTATATTTAGGGCCTTAACTCTTACACGTTTATAATTGATAAACCTAATCAAACTTATATAAAAATGAAAAGACAAGCTAAATAGTATTTAATAATATAAATAATTTTTAATACAAACTTTTAAAATACCGTGCCATGATAAAATATTATATTAAGATCTTATCATAAAAATCTTCCTCGTACATATGCATGTATTTTCTTTTGTTGCAGTTGATGTTACGTGTTAAGATCATTGATATTTATAAGGGTGCTTAGAAATTCAAAAAACTCAATTCATTTTGATTTTTTTTTGAAAAATCAATACAATTTTTCAAAAATTAGCTTCAACCTAAAAAACTCGATTCCATCCTATACACCAAATGCATACTTTGGTCTACTGTAGCCAACAGGAAATGGATTCAAATGGCAAGTTTGAATCTTATCTATAACATTAAAAAAAAAAAAAAAAAAAAAAAGAAAGTGGCAAGTTTGAATAAAGTCAAAACTGCCCATAGTTTGCAAACCAAACCGTGTCCAATGCTATCATTATTTGTCGTATAAACAGTTGATGAGATAATGTGGGCCATGTTTGTCTCATTTATAAATGTAACTTTTGGTTTATAGGGTGTGAGGAAATTAAATAGAAAAAGGAAATAGGAGAAATGTGTAATCATGACTAAATACTGTATAATTGGGGAAAATGGATTGTAAACAGATAGTGTAAGCTATGTGAAATGGTAAATGGTAACTGGTAAATGGTAAATGGATGTCGTTGGTAAGAGGAAATAAGTGTTTGATAATGTCGTTTGGAGAATTTTGGCTAGCAGTAAAGAAAAAAGATAGTAATTAAGCAGAGGTAAAAATTCGTAGAGTTGTTGTTGGAATGGGGATATTTGGCATTTGCAATTGGGCAAGGAAGTTGTTACTAATGTTGCAGATCAGAGATATGAATAGGAAGGAGAAATCGGAAGAAAAATATTTGTGAAGAGATGTGAAGTCAAGGATGCGTATAAATTTGTAGTTGAAGGATAAATTTGGAGGAAAAAAAAAAAAAGGGAGCTAGAAATTGGCATAGCATAGCATAACGAGACAAATTGTTTGGAATCCCAACTCAAACTTTTTTTGTCTTTTTCTCAAAAAAGTTTTTATCTTTTTTTCAAAATTTTTTTTATCTTTTCTGAAAATTCAAATAAATTTACTATTAAAACTTAAAAATCTCAATTCAAACTACTCCACCAAGCAAACCTGTATGCGATAGGTGCCTCGGTTAGAAAGGTTGAGATAAAGTATATATGTATATTATTTTGATGTGCAAAAGTTTGTATATGTGTATAAACTGTTGGAATAAAAATGCGAAAAAACTGAGAATCTCGTTTGGTAAAGAAAAAGATATATAATAGATCTGTGCGTTACAGAATTAAATAAATTTGATGTAGAATTAACAGATACAAAAATAAGGATTTATAAACACAATATTTCACGGAAGTGCATGAGTAATAATTAAGAAATTGAGGGAGGTGGAAATTGTCAGGAGAAAAAAAAAAAAAAAAAATATATATATATATATATATATATATTACAGGCCAAAAAGGACGGCCAAACACAAGCTTTAAACATTGGAATGGAGCTTAAAGGTGTTATTGAAAGGCATAGAAAGTGGCCATCAAACAAGCATAGATATATTCGTAGTATCACGAATGGATAATCATTAAATATTAGAACACCGATATAGTATCACGATTATAGTTTGCAAGAAAAATAAAAATAAAAAAAAGAAAGTAATGTTCCAGAAAAAAAAAAACAAAAAAAAAACATTTGTAAATCGAAGATTGGCCCGCGACCATCTTCGACTGGAAATGGAGATCAAACCTACAATAAAGCAAGATGTTATTTATTTAATATGTATAATTATGAAAGGTGGGAATCGAGAGTAGAGTGATTAAAAAAAAAAAAAACATGCATATAATGAAGAATCTTCTAAGTGGATTATTAAATAAGTAGCAAAAAACTAAATGAACCGAATGTTAAAAATTATGTTGTTATAGATGAATACTGGGACTGTCCAGTCAGTTTGCAAGAATGTGATTTAAAGTCTTATGGTATGTATATATAACAGGCATGTACACAAAATTTTAAATAAAGAATGTAAACATAGGAGGCAGAGTAGTGTAAAATGGTTGGAAAATGATATGTAACCTGCACTGTTAGTCTATGTTTGTTTTAGGGTTTATCAAAAGGCATGAAATCGTCGACAAGTTGGGTAATATTATTTCTACATGCTGAAATAGTTGTCTCTTGTTAAATGGCCAGAGAAAGCCACAGCAATGGCTTACGAGGATACCAGTTGAAAAATGGTTGAGTTCCAAGAGAAAGTATCTAGCTTAGAAGAAATTCTATCGAATCTAGTTAGGAGCTCGGTTCCATATTCCGTTTCTGAGAACGTGTAAATCTCTCATAGTTTTTAATCATATAAAATATGATAGTAATTATTCATTCGTTTTATTCAATGGAGAGATTCACGAATAGAATATGTTTCGGATACTTTTAGAAAATCATTTATAAAAAGAAAATTTTTCAGAATGGAGATGGATTTTAGACTACAAAATGGGAATGATGTCTGGGTAATGACTTGGTGTAATTGAATATGATATTACATGTAAAATGAACCATACTTGTTCAGTTTAGACTAATAATTTAAGAAGTTTAAAAAAATAAAAATAGTAATAATAATAATAATAATAATATTTAAGTTTTATGCCTAATAATCCAAATGCTTCATCAAGATTGCTTTACACAGTAATGCACATACATTGAAAACAAATATTTTTCCACAAGCGTTAAAGGCAGAGGAGCAAAATGATTAAAAAAAGAAAAAAGAAAAAATGAGTGATGAAAGATATGCATTTAACCAATTGTAAGTTCACATACGTGACAAATTTAGAGCCAACTCAAGTACTTTTATTCTTCTTTTAAAGGAATTAACTAATAATTAACAAATGAAATTGTTTGAGGACATAGTAAAATTAAAGTATGTTCAATGCATACCTACCAATTTATGGAATTTAACAATGAACTAAATGTAAAGCAAGTTTCGTTATTTAAATCAAAAAAATTGCTTCCAACTCCCCTATAAATTGAGCTCAACTTCACTTATTCAAACAACAAGAATAACAACAAGAGAATAAGAGGAAGAAAGAGAGAGCACTGGATCAAAGTCACCCAAAAACCATTGAAGCAACCCAAAAAAAAAAAAAAAAAAAAAAAAAAAGGAGGGAGAGATTAAGAAAAAAAACAAGAAAGTAGTCTAAGGCAACCATATATGATTTAGAACAAAAGCCCTTACTCATAAGGGAGTTAACAGATTAATAAAAATCATGTTAATATTCACTGAAAAATCAAAAGAATAACCCTTCTAAATGTTAAATTCATTAGTAACAATAGAGAATCTAAATTATATAGCAGTAGAATGAATAATCAATCTCCGGTTAATTAATCTAAACTCATGAAAAGTGGGAATCATACTCTTCCCAGCCATTTCTATAACATCAGCTGATTTAGGTATTACGTTTACTATTAATATTTAATCTTCTATTAAATATGATCATGTCCAATTATCTTTTTCGCTATTGTCAGTTTAATTGTGTTGGTATACTTAAGAAACAACAGATTTATAGTAAAAATATGTATATGTATTTGTGTGTATGTATACATATATACACACACTTGTTAGTTTCATACATTCACGTCTGCGCTCAAAAGACATTAAACTAATATTCTATTCATCATTGTTGGGGATTTACATACCTATTTAAGTATTATTTATTTAAGTATTGGACTAATGATAAATAAGAGTTTTACCATTAATCTCATTATTTTAATGTTGAGAAGTCACATACGTGTTTGAATATCTTTTTATCCCAAATATTGAACGAAATTAGTAAAGTCCCTTGCATGTTTGCTATTATGCTTGCCCATGTAACGTATGTGTGTGTGTGTATATATATATATATATTTATATATATATATATAGAGAGAGAGAGAGAGGGACGTTGGGAGAGTGGGCCTCGGGGGGTTAAGCCCACCCTCAACTTTTTTTTTTTTTTTTTTTCAAAAACTAGCCCTCCCTTAAAAATAAAAAACTTGTTCAATTAACTCTCTTATCACTCATGATATAGTTATCAACTCTCCTAAAAAAATTCCGGCTTCGTCACTATGTATATATATATATATCCACATACATAACACATTAAAATAATGATTAGATTATCTCAAATTACTATATAAATTTATTATAAGATTCTCTTTTAGAAGAGATAAAATATAGTCAAGTAAGAAGGTTGGTAACATTCAAATAATGAATAGATTTACTAATAGCATACATTCAGTTTTGGAAGAAAATTAATATTGAACTAATCGATATGGATAATATTCTTGAATTTAAAATTGATTAAGAAGACTCATTCTGAGTCATTCATATTGGACATTAATTGAATATTTACATTTACACATCAACTGAACACCTATGTTAGACATTATTTGGACCCCACTGGACAAACAAAGTTGACATTTTCCTAAATTTATGACCGGACGAATGGACCTGAACTATTAATCCATGATTATGACTAAACTGGATTATACCCAAACAATATGGAATATAGACACAATAATGACCAACTGACATTTTAATCCATAGATTATTTATTGAACCATAACTGATTCTTTTACAAATTAATATTTAATTAACTGATTCATTATTTTTTTTTTTATATTTATGATGGCTTCTAACCTATTTATATCTTTTATATGCTTTTTTTTTTTTTTTTTTACTTGTTTAGTTATATGCTTATTTACTTATCCATATTTTCTTTCTCATTTAAAGAATTATCATGACTTACGCGTTTTCCGTTATACTTATACTTATTCTTATTCTTATCCTTATTTATTTTTTCATTCCATGGAACTTACTAGTTTATAAATAATCATAGCTCAAACATTTATTTCGGATTACTATGTGCTCATAATATTTATAATATTTTTTTGTAACAACTTCAAAATTTACAATATTAATTCTCTTCCTAAATTTAAATTGTAAATTTCACCATTAATAACATTTTTAAATTTGTGACGAGAAAATATAAATATGATGTTACTCTTATTTTCTATTTTAATTGGGATTTTATGAAAATTTTATGTGTAAAAATTCAATATATATATATATAAAATAAAAGAATAATCATAATTTTATTAATTAAATAAATGAATTTTATGTCATCTCAAGATTTATGTAATAAATTAAATTTAACAATCCTACTACAATCTCAAAAAATGAAAAAAAGGTTTAGGGAGATGCTCGTACACCCCCCCACCCCGTGGGTAACTACCCACTGGGCATGGCAGTGGGGGCTTTAAGCCCACTGCGTGAAAAAAGAAAAAAACAAAAACAAAAACAAATAGAAAAAACAATTAAGGGAAGGTGTGCCGTGCACCCCTCCCCTTACTCAGTGGGCTGTTGGCCCACTAAGCAAAGCAAGCAGACAGTGAGCTGCCTACCTGTTGCCAATAAACTAGCATTGATAAAAAAAAAAAAGATTTTTTTTTTTTCAGAAAATAGGCTGCACAAGGGGGGTCTTGAAAATTCAAAATCCAACCCCTAAACAAGCAAAACAAAAATAAAAAGACAAGAAAGAAAGAATGATTACAATGTAAGATGATGGACTACTTAAATGATTATTTACTAAAATTACTTAGAAATACATGAAAAATCATCAAAACAAACTCTCAACTTATCCTCTTTAGCTGAGCACATTGGAGAGATTAAAATACACAAAAAAAAAAAAATCAATTTTTAACCCATAATAAGGCTTGGTTATAAAATAGTTTTGATGTAAACAAAAAACTTCTCTTTTCTCTTTCAAAAAAAAAAAAAAAAAAAAAACGCCATACAAGCAAAGTAAAGTTTCCTCTCTTCCTCCCTTCATTGTGGACAAAATTTGTGGCTAAACGAAGTCAAAAAAAAAAAAAATTTCTTCGTCTCCTTCCATCCACTACTAATATCATTTTTAAATAAGAAGAAATAGCCATTCCAAGTATTTTCCAAGGTAAAAACCTATATTTTTTCACTTGTTTCCTAGAAAAAAAAATGATGTTTTAAAAATGTTTTTAAAGTGATGTTTTATCTCCATTCTAGCCCCCTACCTCAAGGATCCAAGAATGATTTAAAACCTTCAAGAGGATCTAAGAACCCACTACTTTTAAAGAGAAAAATGACTTGTAAACCAGTAGTTTACCAAGTTCTTGATAACTTTTCTTTCAAAATGTATTCTTATAAATATGTAAATCTTGGCATGATAAATGGTTAAAATGTTGTTTGCTACCAGTGAGATACTTGCCATGATTTAAAATGGCTAGAAAATATGATTTGTGTATGAAATATGATGAAAAGTATGTTTATGAGATTTTTATGGTTATATGACATGCAATGAGTATTGATGTATGAGAACATGAGATTATGATATGTTGATATGTTATGTCGTCTGTTTAATGGAAGCATGAATGATGAGGAAAATATTTTGACATCCCAAATAGGCTAAAATAAAAATTAATGACCATTAAGTACCAAAAATAACATTTTGGTATAAATGTTAATAAATTGGAAAATAATATTTTAAGTGAGATTTTCAGACTTATGTAGAAGAAGAAAATATTACTCTTGACATAAGCAAAAAGAAGAGCTCAAGTTTGGTCAGAAATAAAAATTTTAAAATGATGATTTTACCCTAAAGGAGTAAAATCATAATTTCACCAGTGTAGAGACTTTATTTGAATCCAAAACTTTCCAGTCTTGATTAGAGACTTAAAATAGACCTTGCTGTAAATTTTGGTAATAAACAGATAAGAAATGACCAAAACACCATTTTTGGGGTCAAAACGCAAGTACAGAAAAATTTAGAGTAAAAAACGTAAATAAAAGAAACCTATTAAAAATGAGTCGTGTTCTTGTGAGAACATTTTATAAGGATATTGAGTATAAAAAACGTGAACCCAAGGGATATTGGGAACTAATTAGGGCTAAATAAGGACTAAAATGTAAAAAATAAATAAATAACGGGTCAAATTATAATCTGCTTAGACTATAATTAGACAGCATCATTGTTACCCTTAAAACAATATATTAAGCTAAATAAATACAAGAAATAATATGGTTTATGTTATAGTCAAATGAACGACCTTAAAAGACATAAAGAGGGCTTAAATGTAATACTTTCATTTGATTGTGTTTAGAAATGTAATAAGTTACGAAATCTATTTTGAGAGCTTAGGGACACTGTAAATATTATTCTGAGGTTCTAAGATAAATTTTTAAAAGCCATCCAATAAGTCTAGATTAAGAAGGGTATGTCTAGTAGCAAAATTATAATTTTACCAAACTAAGGGGTAAAATGATAATTTGATGGGAAGAACGCTTTGGGCTGTAGGTAGAGGTTTTGTGGACCTATAAAATTGCAAGAGAGATTACTAAATGCTAAGGTCAAAAGATTTAATAAGTTTAAGCTTAACAATACTTGAATCACCAAAATATGGGTAAATTGATAAATTAGTACCTGAGAGCTCGGTGACAAGAAATGAACCCACCACTAGGCTTGCTGAGATGCCACGTAATTGTTGACCAAAACCTGATGAAGACAACAAAGTGTAATGGGCTTTAACGGGTCGAAAACAATAATAAGATCAAAATACTATTTTAAAATGGTTTAAGCCAATTATAAGTAAATGAGTCGTAATAAATTCAATAAGCCCATAACTCACAAAGATGACCCAATATGATATTAAAAGACCATGGTTATCCATGGTCACCTAATCAACCCAAATATGAATAAAGTGAAATTAAGTGAAATAATAAAAAAGGAATTAAGTATTAAATTATTAGCTCTAGGTGTGAATTTTCTCTCATGAAATTCTCTCTCTCATTTCCCTTGTCTTTCCAACCAATAAAGGGCACGTTTCCTTACAGTGGCGTGTGAAATAAGGGTCAATTTGATGAATTAGTTTAAGTTAAAAATTTAAGTTGGAGTTAAAAATTTTTATTAATTTTTTCAAAAAGATAAATTTTTTAAAAAAAAATAAAAACAGAGATAAAAATTTTGAATTTAAAGTCGAACGCGCGAAACGAGTGCTTAGCATTCACATTTGTTGCCCACCATCATTTCTCCTCGTCCTAGCCAGCTATTTTGCTTTTAACTTTTTCATTTTTTATTTTCAATCCTTTTCTGCTTTATTCCGTGAAGTGCTTTCTCCTTTATTATAATTTAATAAATAAGCTGTTTAATTTCTTTCTAGATTTGCAAAAAAGTTCTCTCTTGTGAAATAATGCCGACACAGCAATAACACAAAGGGAACCCCTAAACTTTCCTTTCTTTTTCCCCTGTTTGACTTTCTTTTCATCTGCTTGTAAGTCTGTTTCAAACAGAGATCTGACAAAACTTTTCCTTTCTTCCCTTCCTTCCTTCCTTCCTTCAACAAAGACAATGGCTGAAGTTGTTGCCGGAGCTTTGCTGTCTGCTTTATTTCAGACGCTGTTTGAGAAGCTGGCTTCTCGAGATCTGCGGAGCTTCTTTCGGGGACTAAAAGTGAACGAAGGGCTGCTGCGGAAGCTGAAGATCGCGCTGTTGTCTGCCAACCAAGTGCTGGATGATGCTGAGGTGAAACAACTCACAAACCCAAATGTGAGGAAGTGGCTTTTCGATCTCAAAGACACCATTTATGAGGCCGAAGATGTGCTGGAGGAGATCAACTATCGAGCTTTGAAGTACGAGCAGAGAGGCAAACCGAGAAGCAAGCCGTTGAGTAAGAGGCTCCAATCTTGTCTTAATTGTTTCAGTACGTTTGATGAAGCAATAGAACGTAAGATAGAGGAGATCCTTGATAGGCTCAAGTTTATTGTTGAACAAAAAGACGTCCTCGGTTTACAACAAGGCGTAACAAGTAGGCTTTCGCAAAGATTGCCTGCTTCCTTGGCAAATGAATCTCATGTTTATGGGAGGGATGATGATAAGAAGAAAATCATGGAGCTATTGCTATCAGATATTGGTGGTAGTAGCAACAAGATCTCTGTGATTCCCATAACGGGCATGGGTGGCGTAGGCAAAACGACCCTTGCTCAGCTGGTTTATGGGGACAAGAGAGTGCAGAACCAGTTTCATGTCAGATCATGGGTTATTGTATCGGATGAATCCGACGTTTCAAAAATAGCTAAAAAAATCCTTGAAGAGATTACCTCTAAAAAATGTGAAACTGAGGATCTTTATCAACTTCAATGCAAGTTGGAGGAGGAATTGAGTGGCAAGAGGTTTCTCTTTGTTCTGGACGATGTATGGAATGAGAACTACATGCAATGGGATGCCTTGCTGAGTTCTTTCCAATCCGGAGCACATGGAAGCAGGATCATTGTGACAACACGCAGTGAAATTGTTGCGAATGAGATGGGAAATCTGCCAACATATCCCTTAAAGACAGTATCTGATGATGAATGCTGGAAGTTATTTGCAGATCATGCGTTTAAAAATGCAAGTTCGGAGACATACCCAGAATTACAAGCAATTGGCAGAGATATTGTTAAGAAGTGCAAGGGTGTTCCTTTAGCTGTCAAGTCTCTTGCCGGTCTCCTACGCTCGGTTTTGGATCCCAAGGAGTGGAAAGCGATACTGAATAGTGACATATGGGAGTTGCATTTACGTGGTAAGCTCAGCAACAATATTTTGCCTTCGTTGTGGCTGAGCTACCATTATCTGCCTTCGCATCTAAAGCGGTGCTTTGCTTACTGTTCGATGTTTCCGAAGGATTATGAAATGAACGAATTAAGAAAGAAAGAAGTAATACTGCTGTGGATGGCGGAAGGGCTTCTGCAATGTCCTGGAAGTGAAGAACAACGGATTGAGGAAGTTGGGAACGAGTACTTCCAAGATTTGATATCAAGGTCGCTGTTCCAGCCATTGGGTAAGGTTAAGTCGACTATCTTAATGCATGACCTCATTCATGATTTAGCAATGGTTGTATCGGGTGAATTTTCTATTAGGTTGGATGACAACGACAAAGTTAAACTTTCTAGCAAGACTCGTCATTTTTCATATTCCAAATTAGAGGACTTGGAGAATTTTGATGAAGGTTTGTCAGATGCTAAGAGTATCCGCAGTTGCTTGCGATTGTCACCAAGTTATTATGATCGTGAATCGCCAATTAGAGTGCCACGGTTGGAAACGTTGCTAAGGGTAGGAGGATGCTTAAGAGCTCTTTGTCTATCTAGATGTGGTCTCACAGTATTGCCTGATTCAATTGGCAATTTAAAGCATCTGAGATATTTGGACGTATCGCGCAATTTTAATCTTGAAGAGATACCGAACACGCTTTGTGGTCTATATTATTTGCAGACGCTACGATTATCATGGTGCACAAGGCTAACTCAATTGCCAGCTGACATGGGAAACCTAGTCAATTTGCGCCACCTCTATATCGAACAAGTACCTCTCAAGAAGATGCCACCTAATATGTGCAATTTGAAAAATTTGCAGACACTAAGTAAATTTGTTATTGGCAAAAATGGAGGCTCCAGCATTGAGGAGTTAGGTGGGTTACATTTTCTATCTGGAGCACTGGAAATCTCAGGGCTTCAAAATGTTGATGGCGTTCAAAATGTTCGGGAGTCTTATTGTTGCAACTATCGTGTATTGCCACCACTTGGTCAACTACCTTCTCTCCAAGAGCTTTACATTTATCGGTGTCATGGTGTGGAAAGAATAGGTGCTGAATTTTACTCTGATGGTAGTTTCTTCAATATTCACTACAACAAAAAAGGCCTTCGATGACATTTAGAAAATGTCGTCAAAGAGATTTGACGACATTTTTGCAAAAGTCATTGAATGGGGGTGCCGTGAAAAGTCTATAACTTTTAACGACATTTTTTCAAATGTCATAAAGGATGTCGTTATTTCATTTTCTACGACACTGGAATACAGTCATCAAAATATTTCCATTTTCATAGATATATTTTCTACAATGGCCAAAAAATGTCGTGAGTAAATCTTGTCACCACATTTAGTTAATGTCGTGAATTTGTATTTTCAAAAGAACAATAATTTTTTAGGAAAAAAAATTCATTAATTTTCTTGGTAGAAAATAGAATTTTCATTTTTTATAAATTATAATTTCCTCATGAAAATTTGAATTTAATATAATATTTAGATACTAAATCTCATAACAAGAATCACCTGAAAAAACTCACAAGAATAAAACAATTCTCATGTTCTATATATCATTTACATGCAATTATACAAAATACATTTTAATCTTATAATTTCTTTGGCTTCTCCCCGGGCCTTCAACATACAGATTAATAAAAAATAAAAAATAAATAAAAAAGGGCATCGTTTTGGGTCTTCTTCTCCTTTTTGATCTGAAACATAGCATCTCGGGTAGAATAGAGGACAGAACATCAACGAAATCATCAGGATCACAATCTTCTGCTGGTACTTTTGTCTCAAGCGTTCTTTCAATCATTCTCTCTCTAGGTTTCCAAGCCGACGTAGTTAAGCCATTTGTTTTCCTTTAGTTTTGCCTTCTAAACCTTTCACTGCCTGAAAAAATCAAGAGCCCATAGAAAGAAATTAAGCCTCTGTTCAAATACCCGTTAAATGGATTCATGCAAAATAATAATAATAATAATAATAAGAAAAGAACAGAAAAAAAGAGCCCAATAAAAGTACCTTCACTTCCTTGGGGAAGGTGAAATCGGCCTCCACCACATGTAGGGGGATTACTGCAAGAATTTGATGCGTTGCCGAACGAAACCGTAACAGAGGCTCTAATCCGGGCGATTGGATGGCAAATATGAGTGTTTGATTTTGATCTGGCGAACAACCGCACCAAGGAATTGCAAAACCAATTATGATGAATTGAAAGCAAAGAAATAAGACGATAAATGAAATTACCTGTTAGCAGCAAGACGTGCTGAGATTCTTGGGTGAAACAATTAAAGGGAAGAGGAGTAGAAAGAAGAAAGTTGTTTTTAGAAGAAAGTTGATTTTATGTTAGTGAAACTGAATGATTTGAACGCGTAAACAGGATTCCTATATAACTGATAATCCAAAGTTCAAATTCCGAAATAAAGCGCCAAAATTTAAGTTTTTTTTACGAAGAATTCAAGCGCCAACTACAAAATTTTTAGTTTACCTCCTTTTCTTGCAGCAGTTTGCCTGCAGGTTTACTATTTTAAATGTAACTTTAATTATAATCATAAATGAAAAGGTCAGTTATCCATCCTTTTTTTTAGGAATTTTCTTTTCGAATGAAGTTACCATATATAAATATATTAATTATATATATATAAATATATACATAATTATAAATGTAAATCACCACTCCTTCTTCTTCTTCCTTTTTTTTTTTTTTTGGGAAAAGGTGATCACCATTCTTCCGTACATATTTATGTACATCCTTTCCAAAATAAACAAAGTTATTTTTAAAATAGAAATGCATAAACAAGATATTTTTTTAATTTACTTAAATTCAAAGAATTCTGATTTAAAATAACTAAACAAGGAAAGGATACGTGAACTATTTTTAAGTTACATATTATCACAAATTCGTTTCTATTCTAATTTTTAATTTACTATCCCTTTTTAATGTATTCAATATCTTATTTAACTATTCCTTCAAAATTTGAATTCTAAATATAGAAAAATATAAGTGTCAGTTAGATCATAAATTGCATTTAAATATTTATTAAATCTGAAATACTTATATTCAAATGTAAAAATTAAATATGTGTTTGAATAGTTTTTATTAATAGAAAATTTTGATATTGTAAATGTAAAATAAATAAATAAATAAATAAATGATACCTCTTTTTAAAAGGGAAAATAAATATACATTTAAGTTGAATTGTTGTGAAATAGTGAATAGTCCATTTGGTAAAGCCATATGAATAATAAGATTTTGGATATAAAAATTTGTATTGAATCATTTAATGTTCTATAATCATTTGAATTGTCAATTAAAATCATGTTTGGATATTCATAATATGAAAATAAATATTTGAAGAAAATATTTAAATTTGTACTTGGATAGATATTGAAAATTAACGAATCTTATAAAATCTCAATCTAATAAGATATGGATAGGATTTTGTTCATCACTTCACTCTAAATGCATAAGAAACATTGATATTCGTGATGGGTATGTTATAACTTGTATATATTAGACTGAACCTAGGTTCAGTCTAATATATACTAAAGTAATATTAATTTGTGTAATAATTTTAATTTGCTCTAAATTAATTCACTTTGACTGATATTCTTATAGATATTTTAATATTGAGTGATAAATGGTTGCATCTTTGTACAAAATATATTTTGAATGTCAAAGGGTTAGACAGCGCGTGCTAACAACTTCACTCGACAAATTAGAGATACAGTACAAGATAATGAACCATCCACTTATCTGATCTCCTATCAAAAGGGTTAAAATTCTATTTTGTCTTCAAAAATTTGTTCACCATTTTCTTTTCTTCCATCTTTCACCTTTACTCAACATAGCATTAGAGATTAAAAAAAAAATAGAACCACAAAAGAGAAAACAAATAGAAATAGAACTAGATACTTATTATGTTTCTATCTTTATTCTAAATACTTATCCATTCTATCCTTTTTTAAAAAATAATAAAATAAAACACATTCAAACCTAAAATACAATCATACAATCTTTGTCCACTACCAACTTCATCGCATAGCCCCAATGTTCTTTACTGTTGATATTTCTTTACCTAAGAATCCTTCTCCTAGTTAACTTTTTATTTTATTTTATTTTCTTCTACGTAATTTTTCTAAAAAATTTCATATAATGCATCTAAATAGTAAATACACCTATATCCCATCATCTATCTACTTCTATCAACCTCGCTTTTAAACTTCTTTTAGGTAATAATTTGGGGGGAAAAAAAACTTAAAATATTTCTCTTTTAAATTATTTGTTTCAGAATTTTATACTTTTTTTTCTTTTTTGTTAAGAACCCGCACTATTTTATTCTTCCCGTAGGTTACTTTTCTCATATTTTTAAATTACGACTACAAAGATTTTTTTTAAACTGTCATTTGAAGTATTATATACGTACCTTGGAAAAAAAAAAAAAAAAAACCTCTATCTCATCTTCTTCCACTTCTGAATTTTCTTCAACATGTTTTTTTTTCCTTTTTTTTTTTTAGTTGTTAAGTTTACAAAAAAAAATAATCTTGATTTGTTCTATTTTAAATTACTTTTTAAACGAGTTTTTAACATACATTTTTTTAAAAATATAATTGTTCCAGGTTCTCTAGTTTTTTTTTTTTTTGCCCCATTTAAAAAAAAAAAAAAGAAAAGAACAACCGTTCGTGCCAAAACCAGCTCTTCTTTGTGCCCGCCAAATCAAGCCTACCACAATCGCTTAATCTCATCTAAGTTATCTTCGACAAGAATCATCTCATAAATTTGATGTCATTAAAAGTACCTATTTCATATATTTGAATCTATAATATTGATAAAGAAAATCAGATTTCCTAGTTAGAATCTACTATTTTGAAGATTATCCATACATTTAAATTCAAATATATAATTTTTTTGTATTTTAAATGTTGTCAAATGTTATCTTTTAGAAGGCTATAAATACATGTTAAGTGGCCTCTGGAAACCCCATCTTATTCTTTGGTATGTTACACTATTTGTAATTCTGAAAATAGTGAAGCTCCCAAATAATAAAGAGGACGTAATTAGTTTTTAGACGATGAACCTCTATAAATCTGTGTTCACTACTTTCATGCAAGATTACTCTTTCTTCTAAATACTCAAAATATTAAGATTAACATAAAAAAAAAAAGGTATTAGACAATATCATAAATTAAAAAAAACAAAAGACAAATATCATTATAATGAACCAGTCAACAAGAAACAACGAGAAAATTGTGTAAACAACATCTCAAATAGACATTTAATGACAAATTTTAATATTTGTTTGAATACTTTTACCGTTTATAATTATTTAAGAGTAAGTATTAAAAACTGAAACTATTATTTAAAATTTAGAGACAAAATAAAACAAAAATTTTTAAAGTTTAAAGACAAAATAAGATGACACTTATATGCATAGACACAAATAAAGATATTCTAAATATATTTAATATTTCGAATTACTTTTATGGATAATAGAATAAAAATAATTAGAAACCAAAAAAATCTACCGCCCTTATTGTTTTTTTCTTTTTTTGCTAAAGTATAAGTATTATTATTATTGTTATTATTATTAATTAATTAATTAATTTCTAAGAATATTACTCAAAGAAAAATTTAATTTCTAAGAATATTTTTGTTTCTTATTTTATATATATACGCACACATTCTCTTCGTTACCCATATCTTCCCGATCTAGACTATCTCTTTTCTTTTCCCATTTGAGTAGATGAAACATCCCAAGATTCTAACTAATTCACTCAATAAACCCTTCTTACCCCCACGAACGAAAAAAAAAAAAAAAGAAAAAGCCCCGCCAAAAGCAGTCCCATCTTCCCCGCCAAATCAAGCGCGCCAAAACCCGTAACTGTATAATCTCTCATATTCCGCCTCTATTTCTCTTCCTCACATTTTCTTGATTCTCTCCTATCCTCCCTCTTCTTCAAACACCAAAAACAAAAAAAAAATAGTGTTGATACTCTCAGTCAGTAGAACCCGAAGAAGCCACCACCGTCGACCCCAGTTGAAGCCCACTATCGAGGCGTTGCCAATCGAGACAAGTGGCCGTCGCACTCACCTGCCTCAATTCCAACTTGTCGCACCTTGCCGGCACAATCGTGGTCGTTGTGAGATTTTACGCCCCCCAATCCTCTGTTGAACGAATTTTAGTAGGGTGCATCAACTGTTTGTTGAAATGCCAAATTGGTTTGCTATTTTTTTTTTTTTTTGGTTACTGAGACTCATTTATCGTAGACCCAAGAATGAAGCAAATTGTACCAACTCTTGGTTAATATATCTATATATATATATATGTTTTTCTGTTTGTTTCTTTGACTTTTTAAATTGGAATTCTGAATTGAAATGTTTCTAGTATGGATTCTGAGATTATTAGAGCAATTGCACCTCAATATCTGGATGTGTCAGGATCTTTATAGGCTGCCTCATCTCTGCAATTTTGCCCACTTGTTGCTCATGTAATGTGTCTTGTTCGTTTTCGATGGCTATGCTCTGTTCTCTGTTTTGTCGTCGGGCTGGTTTCTTTATGTATTCTAGTTAGAAGCTTATTGGTATAGAATGTTAATTCTGTTTTTGTACTTGCTAGTGATATCCACTTGTATTTGCATAGAATTGTATCTTTTTTGTGACTTTGGCATAGTTCATATATTTGTTATATCAATCAAAGATTGTTATGCCAAGCCTATTTGCGCTAGAGGTGACTCCGGTCCTCTATTACTTATTTGGTGATCTTGGAAATTGATGAAAGATGTTTTGTTTTTTTGGTCACAAAAGTCATTCTTATCGGAATATCTCCAAACTATGTTGGTTGTAAATATGATTCTATGTCCTGAAGTGTATTTCTCTGTACTTAGGTTTGCATATATGCATTTTGCAGCAAGTTTCAATGGGAATTTCAGGTATAAAATATGACGGATGCATTAATTTTTAATTACTAATAGACCAAGAAGAAATGAAATTAACTCTTAAAATTGGATGAAAATAAAGCAACACAATGAAGAGCTCAAATGATTTTTTTGAAAACAATGTTAAAATCAACATCGTACCATAAATTTTTGATAAGTTAGTTTGAGGGAAATTTATATATTAGATATTTTTGATAAATGGTTGAGCTTGATTTTTTAACTTTATGAACCGTCCTTAAAAAAACAAGACTATTGAGATGAAAGTGGTGAAATTTTTTTTCTTTCCTTAAAGCGGATTAAGTTCGTTAGATTATGCTTATTTTCACATGTTGACAATTTTTTTTGTTTTTATTTTGTTTTGTTCTTGTTAAGTAGAAATTCGTGAAGTGAAATACACGTAAAAATCCACACATTTGTAGGCATTTTTATATCATCTTGTTTATGCAATAAAAAAAACTTGACGACATTTTTCTCTTGAATGTCGTAAAATAGTGTCTTCTACGACATTTGGCAATAAAATGTCGTTTAAGAATCATTTTACGACATTTTAAGAAAAATGTCGTAAATTTTATGTCGTTAAAAGCACTTTTTGTTGTAGTGATTAAGCCATTTAGATCTTTAAAACGGTTGGAATTTGAACATTTGTCAAAGTGGCAAGAGTGGTCGTTTCCTGAAAACTGTGAAGATGGTGAATGTTTCCCTAGTCTTGAGCATCTAAGAATCAAGGATTGTCCCAAGCTAAATGTATGCTTACCAGACAACTTTCAACACTTTCCATGTCTTGAAGAGTTGAGAATTGAAGATTGTGAAGAGCTCCAACGCTTTCTGGGGGAAGGGCTGCATGCTCTGACTTCTCTCCATTTAAAAAGGCTTCCAAAGCTTGAAGACCTCGGTAAGGGCCTTCAACATCTTATCTCCCTTAAAGAGTTGAGTATTCAAGATTGTGAAAACCTTCAGTGCTTGTCCGAAAATGGACTACCCACGTCTCTAACTTCTCTCCGTTTAGAAAGGCTTTCAAAGCTTAAAGACCTTGGTAAAGGCCTTCAACACCTCATCTCCCTTAAAGAGTTGAGTATTCAAGATTGTGGAAACCTTAAGTGCTTGTCCGAAAATGGGCTACCCACGTCTCTAACTTCTCTCCATTTATACAAGCTTCCGAAGATTGAAGACCTTGGCAAGGGCGGCCTTCAACACCTCATCTCCCTTGAAGAGTTGAGTATTCAAAATTGTGAAAACCTTCAATGCTTGTCCGAAAATGGACTACCCACATCTCTAACTTCTCTCCATTTATACAAGCTTCCGAAGATTGAAGACCTTGGCAAGGGCGACCTTCAACACCTCATCTCTCTTGAAGAGTTGAGTATTCAAAATTGTGAAACCCTTCAGTGCTTGTCCGAAAATGAGCTACCCACGTCTCTAACTTCTCTCTGTTTATATGAGCTTCCTAAGCTTGAAGACCTTGGCAAGGGCGGCCTTCAACACCTCATCTCCCTTAAAGAGTTGAGTATTAAAAATTGTGAAAACCTTCTGTGCTTGTCCGAAAATGGGCTACCCACGTCCCTAACTTCTCTCTATTTAGAAGAGCTTCCAAAGCTTGAAGACCTTGGCAAGGGCAACCTTCAACACCTCATCTCCCTTAAACGGTTGAGTATTAGAAAGTGTGAAAACCTTCAATACTTTTCCGAAAATGGGCTACCCACGTCCCTAACTTCTCTCTATTTAGAAGAGCTTCCAAAGCTTGAAGACCTTGGCAAGGGCAGCCTTCAACACCTCATCTCCCTTAAACAGTTGAGTATTGGAAAGTGTGAAAACCTTCAATACCTCTCTGAAACTGGGCTACCCACGTCCCTAACTTCTCTCTATTTAGAAGAGCTTCCGAAGCTTGAAGACCTTGGTAAGGGCAGGCTTCAACATCTCATCTCCCTTGAAGAGTTGAGTATTGAAAATTGTGAAAACCTTCAGTGCTTGTCTGAAAATGGACTACCCATGTCTCTAACTTCGCTCCGTTTATACGAGCTTCCGAAGCTTGAAGACCTTGGCAAGGGCAGCCTTCAACACCTCATCTCCCTTGAAGAGTTGAGTATTCGAAATTGTGAAAAGCTTAACCTGCGGTGCTTGTCAGAATATGGCGGCTTAAAAAACCTCATCGCACTTAAAGATCTGGCAATTATTGATTCTGAAAAGCTTCTGGGCTTGCTAGAAGAGGGATTGCCCCCATCTCTCACTTCTCTCTGGATCGATGGGTTTCAAAACCTTAGAGACCTGACTCGAATGGGCTTTCAACACCTCATCTCCCTTGGACGCTTGACAATTTGGAATTGCAGAAATCTGCAGTGCTTGCCTGAACAGGGGCTGCCCTCGTCTCTTTCTTCTCTTGATATCTCTGAATGTCCTTTGTTGAATCCACGGTGTCAGAAAGTGACAGGCAGTGATTGGCATAAGATTTCCCACATTCCTTCTGTTACGATCGACGGAATTAGCATTGCCTAGTGTTTTTGGCTATTTGGTTTCCAAATTTTCAGGTATTTTTCAATTTCTTATTCATTTACCATTCATAATTTGTTGTTTTCATTCCTCTTGTGCATTTTGAAGAAATTACCAGGTCCGTGTTTTTTTTCCCCCTCAATTCAAGTGCTCTACAATTTTAACCTATTTTTCAAATTTTCAAGTTTTAAGTTTCCAAAACAATCAGTTGTTAAATTTTAAAAATATTGCAGATGGATCGCAATTGCCCACTCACGACAATTTCTCTTAATTATATGAACTTTCTTTGTTACTGCTGGTTTATTCAATATCTGATCTGTTTTCTCTATTTTTCAAAATCTTTTATCTCTGGAATCTATTCGATTTGTACTAAATCTGTGCTCTGCAACTAAAAAAAAATTGAAAGACCACTCATTTCGGTGATCGAGAAACAAAGATAGTTGACTTATTTCAATGTGAAGTTCAATGCTTTTTTGCTTACAGAGCTAGTTTACTTTGTTCAGGTTAAAGGTCCCGGTTCCCACAAACTACAGTCATAATTTGCTGCCGAGATTTGCATCACAAGTTGATCTCCCTATCAATTCATATCTTTCATTTCCTATACGTCACTGCGACTTTGATAGTCGTGATTCATTGCTTAGTTTATGTTGGAATCTATCCAAGGTAATTGACGCTTGTTTTCCCTCTCCGGAAAGCAAAATGTCTACATTTCTGTTAACATCTCATTTTACTTTTAGGAGCTTGATTACATTGTAGAAAACCTGTTTATATCGAACTTTCGAGATGTTGATGTTGTCGTTTGGCCTATTTGCAGATGATGGGGGGTTCTGGCTGCTGCCGCTCCTCCAAAAGTCGACTATGCCACTAACCATGGATGGTCCAAATGAAAATGGATTAAAGGCGGCATCTGCATCTGCTGTAGAGTATAGGATGCTCTAGTTTAAAAGATTTGTGATTTATTCTTCAGCTACTCAAGAAGCATGAACAACTGAGAAAATTGTTCAACCAAAACCAGTTGAGTGCAATACCGAGCCTGAAATTCAAGGATTGAGGATATATTTAAAGATGTGTAAATGACATATTTTTAGGAGGTATGTGCTGCATTACCTTGTTTGATTAGAATATATTTGTGATTTATTGAATTTGTTTGATACTAATTAGTAAACACGTATATCTTAAGTATGTGATCTTTTTTTCTTTCATCAAGTCAACATGGTTAGACGATATGGTTTGCAAACCTTTCTTGTTTAGGATATTAACGGAGAATTAGTTAAATTTACTTATATATGTATATATGTATATGTTTTGTATATGATCTGTCTTTTGGAATACTTGCTAAATAGATGGTCATTGTTTCATTTTAGTTTGGAATATTTGCAGTTAAATATGGTCTCGCCTTTTACCATTCATCCATAGCATCTTGCATTGTTGGCTCACCAGTATCACTTCTTATGGCTGTGCTTCCCGGAATCGTAATTTTCATGGTCAATCCGATCAGTGGAAATTTACACAGGTAGATTGGAAAAAAATGCATATATTGTAACATCGGTTTGTTTTTCTTTATCCTGTGAATGTCACATGTTGCTCCACTTTCTTCTGAGTCAGGGAAGGAACCTTAGGACCACCATATATGTAGTTGGGAGCTCTCATATTCTACTTGTTCCACAAAATGTGAGAGACTAGAAGTTGAACCCTTGATTGTCTGGAATTTCGACATACCTCATCTCTATTAAAGCGTGTAACTGTTAGCAACGAGAAACGCTGCTCTCATCTCTGGCTTCTTTTCATATATTTGCAATACTACGTTGGTCACACGGTGTCAGAAAGGGATGGAGATTTTGAATTGGTGGAATTAGAATGGTGATTGTTGTGCATTCAGTTAGCTTTCCAAATCCCCAGGTATTTGTTTTTAAATTCCTTATAATTTAAAGAACAATACTTGGATTTCATTTAACTTAAAACTTGTTGTGGATCAAAAGAAAAAATTAATCAATTCATGCTATTGCAGAAGCAAGAATTCCCTTGCAAATGTTGAATTCATAAGAAATCAATTATTTACAAATCCACCAGTTATGTAGTTTGAAAGCTTTTTTTTTGTCCTTCCATGTTGACAGATGCAGGGGGCATGAGGATTATCAGCTAATGCAGAACAAAAATGAAGAGACTCTTGTTACACTTATCAATGGGAGAGAGAGAGAGAGAGAAAATAGATGCAATATTTAGGAGCGTCTTGATCTAGTCCAGCCTGTAGGTTTTGATCTCCCGGATCACAAAATTTTGGTTGCTACATCAGGCATGCAATAAATTCTCTTTGTCGGGCCATTACGATATATATCAATAAATATATGAGACCCCAACTTAATTAAAAAAAAAAAAAAAAAAACCTCACAATAATAATTAACAAGAACAGTTCATCAAAACCAGAGGGGCTTTCTCTCTCAAACATCAAACCTTAAAATCATAGGTGAATCTTAACTCGCTAGAGTGCTCCTAAATCTTTCATGATTATTGCTCTGAGCCACGATTTCTCCTCACCATTCTGAACTTCCTTGCGTTTTCATCCATTGCAAAGCAATTTGAGTGCATGTGTTGCACAAGCGAGAAGAAAGGATCTCCATCCACAGATAGAACGTTCGTGTACTATCAGTCATAAATACCCATTTTCCAGTTTTGAGGTATTTTGCATTTTAATCAACAATTTTTCCCGGAAAAACTTCTCTGAGAATTTTATTGCTCAAGTTATGGTTCAATTAGCTTTTTCTATTGTTCTTCTGAAAAGTAGGGTTTGAATAACGTGATTTGACTGTAGAAGAGATTTTTTGCATTTGTTTGAAGATGTGAGTAGTTGTTTGTTTTAGGTTGCAGTAGTTTTTATTCAAAAAGAAAGATAACAAAATCTTGGGAGTTTTTAGTTTAGTTTGTGTCAGCAAGAGCCCAGTAGTTGGTAGTGCTTTAAGAGAAACTTGGGAGTCTTTTCCAAAAGACACTCTTGGGAGTGATTTTTGAGGGCTGATTTTCCCTTCCATTATAATTTTTGGCTACAAGAGTGTTGGGTAATACTAAGAGAATTTTTTGTTTTTTTATTTTATTTTTTATTTTTTGAAAATTAAAACTAAGAGAATTTTAAGATTTAAGTTAAAAGAAGAATCCCCTCCCAAGTTTCTTCTGATTTTGAATTCATGACTAGGAATTAGCCTCTACACTGTAATGAAAATTTCATTGGCCTAAACTACCTTAAACTATTGATAAAATACCATTACCTATCCTTCTTAACCCTTACAATATTTCTCTCGTTTTCCTCTGTCTAGTTGCCGCCCTTCACCTCCAGAGGAGAGGAATCGAATTCTCAGCCATAACACTTATCAACTGTGAGTGAATTCTTAAGGTAATTTCTTTCTTCCTTTTTTTCTTCTTTTGATTTTTTTTTAATGTTGCAGAATTTTATTATTTTTTTAACTCTTTTCTTGTTTTGACGAATTAGATTTGTTTTTTTTTTTTTTTGGTTTTTACCGTTCTGCGACTGGGTGTTTACATTAGTATACATTTTTTCCCCTCAGTTGATTTTAAGATGTAGCTTCCCTATTGCTTGTCTTTAAGGTCTTGTTTAGACCTCTTTGTGATTCTTTATTTTTTGTTTCTCTGCCCATCTCTGTTTCTTCCTCTGTGTTTGTTTGGGTGTTTTCAGAATGAGAGTGTTTTCAATTATATATATTTTAATGAAAACGAGAATACTTTGTGGACTACTATTAAGTTGAGGTCAGTTTGGTTTAGATTTTTTATTCTCCCTCTCTCTCTCTATAATTTCCTAGGAAAAAGATAAGATAATCAAGCAATGGAGGATGGAGGTCAGCTTGGTTTAGATTTTTTGTTGTTTAGCTTTTTTGGATGGATATATAGACTGTAAGAATATTATTAATGGCTCAGATTCTTGGATTTGCTGGGATACATTTCTCATTTATATGTACGAAAACTTATTCAATGCCTTGCTTGTAACAGGAAATTCCTATGTTGATGGAGAGAGATTGGCTACGGATTAACAGGTAAATAAAATAATGTAAGATATGCAATAATATGTTCTTATAGGAGAATTCTTTAGCTAGATAATGTGATGTTATTATAACAATTATAGAGCTACTAAGGAGTATATAGAAGGAGCACGGAATTTTGTAAAGATGGCAGAGAAAGAAATTTGTTATCCGGAAAAGATGTTATGTCCTTCCAAAGATTGTTGAAACTTGCATCGCCAATGGATTGATAGTGTTTTTGCTCACTTGGTCATAACTGGAATGGATCAAACATACACAGAGTGGTTTCATCATGGGGAACAAAGCTATACAAATGAAAAAGTTTTTAGTAACGTGTTACCCAAGGATAATGTGATGCCTAGGTCCACGTACTCGGTGAAAAAGTTTTTGCAGAAATTTGATTTGAGATATGAAAAGATTCATGCATGCATGTTTCAATGATTGTTGCTTGTTCAGAAAAGATTATGAGAGCTTGGAAGAATGTCCAAAGTGTTGTGCTTCAAGTTGGAAGGTAGATAAACTTACAGACAAGATCCGAGTAGGAGAACCAGCTAAGATGTTGAGGTATTTTCCCATAATACCGAGGATTAGAAGGATGTTTAGATCCAAAACAATGGCTGAGAATTTAAAATGGCAATTTTTTTCGTCACATAAACATTGGTAAAATCTTTTTCTTTGCTTCTGATTGAACCATTCAAAATAGTATATTATTCTCTTATATTACATCAATTTCCTCCCTTTGTAGGTTCTCACATTCGTGGCTGATCAAAAGAAGAGGAAACTTTGTAAACTTAAGTCAATTGACGAATTTTCTGCAGTAAGGAAGCAACCTGCAGTCATACGTACAGGCAAGTTGTTAGAAATGCTTAATTGGAAAAAGAGATCACTTCGCAAGAAGTTGAGTCATAACGATGAGTTGCAAGCCGCGAGTGAGGAAGACAATAGAGAGATAGACCCAACTAAATATTTCCTTGAAAGACCAACTACTTGGAAGAAAAATTCTGTGTGTGTATATGCAGCCCAAATGAAAGTAGCAACAAATTCACTTGCAGGCATGTCTAGTAGGTCATTTCGCAAGATGATAGTGAGGGATGACTCTCCTGAACTCGAGGAAATTGATGCCCTAGTAGATTCCCCTAAAGTTGAAAGGCAATCTGTGGTTACAACTAATCTGAGAGAATGTCTACGAAGCACTATTGAAAATTAGCTATTTTCAGAAGTAATTCCTTTATCCAAAAAGGGGCCATCATTCCTAGGATCACTTGACAATGATAACAGATCCATAGTAAGAGAAAGACACGATTCATCTACCAGTCAAAAAAGGAAATCCCTTCGTTTAGATACCATAAGAGGAAATTCTCGAGAAGTGGATGAGCCATGAGCTGATGGGTAATGTTGAGCCACCAGAAAAAGACCCTGAAGTTGCTGATGTAGAGTCTATGGAAGAACCACAAAGACTTAAACGAAAAAGAGGTATAACAAAATTGAAAAATGTTGCAACGGAAACTAATGATCGGATTGAAGTACAGTTCAGCACAATAGGTCAAGCAGTTGGTGACAGATCGATTAGTTTGTCTTCATTTTTAGGGTTACTTGTGAGAGAGATTGTTCCTGTAACAATTGCTGATTGGAGGAAGGTTACCGAAGGGATGATGGAGGTTTTGTGAAAATCTGTTCAGGTATGAAATTGATCTATAATTTTGTGAGCTTTGGAATTTTTTGATATTCTCATTCAATGAATTACATGGGTACATATACAAGGAGGATCATTAGTGAGTCCTCTACAAATCAGGAAACCAAATCCTACAAAATAGGAAACTAACCAAAAAGAAAAATAGCTAACAAATCTCCTAATAATCTGCTATACAATAATTCTCTACAGCTAATATACACCTAACTTCCTATATATAATTCTACATTCCCCCTCAAGCTGGGCAGTATATACTTATCATGCCTAGCTTGGAACACAAGTCGTGGAAGTTAGGACGATGGAGAGCTTTGGTAAGGATGTCTACTGTTTGATGCTGAGTAGGAACATGGTTTAGCGTGATGATCTACTTCTCAACCTTCTCACTGTTAAAATGCCTATCAATCTCAACATGTTTGGTCCTATCATGATGGACTGGATTCTTAGCGATGGCTATGGCTGACTGACTATCACTCTTCATGTTGATAGGACCATCAGTCTTCACTCTAAGCTCTTCGAGTAATCTTTTCAGCTACATTCCCTCACATATTCCATATGCAAGAGACCTAAATTCAGCTTCTGCACTACTCCAGACCACCACTGAATGTTTCTTGCTATGCCAGGTCATAAGGCTCCCCCACACAAAAGAATAATACCCAGAAGTGGATCTTCTGTCAGTTACCGATTCAGCCCAATCGGCATCTATAAATACATCAATAGATCTTGTTGTCGTCTTCCCAAAGAATAGTCCTTTGCCAGGATCATTTTTGAGATGTCGAATGATTCTGAATACTACTTCCAAGTGCTCTTCAGACGGATTGTTCATGAATTGACTAACCACACTAACCAAAAACCCAATATCTAGTCGAATATGAGCTAAATATATGAGTTTTCCCATAAGTCGTTGATACATACCTCTATCCACTATAGTACTACCTGTCCGAGTCCCCAACTTAACATTAGGATCCATTGAGGTGTTAACTGGTTTGCATCCGGCCATACCAGTCTCATTAAGAAGATCTAATACATACTTTCGTTGTGATATTGAGATACCTTTGCTTGATCTTGCATCCTCCATCCCCAGAAAATAATTCAAATGGGCCAAGTCTTTAATCTCGAATTCATTTGACAACAGCTGCTTTAGTTGATTCATTTCTTCCTCGTAATTTCCTGTGAGAACAATGTCATCAACATACACTATGAGAGTAGTTATTGTCTTAATATAATAGATTCAGTTCTTTGACCTCCAATGAGATAAGTAAAAGGTCCACAGAATATATCTTTTCGAAATTAACTTCACCGGTTAAAAAAGTAATCTCGGTAATCTACTAGGTTAACTAGAATCAATATAAACTATCCATGGTCTTTGCTTGACCAGTGTCGTTCACTAGCTTTGGTCACTAGAGAATACTTTGGTAGATTACATATGATAATCTGTCAAATTATTTTTCGTTTTTGACACAGTCGATTATCCCCAGTTCCAGTCACTTGAAAATATTCTAGTAGATTATTTTTTTAATAATCTATCAGATAACTTTTCATTTTAAACAAAGAAAAAAAAAAAAAAAAGTTGACCACTCTACCAGACAATTTTTTATTTTCAAATACAGAGATCAACTATTGGTTGCTGATGTCAATCATTATAGAGTGACATCCTAGATTACATTTAATAATCAACCTGAATATTCTTTGTTTCCGGAGAGTAATCTACTTGATTACTTTACAAAAAATTCTCAGATCCAGAATTATCAAATTGATTACATGGATTTCAGTAGCTTTTTCACCGTTTACACATCAACCAAACAACATAATCTAGAATATCTCATCTCTCTTGTGGTACGAATCAAAATTTGGAAACTAAAAAAACTTTGCTCATCTAGCTTGGGCGTAGACAATAAGACGAGGTATCTCCTCATGAGTTATGTGTGACTCCATAGATGACCAAATTAGCAACTGCGACAAATGATGCACAAAGCAACAAAGATGACGGAGATCCGTCTTTTTATGACCAGCATGGAGGAAAGGGAAGGAGGGAGGGAGAGAGGACGTAGAGAAGAGAGAGAGAGCGGCGAAGGAAAAGAGAGAGATAGGGAACAAAGAAAGGTTAGAGTGAGAGATAGTATCTAAAAAATAGGATTAGGGTTTGTAGGATATTTAATGAGAGTGATGAGGTATTTTAGTCCTTTAACTAGATAGTCAAAGTAGAAAAATTGGTCAATAGGGAACAAACCCAAATCAGTTTTAGTTTGGGACCAAAAAAAAAAAAACGGTCGAAAGCATCTGTATAACACAAATTTAAAGACTATTGCATCAATATGACACTAAAATTTGGTACTAAATCAATATAATACAAATCATACACAAATAAAACTAAAGTTTGTATCATACGGATCAATAAGGAGAAATTTATGTCATGTTGGTCAATGGATGAAAAAAAAAGTGGTTATTTAGGTAATTTTCTCAAAACTTAAAGCATGTACTATGTACATTTTGTGGGCTGTTTCTTCAATTTTCTTAGAATTTTCAGACACAAAACATGTCTACTCTAGGATGAGCTTGATAAAGAATGGATTAGATCCAAATATTGTTCTATTATATTTCTAAATAAGTAGTGGATGGGACTGTGCCACTAATAAATTTTTATTAACAGATAAATTGGGATGTAGATAAGTATACTGTACACACCATACCTTGAACAATACATATGTATTAAAATAGCTTAAAAAATATGTAAATTCAGTATTATATACGAGAGGAAATTGAATATCTGTATCATTGATTTTAAAAAATACGTAAAAAAACACATAAAACAGAATGACAAATTTTCTCACACTAAAATCAGTAAAATAGAGTGTGAAAAAAGTAGCATGTTTGAACTATAAAACTTGAAAACAGAAAAAACAAGGTATAGTTAAAAAAAAAAAAAAGGGAGAGTCTGTGGTAGAGATCTTTCTCTCTCTTCCCTTCTCTCTCTTCTCCTTTCTCTCTCTTCTCCTCTCTCCCACCCCCGGCGGCCTGCAGCGCCCCCCCCTCACAACCCCGACATGAGAAGAGAAAGGCAGAGGGGGATGGGGGTGCCGGGGTTGTGAGGGGGGGCCGCGGGCCGCCGGGAAAATGCAATGTAAACAGATAATGTAAGCTATGTGAAATGGTAAATGGTAAATGGATGTCGTTGGTAAGAGGAAATAAGTTTTTGATAATGTCGTTTGGAGAATTTTGGTTAGCAGTAAAGAAAAAATAAAGTAATTAAGCAGAGGTAAAAATTCGTAGAGTTGTTGGAATGGGGATATTTGGCATTTGCAATTGTGCAGGGAAGTTGTTACTAATGTTGCAGATCAGAGATAAGAATAGGAAGGAGAAATCGGAAGAAAAATATTTGTGAAGAGATGCGAAGTCAAGGATGCGGATAAATTTGGAGGGAAAAAAAAACAAAAGGGAGCCAGAAATTGGCATAGCATAACGAGACAAATTTAGTATGCGATAGGTGCATAGGTTAGGAAGGTTGAGATAAAGTATATTTGTATATTATTTTGATGTGCAAAAGTTTGTATATGGGTATAAACTGTTGGAATAAAAATGCGAAAAAACTGAGAATCTTGTTTGATAAAGAAAAAGATATATAATAGATCTGTGCGTTGCAGAGTTAAATAAATTTGATGTAGAATTAACAGACACAAATGGTGCTTAAAGGTGTCATCGAAAGGCATAGAAAGTGCCCATCAAACAAGCATAGATATATTCGTAGTATCACGAATGGATAGTCATTACATATTAGAACACCGATATAGTATCACGAATATAGTTTGCAAGAAAAAAAAAAAAAAAAAAAAAAGAAAGTAATGTTCCAGAAAAAAAAAAAAAAAAATTTGCAAATCGAAGATTGGCCAGCGACCATCTTCGACTGGCAATGGAGATCAAACCTACAATAAAGCAAGATGTTATTTATTTAATATGTATAATCATGAAAGGTGGGAATCGAGAGTAGAGTGATAAAAAAAAAAAAAAAAACATGCATAAAATGAAGAATCTTCTAAGTGGATTATTAAATAAGTAGCAAAAAACTATATGAACCGAATGTTAAAAATTATGTTGTTATAGATGAATACTGGGACTGTCCATTCAGTTTGCAAGAATGTGATTTAAAGTCTTATGGTATGTATATATAACAGGCATGTACACAAAATTTTAAATAAAGAATGTAAACATAGGAGGCAGAGGTGTGTAAAATGGTTGGAAAATTATATGTAACCTGCACTGTTAGTCTATGTTTGTTTTAGGGTTTATCAAAAAGCATGAAATCGTCGACAAGTTAGGTATGTAGTCAGCTTCCTGGGAGGAACTAGTGATATTATTTCTACATGCTGAAATAGTTGTCTCCTGTTTAATGGCGAGAGAAAGCCATAGCAATGGCTTACGAGGATACCAGTTGAAAAATGGTTGCGTTTCAAGAGAAAGTATCTAGCTTAGAAGAAATTCTATCGAATCTAGTTAGGAGTTCGGTTCCATGTTCCGTGTAAATCCCTCATAGTTTTTAATCATACAAAATATGATAGTACTTATTCATTCTTTTTATTCAATAGAGAGATTCACGAATATAATCTGTTTCGGATACTTTTAAAAAATCATTTATAAAAAGAAAATTCATCGGAATGGAGATGGATTTTAGGCTACAAAATGAGAATGATGTATGGGTTATGACTTGGTGTAATTGAGTATGATATTGCCTGTAAAATGAACCATACTTGTTCAATTTAGACTAATAACTTTAGAAGCTTAAAAAAATAAAAATAGTAATAATAATAATAATAATAATTAAGTTTTATGCCTAATAATCCAAATGCTTCATCAAGATTGTTTACACAGTAATGTACATACATTGAAAACAAATCTTTTCCACAAGCGTTAAAGGCAGAGGAGCAAAATGATTAAAAAAAAAAAAAAGAAAAAATGAGTGATGAAAGATATGCATTTAACCAATTGTAAGTTCACATACGTGGCAAAGTTAGAGCCAACTCAAGTACTTTTATTCTTCTTTTAAAGGAATTAACTAATAATGAACAAATGAAGTTGTTTGAGGACATAGTAAAATTAAAAGTATGTTCAAAGCATACCTACCAATTTATGGAATTTAACAATGAACTAAATGTAAAGCAAGTTTCGTTATTTAAATCATAAAAATTGCTTCCAACTCCCCTATAAATTGAGCTCAAGTTCACTTATTCAAACAACAAGAATAACAACAAGAGAATAAGAGGAAGAAAGAGAGAGCACTGGATCAAAGTTACCCAAAAACCATTGAAGCAACCTAAAAAAAAAAAAAAAAGAGGGAGAGATTAAGAAAAAAAAAAACAAGAAAGTAGTCTAAGGCAACCATATATGATTTAGAACAAAAGCCCTTACCCATAAGGGAGTTAACAGATTAATAAAAATCATGTTAATATTCACTGAAAAATCAAAAGAATAACCCTTCCAAATGTTAAATTCATCGGTAACAATAGAGAGTCTAAATTATATAACAGTAGAATGAACAATCCATCTCCGGTTAATTAATCTAAACTCATAAAAAGTGAAAATCATACTCTTCCCAATCATCCCTATAATATCAATTGATTCAGGTATTACGTTTACTATTAATATTTAATCTTCTATTAAATATGATCACTCCAATTATCTTTTTCTCTATTGTTAGTTTAATTGGGTTGGTATACTTAAGAAACAACAGATTTATAGTAAAAATATGTATATGTATTTGTGTGTGTGTATATATACACACACACACACTTGTTAGTTTCATACATTCACGTCTACGCTCAAAGACATTAAACTAATATTCTATTCATTATTGTTGGGGATTTACATACCTATTTAAGTATTATATTTAAGTATTGGACTAATGATAAATAAGAATTTTACCATTAATCTCATTATTTTAATGTTGAGAAGTCACATACGTGTTTGAATATCTTTTTATCCCAAATATTGAAAGAAATTAGTAAAGTCCCATGCATGTTTGCTATTATGCTTGCCCATGTAACGTATGCGCATATATATATATATATATATATAGAGGGACGTAGGGAGAGTGGGCCTAGGGGGGGTTAAGCCCCCCTCAACTTTTTTTTTTCTTTTTTTCAAAAACTAGCCTATAATGTTAACTGAATTTTAATAATAACCTCCCTTAAAAATAAAAACTTGCTCAAATAACTCTTATCACTCATGATATAGTTATCAACTCTCCTAAAAAAAAGTTCCGGCTTCATCACTATATATATATATATATATATATATATATATATATATATATATCCACATACATAATCAACACATTAAAATAATGATTGGATTACCTAAAATGACTATATAAATTTATTATAAGATTCTCTTTTAGAAGAGATAAAAAATAGTCAAGTAAAAAGGTTGGTAACATTCTAATAATGAATATATTTACTAATCGCATACATTCAGCTTTGAAAGAAAATTAATATTGAACTAATCGATATAAATAATATTCTCAAATTTAAAATTGATTAAGAAGACTCATTCTGAGTCATTCATATTGGACATTATTTGAATATTTGCGTTTAGACATTAACTGAATACCTATGTCATTATTTGGACCCCATTGGACAAACAAAGTTGACATTTTCCTAAATTTATGACCGGACAAATGAACCTGAACTATTAAACTATGATTATGACCAAACTGGATTATACCCCAAACAATATGGAACATGTACACAATAATGATCAAATGACATTTTAATCCATAGATTATTTACTGAATCATAACCGATTCTTTTACAAATTAATATCTAATTAACTGATTCATTATTTTTTTATATTTATGATGGCTTCCGACCTATTTATATCTTTTATATGCTTATTTTTTTACTTGTTTAGTTATTTACTTATTTACTTATCCATATTTTCTTTCTCATTTAAAGAATTATCATGACTTACGCGTTTTTCGTTATACTTATACTTATACTTATACTTATTCTTATCCTTATTTATTTTTTTCATTCAATGGAACTTATTAGTTTATAAATAATCATAGCTCAAACATTTATTTCGGCTTTCTATGCGCTCATAATATTTATATTTTTTTTTTGTAATAACTTCAAAATTTACAATATTAATTCTCTTCTTAAATAGAGAATTAAATTGTAAATTTTACCATTAATAACATTTTTAAATTGGTGACGAGAAAATATAAATATGATATTACTCCCATTTTCTATTTTAATTGGGATTTTGTGAAAATTTTATATGTAAAAATTCATTATATATATAATGAATGAATAATCATAATTTTGTGAATTAAATAAGTGAATTTTATGACATGTCAAGATTTATATACTAAATTAAATTTAACAATCCTACTACAATCTCAACAAAAAAAACAAAAAGGATTTAGGGGAGTGCTCATAACCCCCCCCCCCCCCCCTAGTGGGTAATTACCCACTGGGCATGGCAGTGGGCTTAAAGCCCACTGCCAAAAAAATAAAAAATAAAAAATAAAAAAATTAAGAGAAGGTGTGCCGTGCACCCCTCCCCTTGCTCAGTGGGCCAACGGCCCACTAAGCAAAGCAAGCAGGCAGTGAGCTGCATGCCTGTTGCCAGTAAATTAACATTAATCCGAAAAAAAAAAAAAGATTTTTTTTTTTTTAAGAAAATATGATGCACAAGAAGGGGTTCTTGAAAATTCAAAATCCAATCCCTAAACAAGCAAAACAAAAATGAAAAAACAAGAAAAAAAGAATTATTACAATATAAGATGATGAACTACTTGAATGATTACTTACTAAAACTACTTAGAAATACATAAGGCTTAGTTATTAAATGGTTTTGAGGTAAACCAAAAACCACCCTTTTCTGTTTCAAAAAAAAAAAAAAAAATTTCCATACCAGCAAAGAAAAATTTCCTCTCTTCTTCCTTTCATTGTGGACGAAATTTGTGTCTAAGCTAAGCAAAAAAAAAAAAAAAATATATATATATATATATATATATATTCTTCATCTCCTTCCATCCACTATCAATATCATTTTTTAACAAGGAAAAAGTCATTCCAAGTATTTTCCAAAATAAAAACCTATATTTTTCTACCTGTTTCCTAGGAAAAAAAAATGATGTTTTAAAAATGCTTTTAAAGTGATGCTTTATCTCCATTCTAGCCCCCTACCTTAAGGATCCAAGAGTGGTTCAATGCCTTCAAGAGGAGCTAAGAACCCATTACTTTTTTAAGAGGAAAATGACTTGTAAACTAGTGGTTTACCAAGTTCTTGATAATTTTTCTTTCAAAATGTGTTCTTACAAATATGCAAATCTTGGCATGGTAAATGGTTAAAATGTTGTTTTTGCTACCAGTGAGATAATATATGTGCTTGCCATGATTTAAAATGGCTAGAAAACATGATTTGTGTATGAAATATGATGAAAAGTATGTTTATGTGATTTTTATAGTTATATGACATGGAATGAGTATTGATGTATGAGAATAGGAGATTATGGTATGTTGATATGTTATGTCCTCTGTTTGATGGAAGCATGAATGATGAGGAAAATATTTTGATATCACAAATAGGCTAGAATAAGAATTAATGACCATTAAGTACCAAAAATAACATTTTTGCATAAATTTTAATAAATTGGAAAATGATATTTTGAGTGGGATTTTCATACTCATGTAGAAGAACAGAATATTATTCTTGACATAATCAATAAGAAGAGCTTAAGTTTGATCAGAAATAAAAATTTTAAAATATGCAATACGAAACACACGTCCCATGGACGTGCCTAAAATACTAATGGGTAAATTGTTTTAATAAGTTGTAAATTTCATACTTGATTTCATCAAAAAAAAAAAAAGTTTGAATACATCCATTCTCAGATAAAAAAATAATAATAATAAAGAAAAGATTGGGTATAAACAAGTACTTGGTTGTCATTCCATTAGTCAAACTTTTTTTTTTAATTTAAAAAATGTTAAGAAAAGCTTAAAAGATGATTATTTCTTTTGCATAATGAGAAAAGCTTACCAGGAAGTTGCCTACCATTTACCTTTAAGTACTGATTTTTTCTTCCTCAGAAATCATATAGAAATTTACAAATTAATAAGGCTATCAAATGAGTGGTCCCTAAGAATCTGTGTTGTACAGTAAGGAAACAAGGTCATCTTTTTCTTTTTTAATGAAATGATACCCCTTTTTACTTTACTTTAATTTATTGACTACTTTTCCTAAACGTCCTTCTTTCACACTTGAAATTTAGCTAATAGGTCCTTGGAAAATGCTATGTGGATTACTATACATGTAAAATGAGGTACCTTTCTTTATTAAAGAATTTGAATTAAACTATTGTTTGCTGAAATTATGATACACTTCCAGTTGGGTTGGGTGTTCATTTTTCTTGTAAGAAATGTTGAGTTCAAGTCAATCTACCATTGGTTTGATTACCTTCATATGTTAGTACGTCACATAAATATTTATACGAAAATTCTAACCTCTCCCATTATGACATTTTCTTCTTATGTAAAAATAATCTTTATTTCAGGTATACGAAAAAAACAATATTTTCTCCCCATATGTATTTGAATTCTATTATGTTCCTTTTTAAAGTAGAATTGGAGGTTCTTTTTTCCCCACGCACAAAAAATTAAACAAAATGCACGATGCTTAACATAATGTCTTGTATAAATGTAAATTAGGTCTAGGTGTGAATTTTCTCTCATGAAATTCTCTCTCTCATTTCCCCTCTCTTTCCAACCAATAAAGGGCACGTTTCCTTACAAGGGCGTGTGAATAATAATAGTAATTGTTGAATGAAGTTTATATATATAATATTTGTTTTTTTTAATAAAAAAAACACTTATTTTTCACTTGAGCCAAATTCTCCGCACCACATGTTTGTCAACTTTTAGCATTCACACTAGTCTAATACAAGTGCATTGCACGGTAATAGCAGAAAAAAAATTAAAAACAAAATATGAAAATAAATAATATATATTAAATGCAATTGATTAAGAAAGATAATATACTTCCAATAACTTTGATAATTTAGTTTGTTTTTTTTATATTTAAATTTATATTAAGATGTCTAAATTATATATATTAGTATAGATATATATTTATATTTATACATACAAAAAGTCTTGAAGTATGAAATTTTTGTTTTTAGAATGACTTGATATCATTTATATTTAACATTCTTCATTTTTTCTTTTGATCTGTCATAATAAAAATATTTCTATATGTTAGTAAAATGATGTTTGTAGTTGATATATGAATTAAAATAAATTTATTAATTTAATATGTAATTATACACAAAAAATAACATTACATGATCTCTTTTTGTTTTTTTGATGGAGCGCTTGAAGATACAATTTGAAGACGCGATGGAGGAGGTTGATGCTGAGGACTAAAATAACAATATATAAAATTATATAATAATTAATAATATATATGTACGTTAAATCAAAAAAATCAAAAAATTGAAATTAAAATATAAATAATAATATATCTTGATTCTACTTCTTAAATGATAGGTTCAGTAAAGGTAAGTTATTTTTTTGCTGTTTTTTTGCCTTCTAATTGAGGTGTCTCTGGATCAATGGAGATTGATGATGGTAGAATTTTTTTCGGATGGCTTAATTATCGGTGCAGGCAATAACATTGGTTGCACATCATTATCAAATATACTTACAATGATTGCATCAATAAAAGCATATCGGAGACGAAATTGGATGATAAATATTTTTGATATGCCTTTCAGTTAGTTCAGGATAGGAGGGATAACGATTGGATCGGTATATCCTTCTTGGATCGTCAGTATGGAGCATTTTTTATTTATTAATGATTGGACAGTTTTTCTAAACATGATGATGTTCATCTCTCCGGTGCCGTCATCAATTCGTGTATTAATTTTTTACCTATTGAAAAATTTTAATATTTATTTATTTTTTAATTACTTTGATATTGATATATGTAATTTTTTTTATGATAGAGATAAAGTATATTACCAAGTGATTGACATTGTGGTCAAATGTCCATGACTATCACATCACCATGATGTCCCTGATTATTTTATTTGTCTATAAGATCTTGGACATGCATTGTAGAACCAACCTTGGTGAATATCAAGTTCGGTATTAGTCGCTTTAACAGTGAATTTCGTCTCCTGTTCCATAAAATAATATTAATAATGCTTACTAAATTATTTTTTATATTTTATACATAATAATTTAATATTTACCTGATTTTGGTATTGATTTAAAGCTTGAAGTTCCATAATTGTTGTTCAGTTGGCAGTCCTTTGTTCTTTTAATGATAATGGTTGTTTTATTGATCCAGTAATAAAATCGATTCCTTGGATAGAATGACTGAACCTATGGAAAATTAATTTATTAAATGAAGTTAGTCTTTTTTTAATTAATAAATATAAATAAATATGATAATTTACGAGTGAAAATTATATTACCTTTTTTTGATTTTTTTTTTGTTTCAGCAATGTCTGGATCAAGATAATATGAAGTACCAGTAGTGCTTGCGACATAAAGTCCACTCGTATATATATAATTATAATTGGTTAATGATTAATGATATAAAATTTTAAATTTTTTTACTTAAGATAATGAATTTTTTTTAATTGTTGTATATATACTTACCCATATATTGTTTGGCCGTCATTGTCGAAAATACTACTACAACTGATTCATGCATTGTTTGAATTGCATTTTCGTCAAAGTTTTTAATCATGTAAACTAATATCTCTCTTCATGGCTTATTAATGCATAATAAAATAAAATAACTATTTATTTGTTCATGTATTAATTGAATTTAAGACAAAAATTTATGTGTAATCTAAATAAATCACAAAATTAAAAGTTATTTTCATACCCCATAGAAAAAAAAAAGATTATATTAATTAAAAAAAAAGTTTTATAAAACAAAACAAAAAACAGAAAATGTTTTTGGTGGGGGGGGGGGGGTGGGGGTGGGGTTTTGAGAGAAGAGGAGGTAATTAGAAATCAGTAATAAATGCAAAAAGCAACCGAAGGGATCAGAAAACAAAATGAGGAGAGTGAGAGCTGGCTTTTGTCTTTGCTTATAATCCGAGTCTCATTCTCTCTCCTAATAGTACTGACTAATGAGTGATGCTGTAAGTAAAGAGCTGGTCCACTTTCCTGGACGCCTAGCCTGACCAGTATATAGATGCCCGTATTGCTGAAGCATTGCAAGAAAGAGAATGCTGAGCTGAAGATCAAGTCGAAAGATCGACACTAGTATAGTCTTGTCCCTCTTGATCGTGACGCAAGAGGAACTTCATAGAAAAAATCAAGAAAGATTTCAGAGGATAACCTCCTAAGATCTTGTTAAAGATCTCTATCTCACCTCAAAGAGAAACTCAAGAAGCGCCTATTAAATGTGTTGGCTCTTAGCGGCACACCTAGCCTGGGCGAGCACGAACATTTCTTTCGGGGCTTTCGAGTCTTCCTATTGATAAGATAGTTATTCTTAACAAGGATGGAAGGTTAGCAGAAAATCTTATAGAACAAGAACTATACTTGGCTGGGCAACTACGATACTAATCAGACTAGTGTGATGACTGGTAATATCTTACCAGCAGAGCCAAAGACCTGGATCATTACTTAGGACTATAATCTATACAGGGACTCCTAAAGTATACCAGAGAGGAATTAGCTAGACATGATCGGAGAGCTGGAAAAATATTACTGAAGGGGATATTTTATTTATATAGGACTCTGGGAATTCTCTGCCTTCTCGAGGAAGGGGAGAGGTCCTTATATAGTAAGGATTACAAGCCTCGGATCTCAAATCCGGATTTCAAACTAAAAGTAAAAACAGTAAAACTTAATAATGCGAGGCCTAACAAATGGCCGACAGGATAAAAAGTCACGGGCCAAAAAGTAATGGCCGACAAACAAAAAAGAAAAAATCGATCGAAAACATGTGACCGACAACAAACTATTACGCCGACGCATATGGACAAGGATAGTGAAGGACAGCTGGCTATGGGAATCTGTCCGTCGGTGGAGGGTGACGTAAGTGCTTACGCTTATGGGTTGTAGACGTAAGGGCTTACGTAGGGCGGCTGGTTGCGTCATGTGTGACGTCTTCTGATTGGTCTTTCCTTTTCGATTCTATCAGCTCTGTCTATGGCATCCAGAGCTTCCATCTCTTCTATAAGCCTGAGAATTTGTCCTCGAATTTCTGGCTCTTCCCAGTCTTCATCTGTGAACCAGAGTTGTTGGGTGTCTGGTCTTGGTACTGGTACTGTATGTGTTTCTGGGGGAGTGAGATCATACCGGATCTTACAGCTTTGCGTAACCTCAGGAGATGTTTCAATGATTCCTAGCCTGGCTAGGTTCTCTGTCTGATCTTCCAGAGAGTCGTCCCATGATTTTTGGTGGAACTCATATGGGTCATACGCAAATTGACTGTACCGGAAGTCTTCTTCGAAAGAGGGTCCTTCGGATTGGAATCGAATAGGTTGACTTTCTTCAGGGTTTTTGTCAGCAAGGATGTGTTCTGAATGCTGACTTATCCCAGGGGTTGATCCCGTCTGTTGTGTGGCTTCTGGGTCTGACTCTGATGACGGTTTCCACCAAGAGGATGAAACCTTTGAGGTTGACGTTGTGGATGTGTCCGGAGTTAGACCTGTGTGGATTCCCTGTGATGAGGATGATGCAGGTTCTGGATTATTAGTTTCATCCAGAATTCTTTTTATCTGTTGCATGTATCCTGCAGGGAATTGTTCCCATGGGGCATCTTCTTCAGGCTTGGGCCAACACTCATCTGGGATGGTGTGGTTGGCGATGAACAGCTTTTTCTCGATGTGCCTGAGTTGTGGATTGCCAAGTGAGAGGGGCCATTCTGAGGATCCATGGACTTCAATCCGTGGAGCGAAACCTGTTTCCTTTTTCCCTACCTTCTGACAGTTAAGACTGATGAAGAAGATAGTGTAGCATTTGTTCAGGACTCCCATTGGAAGTTGATGAGCATTTCGGTATCCTATTGTGGCTTTGTATCCTTCTTTGTATTTGTTCCATTCCTGGGAGAGATAATCTTCCCATATGTTTAATGGAGCGAACCATGAGAGAAGGATCATCTGTGAGATGTATGGACCATGGTAATCTGGGTTGTGTCTGAAGCTTCTAATGGATGTGAGCAGAGGGATAGTGTGTACTTCAACAGCGATGGTATAGAAACTGGTGAGATACCAGAAGAAATGGGACATAGGTGTGGGCATATACCATGCTTCTCTTATGGGAAAAACTCTAGCAAAAGGATATGCTGGATGAAATGTTAAGTCTTTGACTATGGATTCTCCGTATATCCTAATGAGGGTTTTTTGGATCAGCTGTGCTTGATCAATGGCTTTTTGTTTTGGATTTTTAGAGAGGGTGATCTTGATAGCATCTTTTGGAAAGGTTGAGGGAAAGATTGCTACAAGATTAGCTGAGGAGGAAGAGGCCATTGTTTTTGAGGCTTTGGTTATTGTGAAGATGAGTGGGACGATTTGGTTATGGCGGGTGAGTATATTTATAGATGGACGAGAGAGAAGGTCAGGGATAAGATTGTCCTTTCCTTTAATATGAGAAATATCAAAGGAGAACTGTGAGAACCATGCGGCTAGTCTAAGGAGCTGGGCATTTACCGCTTTGTTAGGTTTGAATCTCATCATACCTTTTGAGGCGGCAAAGTCTGTTTCCACCAGAAAGTGATGTCCTATCAAATGGAACTCGAACTTCTGAATTCCTTGTTTGATAGCGAGGAGTTCTTTGAACGTAGAATGGTGGTACAATTGGGATTCTTTGAATGATCCGCTCCTGTATCCGCAGATGTGTCTTTTTCCCTGTTCATCCTTTTCGTACAGCACTGCTCTCTAATGTCTGTCACTTGCGTCTGTCTGAAGTATTCTTTGTCCTGTAGAGGGAATCTTCAGAGGTGGCAAAGACTTCATCTTTTCTTTGAGCTGTTGAACTGCTTCTGTGTGAACTGAGGACCATGTTGGTGGATCCTTTCTGAGCATCTGTTCAAGGGGGGCTGTGTACTGTGCCATCTGTGGGACAAAGTCTCGTAGATAATTGACTATCCCGAGAAATTGTTGGACCTGGACTTTTGATGTGATTTGATCTGGGAACTTAAGTAACTCTTGGGCTATATGAGGTTGGGTCTCATATTGTCCATTGTTGAGAGTCATTCCCAAAAACTCAATCTTGGATTGTCCAAGTATCATCTTCTTTTTCGAGAGCATAACTCCGTGTTTTTCTGTGATGGACTTGAATTGGGCCAATAATTCTACATGGGCCTCCTGTGTTGGTGAGAACAGGAGAATGTCATCAATGTAGATAAGGGCCTGGTTGAGGATTGGGCTATAGATTCGGGTCATGGCCTTCTGGAACTGTGATGGAGCTGTTTTAAGGCCGAAAGGCATTACAGTCCATTGGTAGTGATGGTTTGGGATGGAGAAAGCTGTTTTGGGTCTATCTTCTGGTTTAATTCCTAACTGCCAGAAACCTGCTTTTAAATCAAACTTGGAAAAGATTTTGGCGCTTGACAAGTTTGAGAAGAGAGTGTTTCTGTTTGGTAATGGGAATTTATCATCAGCCAGAAAATGGTTGAGAGGTTGATAGTTGATTACCAGCCTCTGTTTACCTCGAATCTGTTCTGAGCGTTTGTTGACATAAAACGCATGACATGCCCATGGTGATGTTGTTTCCTCGATCAGTCCTTGCTGGAGGAGCTGTTGACATTCTTCTTCTGCCATCTTCTGATGATCAGGATTCATTCCTGGATGGCTGGCCTTTGTAGGGTTGATGTCTTCGTTCTTCTTGAAAGAAAGAGTAACGAAGAATTCTTCATTCTTCCAGAGAGGATTGTCTGTCTTCTGGAGGAATTCTGAGTGGCTGGTAGCACAGGAGTGCTTAACCAGTTCTTCTTTGATCTCCTGGTAGGGTTCTTGGTGCACTTGAAAGTAATTGGGAATGGTTTCCCAAGCTTTAAAGTTCTGTTTGTACGCCAGACCTTGTGGAAGGATTTTTAATCCTGGCATCTTGCTGTAGAGATCGAATCCAATTATTAGATCCTTTCCAGGGAGTTTTGTTCCAATAATCTTGTGGATTATGGAGCATCCTGGGAAGAATTCCAATTTAATGGATTTGCTGATGAGCTCTGTACAGAAGACTTCTCCATTAGCGGCATTGAAGAATTGCTTCTTCCACTTCCAGTATGATGGAGGTAGTATGTCTGGGTTCATCATGGAGTACGATGCACCTGTATCAAAGAAAACAGCAACCCTAATAGGGTTTGCATACTTTGAAGGTATTACCTTCATCTGAATCATCGGAGTCTGGGCTTTCTGAGCTAGGTTGACAGCATTCATCTGGAAAGCTTGACTCTGTTCAGAGTCTGATCCTGATTCTGATGGGGATTGATCAGAGTCTGAGAGATGCAGTGCACAAAGAGTTTGTTCATTAATCTCTTCGTCGGTGGAGAAAAGAGATTCTACTTCATTATCACCAAGAGAGAGACCTGTTTCTTTCTCGATGTGGGTGATCATTCTCTGTGATTTTGCTTTAGGGCAGTTTTTCATAAAATGTTTCTTGCTTCCGCAAATGAAACATTTCATGGATCTTCTCTTTCCAAAATTCCTACGTTTACGAAGGAATTTCCATGATCCTTTCTTCTTAGAAAAGAATCGTTTCTTGGATCCTCTTCTCTTTTTGAATTTTCTGATTCTGGATGATGGCTTGGAAAGGCATGAACTGCATGTACATCCTGGTGTTGAATGTCGTGGGCACTTGGTATAGAGCTCTTTATCTGTGCAGATCTTTTCAAGATTCTTTGTCTGCTTGATGTGTTCCTGTAGGAACTTATTTTGCGAGCACATCTTATCAATAGCTCAGAAAACAAGTTGTCTGAGCTCACCAAGGGTTATGTCTGCTATCTTCTTGCCAGTGAGAGACAGCAGTCTGAAGGCTTCTTCTCCTAGAGGTTCTGGAACTGAGGAGAGAACAGCTTGCTTCAGATTGGGGTCGTTGAGTCCTCCTATCAAGTAGAAGCGTCTCGATATTTTCTGGAAATGAACTTCGAGATCCTTCTTGTTGATGGAGCAGCACTTCATCGACGAGAGAATCGATAAACATAACAAAGAAATAAACAAAACAAAGAAAGAAAGTGCATTTTATATTATCATTCTAGAGAGAGACTGCGGTAGAGCCTCTCCCAGAGACCCTATCGGTAAAGTTCTTTTTTTAACTGTTCGATTTAATCGAATGGTTGATATATTATAAGTATACCATTGTTATCATAGACCTTACCTTATATTAACTTTTCCACCCAAGTATTTTCCGTCGCCGGTAACCCACTCTGACGTCGGTGACTTATTCCGGCCGCCGGTGACCCAATTTCTCTCTCTTCCCCTTTCTCTCTCTTCTCTTCTCTCTCTTCCCCACCCCGGCCCCCCCAGCCCCGACGGCCTCGACCACACCAGCCCCGGCGACCCACATCCGGCCCCAACTCCGGCCGCCGGTGACACCCCCTTCTCTCTCTCTTCCCCTTTCTCTCTCTCTTCCCTTTCTCTCTCTTCTTTCTCTTCCCCTCTCTCTTTCTTCCCCACCCCGGCCCCGGCGGCCCCGACACCCCAGCCCAGTTCCTCCTCCCCGTCAACCCCCCGGCCCCCATCCCCCTCTGCCTCTCTATTCTCCCGTCGGGGTTGTGAGGGGGCGGGCGCGACGTGAGAAGAGAGAGGCAGAGGGGGATGGGGGCGCCGGGGGGGGGGGCCAGGGGGTGCAGGGGGGCCCACTGGGAGGGGGGACTGGGCTGGGGTGTCGGGCCGTCAGGGTTAGGGGGTCGGGGTGGGGAAGAGAGAGAGAGGAAGAGAGAAGAGAGAGAAAGGGAAGGAAAGAGAAAGGGGGGTCACCGGCGGTCGAAGTTGGGGCCGGAGGTGGGTCACCGGGGCTGGGATGGTCGAGGCCATCGGGGCTGGGGGGGCCAGGGTGGGGAAGAGAAAGAGAGGGGAAGAGAGAGAGGGGAAGAGAGAAGAAAAGAGAGAGAAAGGGGCGCCGGCGGCCGGAATAAGTGCTGGAGGTGGGTCGTCGGCGTCTGGGTGAGTCACCGGCGTCGGGGTGGGTCACCGACGTCAGTCGCCGACGGTGGATAGGTCGCCGGCAGTAAAGAAGACTTGGGGTGAAAATGTTTATATGAGGTAAGGTTTATGATAATAATAATATACCTATAATATATCAATCGTTCGATTAAATCTAACGATAAAAAAAAAAAGCTTTATCGATAGGATTTTTTAGAGAGATTCTATTACAGCCTCCCTCATTATTCTATTATAATAATAAAGGTGTGATTGGATTTTGGAAGGATGGAAGACCGTGAATAGAAGAGAAGGGAATTAGTGGTCTAGTGTATATATATACATATATATATATATATATAGAGGGAAGGAGATGAGAGGGGGGTGGTTGGGGACAAGGGCAAAGAGAGGGCCGTCCTTTTTGACTAAGAATATGGCATGCTTATGTCTAATCAGAGGTGTCTCTCTCTCTATACATATATATATATATATATCTCTATCTCTCGATGCAAACGCGTCTTCACAGCAACTGAGGGCAAAACCGTCCATTTGCTGTGGGCAAGCCAACCGGCTGAAGGAAGAGGGGAGCAAAACCGTCACTTTATTATAAATAAACAGTAAAATTCCCCACTTTTTTAATATATTAATATAATTTGTAGCCAACATCGTTTCCCCTCATGTTCGCCAGCTATTTTGCTTTTAACTTTTTCATTTTTTTTATTTTCAATCCTTTACTGCTTTAATCCCTGAAGTGTTTTCTCCTTTATTATAATTTAATAAATAAGCTGTTTAATTTCTTTCTAGATTTGTGAAAAGGGTTTTTTCTTGTGAAATTATGCCGACACAGCAATAACACAACCCCTAAACTTTCCTTTCTTTTTCCCCTGCTTGTAAGTCTGTTTCAAACAGAGATCTCACAAAAACTTTTCCTTTCTTCCCTTCCTTCCTTCCTTCCTTCAACAAAGACGATGGCTGAAGTTGTTGCCGGAGCTTTGCTGTCTGCTTTGTTTCAGACGCTGTTTGAGAAGCTGGCTTCTCGAGATCTGCGGAGCTTCTTTCGGGGACTCAAAGTGAACGAAGGGCTGCTGCGGAAGCTGAACATCGCGCTGTTGTCTACCAACCAAGTGCTGGATGATGCTGAGGTGAAACAACTCACAAACCCAAATGTGAGGAAGTGGCTTTTCGAGCTCAAAGACTCCATTTATGAGGCCGAAGATGTGCTGGAGGAGATCAACTATCGAGCTTTGCAGTATGAGCAGAGAGGCAAACCGAGAAGCAAGCCGTTGGGTAAGAGGCTCCAATCTTGTCTTAATTGTTTCAGTACGTTTGATGAAGCAATAGAACGTAAGATAGAGGAGATCCTTGATAGGCTCAAGTTTATTGTTGAACAAAAAGACGTCCTCGGTTTACAACAAGGTGTCACAAGTAGGCTTTCGCAACGATTACCTGCTCCTTTGCCAGATGAACGTTATGTTTATGGGAGAAATGATGATAAGGAGAAAATCATGGAGCTATTGCTATCAGATAATGGTAGTAGTAGCAACAAGATCTCTGTGATTCCCATAACGGGCATGGGTGGCGTCGGCAAAACCACCCTTGCTCATCTAGTCTGTGAGGAAAGCAGAGTGAAGTGCCAATTTCCTATCAGATCGTGGGTTACTGTTTCAGATGACTCCACTCTTTCCATAATAGCTAAAAGAATCATCTTCAAGGTTACCTCAAAAGAATGTACAATTGACGACCCCGTTGAACTTCAACTTGCGTTAAAGGAAGCATTGAGTGACAAGAGGTTTCTCTTAGTTCTCGATGATGTATGGGATGCGAGCTATGCTCAGTTGGAGCCCTTAATGAATTGTTTCCTATCCGGAGCACATGGAAGCAAGATCATAGTGACAACACGTAGTGATACTATTGCAAAGAAGATTGGAAATGTGCCTACATATCTCCTGCAGATAGTATCTGAAGATGCATGTTGGAATTTATTTGAGAAGTACGCGTTTGAAGATGCAAGATCAGAGACATGTCAAGAATTACGGGCAATTGGAAGGGATATTGTTAAAAAGTGCAATGGTCTTCCTTTAGCTGTCAAGTCTCTCGCCAGTCTCCTTCGCTCGGTGTCAGATCCAAAGGAATGGAAACAGATATTGAGCAGTGACATATGGGAGTTGCAGTTGCAAGGAAATCAGAGTAACGAAATTTTACCTTCTTTGTGGTTGAGCTACCATTATCTGCCTTCACACCTAAAGCGGTGCTTTGCTTACTGTTCGGTATTTCCGAAGGATTATGCTATAGATGAATTTGAACAAGAAAACATAATACAGTTATGGATGGCAGAAGGTCTTCTAAAGCCTGGAAATTCGGGAGAACAGGTTGAGGATGTAGGGAGAAAGTACTTCAAAGAGCTGATATCAAGGTCATTGTTCCAACCACTATGTAAGGATGAGTCAACTATCTTAATGCATGATCTTATGCATGATTTAGCAGTGTTTGTATCGGGTGAATTTTCGTTTAGGTTTGATGACAAATCCAATGCTAAATTTTCTAGGAAGACTCGTTATCTTTCATATTCCAAAATTGATGTCTTTGAGAAACATGAAGGTTTATCTGAAGCTAAGAGTATTCGCAGTTTCCAACGAGTTTCATCGTCCTTCGAGATGTCATCAAGTGGAGTGCCACGGTTGAAAACGTTGTTGTTGGTAGGAGGATGCTTAAGAGCTCTTCGTCTATCTGGATGTGGTCTCACAGTATTGCCTGATTCAATTGGCAATTTAAAGCATCTGAGATATTTGGACTTATCATACAATCTTTATCTTGAAGAGATACCCAACACGCTTTGTGGTCTATATAATTTGCAGACGCTACGATTATCATGGTGCACAAGGCTAACTCAATTGCCAGCTGACATGGGAAACCTCGTCAATTTGCGCCACCTCTATATCATACAAGTACCTCTCAAGAAGATGCCACCTAATATGCGCAATTTGAAAGATTTGCAGACACTTGGTAAATTTGTTATTGGCGAAAATGGAGGCTCCAGCATTGAGGAGTTAGGAGGGTTACGTTTTCTATCTGGAGCACTTGAAATCTCAGGGCTTCAAAATGTTGATGGCATTGAAAATGTTCGAGAGTCTTATTTAAACGATAAGGAGTTTCTCACTGAGCTAGTATGTTGCTGGAGCAATAACGATCGTAGTGATGATTCAAGAAAAGATAAAGAAGTACTTGATGCATTACAACCTGATTCAAATCTGAGAGAGCTTGTCATAGATGGTTATGGAGTTGAAACACTCCCCAGTTGGTTGGGCCATTGTTCATACGAAGCAATGGTTAGTGTGTGTCTAACTAATTGTTGCAACTGTCGTGAATTGCCACCACTTGGTCAACTACCTTCTCTCCAAGAGCTTTACATTGATGGGTGTCATGGTGTGGAAAGAATAGGTGCTGAATTTTACGCTGATGGTAGTTTCTCCAATATTAAGCCATTTAGATCTTTAAAACGGTTGGAATTTGTACATTTGTCAAAGTGGCAAGGGTGGTCGTTTCCTGAAAGCCGTGAAGATGGTGAATGTTTCCCTAGTCTTGAGCATCTAAGAATCTGTGATTGTCCCAAGCTAAATGTATGCTTACCAGACTACTTTCAACACTTTCCTTGTCTTGAAGAGTTGAGAATTGAATATTGCGAAGAGCTCCAATGCTTTCTGGGAGAAGGGCTGCACGCTCTGACTTCTCTCCATTTAGAAAGGCTTCCGAAGCTTGAAGACCTTGGCAAGGCCGGCCTTCAACACCTCATCTCTCTTAAAGAGTTGAGTATTGAAAAGTGTAAAAACCTTCAGTGCTTGTTCGAAAATGGGCTACCCATGTCTCTAACTTCTCTCTCTTTAGAAGAGCTTCCGAAGCTTGAAGACCTTGGCAAGGGCGGCCTTCAACACCTCATCTCCCTTAAAGAGTTGAGTATTGAAAAGTGTGAAAACCTTCAGTGCTTCTCCGAAAATGGGCTACCCACGTCTCTAACTTCTCTCTCTTTAGAAGAGCTTCCGAAGCTTGAAGACCTTGGCAAGGGCGGTCTTCAACACCTCATCTCCCTTAAACAGTTGACTATTTGGAAGTGTGAAAACTTGCAGTGCTTGTTCGAATATGGGTTACCCACGTCTCTAACTTCTCTCCATTTATACGTGCTTCCGAAGCTTGAAGACCTTGGCAAGGGCGGCCTCCAACACCTCATCTCCCTTAAACAGTTGATTATTTGGAATTGTGAAAACTTGCAGTGCTTGTCCGAAAATGGGCTACCCACATCTCTAACTTCTCTCTCTTTAGGAGAGCTTCTGAAGCTTGAAGACCTTGACAAGGGCGGCCTTCAACACCTCATCTCCCTTGAATATTTGAGTATTGTAAAGTGTGAAAAGCTTAACCTGCGGTGCTTGTCAGAATATGGCGGCTTAAAAAACCTCATCTCGCTTAAAGATCTGGCGATTACTGATTCTGAAAAGCTTCTGGGCTTGCTAGAAGAGGGATTGCCCCCATCTCTCACTTCTCTCCGGATCCGTGGGTATCAAAACCTTATAGACCTAAATCGAATGGGCTTTCAACACCTCATTTCCCTTGGACACTTGACAATTCGGAATTGCGGAAATCTGCAGTGCTTGCCTGAACAGGGGCTGCCCTCGTCTCTTTTTTATCTTAATATCTCTAAATGTCCTTTGTTGAATCTACGGTGTCAGAAAGTGACAGGCAGTGATTGGCATAAGATTTCCCACATTCCTTTTGTTACAATCAACGGAATTAGGATTGCCTAGTGTTTTCGGCTATTTGGTTTCCAAATTTTCAGGTATTTTTCAATTTCTTCTTCATTTACCATTCATAATTTGTTGTTTTCATTCCTCTTGTGCATTTTGAAGAAATTACCAGGTCCGTGTTTTTTTTTTTCCCCTCAATTCAAGGGCTCTACAATTTTAACCTATTTTTCAAATTTTCAAGTTTTAAGTTTCCAAAACAATCAGTTGTTAAATTTTAAAAATATTGCAGATGGATTGCAATTGCCCACTCACGACAATTTCTCTTAATTATATGAAACTTTATTTGTTACTGCTGATTTATTCAATATCTAATCTGTTTTCTCTATTTTTCAAAATCTTTTATCTCTGGAATCTATTCGATTTGTACTAAATCTGTGCTCTGCAACTAAAAGAAATTGAAAGACCACTCTTTTCGGTGATCGAGAAACAAAGATAGTCGACTTATTTCAATATGAAGTTCAATGCTTTTTTGCTTACAGAACTAGGTTACTTTGTGCAGGTTAAAGGTCCCGGTTCCCACAAACTACAGTCGTAATTTGCTGCCGATATTTGCATCACAAGTTGATTTCCCTATCAATTCATATCTTTGATTGCTTATACGTCCCTGCAACTTTGATAGTCTTGATTCATTGCTTATTTTATGTTGGAATCTATCCGAGGTAATTGATGCTTGTTTTCCCTCTCCGGAAAGCAAAATGTCTACATTTTCTGTTAACATCTCAGTTTACTTTTAGGAGCTTCATTACATTGTAGAAAACCTGTTTATATTGAACTTTCGAGATGTTGATATTGTCGTTTGGCCTATTTGCAGATGATGCGGGGTTCTGGTTGCTGACACTACTCATGTTGCCGCTCCTCCAGAAGTTGACTATGCCACTGACCATGGATGGTCCAAACGAAAATGGCTTAAAGGCGGCATCTGCATCTGCTGTAGAGTATAGGATGCTTTGGTTTAAAAGATTTGTGATTTAATCTTCAGCTACTCAAAAAGCATGAGCAACTGAGAAAATTGTTCAATCAAAACCGGTTGAGTGCAATACTGAGCCTGGAATTCAAGGATTGAGGATATATTTAAAGATGTGTAAATGACATTTTTTTAGGAGGTATGTGCTGCATTACCTTGTATGATTAGAATATATTTGTGATTTATTGAATTTGTTTGATACTAATTGGTAAATACGTATATCTTAGGTATGTGATCTCTTTTTCTTTCATCAAGTCAACATAGTTAGACAATATGGTTTGTAACCTTTCTCGTTTAGGATTTTAACGGAGAATTAGTTAAATTTACAATATATGTATATGTTTTGTATATGATCTGTCTTTTGAATTACTTGCTAAATAGATGGTCATTGTTTCATTTTAGTTTGGAATATTTGCAGTTAAATATGGTCTCGCCTTTTACCATTCATCCACAGCATCTTGCAATGATGGCTCAGCAGCATCACTTCTTATGGCTGTGCTTCCTGGAATCGTAATTTCCATGGTCAATCCGATCAGCGGAAATTTACACAGGTAGATTGGAAAAAAATGCATATATTGTAACATCGATTCATTTTTCTTTATCCTGTGAATTTCACATGTTGCTCCACTTTCTTCTGAGTCAGGGAAGGAACCTTAGGACCACCATATATCTAGTTGGGAGCTCTCATATTCTACTTGTTCCACAAAATACAAGAGACCAGATGTTGAACCCTTGATTGTCTGGAATTTCGACATACCTCATCTCTATTAAGGCGTGTAACTGTTAGCAACAAGAAACGCTGCTCTCATCTCTGGCTTCTTTTCATATCTTTGCAAATACTACGTTGGTCACACCGGTGTCAGAAAGGGATGGAGATTTTGAATTGGTGGAATTAGAATGATGATTGTTGTGCATTCACTTATTTTTCCAGGTCCCCAGGTATTTGTTTTTAAATTCCTTATAATTTAAAGAACAATACTTGGTTTTCATTTGACTTAAAACTTCTTGTGGATCGAAAGAAAAAATTAATCAATTCGTGCTAATGCAGAAGCAAGAATTCCCTTGCAAATGTTGAATCATTAGAAATCAATTATTTACAAATCTACCAGTTATGCAGTTCAAAAGCTTTTTTTTTTTTTTCCTTCCATGTTGACAGATGCAGGGGGCATGAGGATTATCAGCTAATGCAGAACAAAAATGAAAAGACTCTTGTTGCACACTTCTTTTTTTCCTTTCCGTTTGTGTCGACGAAACTTGTTAAATTATCAAGTCTCTGCCCTTTTAAAGAAACCTGTTGACTATTTATAGTTTTCTATTTGTTTGAATATAAACTGTATGACTGGTAGATATGAGTGTATTGTATTTTTCTGGAGAAATAGGAATTTGATTTGCCATGGCTTCTAACTTTTTCTGCCGAAGCACCTGTCAGAATACTCTTATTTGGAGAAAGATGAATGTTCATTAAGGCTTGTTTTTATTTTTGTCTGTTACTTGAAGGCTTTTCCGAATCTCATTCCAGGTCTAATGTAAAGGTGGTGATTCCAGTATCTATGTCTTTCATCTCTTCGGCTTCTTTTAGTAACGATACTCACGAACTATAAATTGAGCATATGCAGAATCACTCATTCTCTATAATTTGGCAGGAAAAAAGAATCACAAGTGAGGAAGTGTTCTGTGTTTCACCTGAGCTGAAGGAGTTATAATTGATGCATCGAAAGCCTAAAAGATACTAAGCGCTATTATGCGATGATTTTTGCAAGTTCCTTAACCTTGTTTGAATTTAATTTTTCCTTCTTTAGTTGGTTGGATATGAACTAGAATGGGGCATTATGAATGTTTGCACTAACTAATTTTATGCTTTTTTTTTTTTTTCATATGGATAGCTCAACTTCAAGTGCTGCAGCGGAGCAGGGTAAAATCTCCCACAAGAGACCCCACAAGCACGGAAGTTGGACGTTGGTATGGTGTTGGCCACAGGTACTCTGATGCTTGACTTAAAAATGACAAGTGGAGAATGCAGTTAGTGTTTAGTAGAAACCGTGCCTCTTTTTCCTCTTTTTCCACCAGAATGGCACAGATTTATACTGAGCAGTTTCTTGATTAAGTTCGACCTGCCGGATTTGGATCCACCAGATCACACCATTTCCTGTGGAATGCATACTAATTCTACACACCCGCATGTTCTCAAATCATCATCTTCCCAGGTAACCCGTGAGTTTCGCTTTGGTGGTTGATGTTTAGAGACAATCCAAGAAATACTACATCTTCAGTTTTTTTTATTTTTATTTTTATTTTTATTTTTTCTGCTGTAATTATTGTACCATACAATGTTAGGTTAAGGATACCATCTGGAGGAGACTTGTATGCTGTAAGTTTCTACCGTGGAACGTACTTCGTGCAGGAGGTTTAATGATGTTTCTAGACTCGATTCCTTACTTTCTCCGTCTTTAAGTTGCATCTAAGCCTTGTCATGGTTTCCTTCTTGTGCAGACCAACTTCCAGAACAGTCTCATGTGGAATATGTTACACTTGCTATAGATGCTAATTATGCTAGAAAGGGCTCTTTCTTCTTTGCAAATCTTTGAATATCCTTTGATGTTCCGGCCATGGTGTTAGAAAGTGTTGGAGAT
>CM046362.1:8832187-8860902 GCA_025413025.1 Ficus hispida
GAGCTTCCGAAGCTTGAAGACCTTGGCAAGGGCGGCCTTCAACACCTCATCTCCCTTAAAGAGTTGAGTATTGAAATTGTGAAAACCTTCAGTGCTTGTCCGAAAATGGGCTACCCACGTCTCTAACTTTCTCTCTATTTAGAAGAGCTTCCGAAGCTTGAAGACCTTGGCAAGGGCGGCCTTCAACACCTCATCTCCCTAAACAGTTGATATTGGAAAGTGTGAAAACCTTCAGTGCTTGTCGAAATGGGCTACCCACGTCTCTAACTCTCCATTTAACGGCTTCCGAAGCTTGAAGACCTTGGCAAGGGCGGCCTTCAACACTCATCTCCCTTAAAAGTTGAGTATTGATTGTGAAAACTTCAGTTTGTCCGAAAATGGGCTACCCACGTCTCTAACTTCTCTCTTTTTAGGGCTTCCGAAGCTTGAAGACCTTGCAAGGGCGGCCTTCAACACCTCATCTCCCTTGAAATTTGAGGATTCGAAAGTGTGAAAGCTTAACCTACGGTGCTTGTCAGAATATGGCGGCTTAAAAAACCTCATCTCGCTTAAAGATCTGGCGATTATGATTCTGAAAAGCTTTGGGCTTGCTAGAAGAGGGATTGCCCCATCTCTCACTTTCTCCGGATCGTGGGTTTCAAAACCTTAGAGACCTCGAATGGGCTTTCAACACCTCTTCCCTTGACGCTTGACAATTCGGAATTGCGGAAATCTGCAGTGCTTGCCTGAACAGGGGCTGCCTCGTCTCTTTTTCTTGATATCTCTAATGTCCTTTGTTGAATCCACGGTGTCAGAAAGGACAGGCAGTGATTGGCATAAGATTTCCCACATTCCTTTGTTACATCGACGGAATTAGCATTGCCTAGTGTTTTCGGCTATTTGGTTTCCAAATTTTCAGGTATTTTTCAATTTCTTCTTCATTTACCATTCATAATTTGTTGTTTTTCATTCCTCTTGTGCATTTTGAAGAAATTACCAGGTCCGTGTTTTTTTTTCCCCTAATTCAAGGCTCTACAATTTTAACCTATTTTTCAAATTTTCAAGTTTTAAGTTTCCAAAACAATCAGTTGTTAAATTTTAAAATATTGCAGATGGATTGCAATTGCCCACTCACGACAATTCTCTTAATTATATGAAACTTTATTTGTTACTGCTGTTTATTCAATATCTGATCTGTTTTCTCTATTTTTCAAAATCTTTTATCTCTGGAATCTATTCGATTTGTACTAAATCTGTGCTCTGCAACTAAAAAAAATTGAAAGACCACTCTTTTCGGTGATCGAGAAACAAAGATAGTTGACTTATTTCAATGTGAAGTTCAATGCTTTTTTGCTTACAGAACTAGTTACTTTGTGCAGGTTAAAGGTCCCGGTTCCCACAAACTACAGTCGTAATTTGCTGCCGATATTTGCATCACAAGTTGATTTCCCTATCAATTCATATCTTTGATTGCTATACGTCCCTGCGACTTTGATAGTCTTGATTCATTGCTTATTTTATGTTGGAATCTATCCGAGGTAATTGATGCTTGTTTTCCCTCTCCGGAAAGCAAAATGTCTACATTTTCTGTTAACATCTCAGTTTACTTTTAGGAGCTTCATTACATTGTAGAAAACCTGTTTATATCGTTTCGAGATGTTGATATTGTCGTTTGGCCTATTTGCAGATGATGCGGGGTTCTGGCTGCTGACACTACTCATGTTGCCGCTCCTCCAGAAGTTGACTATGCCACTGACCATGGATGGTCCAAACGAAAATGGCTTAAAGCGGCATCTGCATCTGCTGTAGAGTATAGGATGCTTTGGTTTAAAAGATTTGTGATTTAATCTTCAGCTACTCAAAAAAGCATGAGCAACTGAGAAAATTGTTCAATCAAAACCGGTTGAGTGCAATACTGAGCCTGGAATTCAAGGATTGAGGATATATTTAAAGATGGTGTAAATGACATTTTTTTAGGAGGTATGTGCTGCATTACCTTGTATGATTAGAAATATTTGTGATTTATTGAATTTGTTTGATACTAATTGGTAAATACGTATATCTTAGGTATGTGATTCTCTTTTCTTTCATCAAGTCAACATAGTTAGACAATATGGTTTGTAAACCTTTCTCGTTTAGGATTTAACGGAGATTAGTTAAATTTACATATATATGTATATGTTTTGTATATGATCTGTCTTTTGAATTACTTGCTAATAGATGGTCATTGTTTCATTTTAGTTTGGAATATTTGCAGTTAAATATGGTCTCGCCTTTACCATTCATCCACAGCATCTTGCAATGATGGCTCAGCAGCATCACTTCTTATGGCTGTGCTTCCTGGAATCGTAATTTCCATGGTCAATCCGATCAGCGGAAATTTACACAGGTAGATTGGAAAAAAATGCATATATTGTAACATCGATTCATTTTTCTTTATCCTGTGAATTTCACATGTTGCTCCACTTTCTTCTGAGTCAGGGAAGGAACCTTAGGACCACCATATATCTAGTTGGGAGCTCTCATATTCTACTTGTTCCACAAAATACAAGAGACCAGATGTTGAACCCTTGATTGTCTGGAATTTCGACATACCTCATCTCTATTAAGGCGTGTAACTGTTAGCAACAAGAAACGCTGCTCTCATCTCTGGCTTCTTTTCATATCTTTGCAAATACTACGTTGGTCACACGGTGTCAGAAAGGGATGGAGATTTTGAATTGGTGGAATTAGAATGATGATTGTTGTGCATTCACTTATTTTTCCAGGTCCCCAGGTATTTGTTTTTAAATTCCTTATAATTTAAAGAACAATACTTGGTTTTCATTTGACTTAAAACTTCTTGTGGATCGAAAGAAAAAATTAATCAATTCGTGCTAATGCAGAAGCAAGAATTCCCTTGCAAATGTTGAATTCATTAGAAATCAATTATTTACAAATCTACCAGTTATGCAGTTCAAAAGCTTTTTTTTTTTTTTCCTTCCATGTTGACAGATGCAGGGGGCATGAGGATTATCAGCTAATGCAGAACAAAAATGAAAAGACTCTTGTTGCACACTTCTTTTTTTCCTTTCCGTTTGTGTCGACGAAACTTGTTAAATTATCAAGTCTCTGCCCTTTTAAAGAAACCTGTTGACTATTTATAGTTTTCTATTTGTTTGAATATAAACTGTATGACTGGTAGATATGAGTGTATTGTATTTTTCTGGAGAAATAGGAATTTGATTTGCCATGGCTTCTAACTTTTTCTGCCGAAGCACCTGTCAGAATACTCTTATTTGGAGAAAGATGAATGTTCATTAAGGCTTGTTTTTATTTTTGTCTGTTACTTGAAGGCTTTTCCGAATCTCATTCCAGGTCTAATGTAAAGGTGGTGATTCCAGTATCTATGTCTTTTCATCTCTTCGGCTTCTTTTAGTAACGATACTCACGAACTATAAATTGAGCATATGCAGAATCACTCATTCTCTATAATTTGGCAGGAAAAAAGAATCACAAGTGAGGAAGTGTTCTGTGTTTCACCTGAGCTGAAGGAGTTATAATTGATGCATCGAAAGCCTAAAAGATACTAAGCGCTATTATGCGATGATTTTTGCAAGTTCCTTAACCTTGTTTGAATTTAATTTTTCCTTCTTTAGTTGGTTGGATATGAACTAGAATGGGGCATTATGAATGTTTGCACTAACTAATTTTATGCTTTTTTTTTTTTTTCATATGGATAGCTCAACTTCAAGTGCTGCAGCGGAGCAGGGTAAAATCTCCCACAAGAGACCCCACAAGCACGGAAGTTGGACGTTGGTATGGTGTTGGCCACAGGTACTCTGATGCTTGACTTAAAAATGACAAGTGGGAGAATGCAGTTAGTGTTTAGTAGAAACCGTGCCTCTTTTTCCTCTTTTTCCACCAGAATGGCACAGATTTATACTGAGCAGTTTCTTGATTAAGTTCGACCTGCCGGATTTGGATCCACCAGATCACACCATTTCCTGTGGAATGCATACTAAATTCTACACACCCGCATGTTCTCAAATCATCATCTTCCCAGGTAACCCGTGAGTTTCGCTTTGGTGGTTGATGTTTAGAGACAATCCAAGAAAATACTACATCTTCAGTTTTTTTATTTTTTATTTTTATTTTTATTTTTTCTGCTGTAATTATTGTACCATACAATGTTAGGTTAAGGATACCTCTGGAGGAGACTTGTATGCTGTAAGTTTCTACCGTGGAACAGTACTTCATGCAGGAGGTTTAATGATGTTTCTAGAACTCGATTCCTTACTTTCTCCGTCTTTAAGTTGCATCTAAGCCTTGTCATGGTTTCCTTCTTGTGCAGACCAACTTCCAGAACAGTCTCATGTGGAATCATGTTACACTTGCTATAGATGCTAATTATGCTAGAAAGGGCTCTTTCTTCTTTGCAAATCTTTGAATATCCTTTGATGTTCCGGCCATGGTGTTAGAAAGTGTTGGAGATTGTGAGAATTATGGGAAATAGGATGATGGTTGTTGTGAATTCACTCAGTTTTCGAAATCTTTTTTTACTATTTTTTAATTTTATTTTACTTATGTATTAATTTTACTTTAATATATGTATGTCAGCATGATCGCAATAAAATCGTTTCGCAAGCTTCACGACAGAGCCCACAAGCATGGAAGCCATGGATGATCATTGGGTGCCAGCAACAGGTACGCTGATGCTCGAAGTTATGTTGATGATCAATGGGAGAGAGAGAGAGAGAAAATAGATGCAATATCTAGGAGCGTCTTGATCTAGTCCTGTACGTTTTGATCTACCGGATCACAAAATTTTGGTGCAACATCAGGCGTGCGATAAATTCTCTTTGTCGGGCCATTACGCATCATGTGGGAGAACCGCTCCATACACTGCATGTCCTCTAAAAGCATAAAAGGCAGGTTTATATAGACAATTCAAAAGAATAGCTCTTTTTTTTTTTTTTAAATTCAATTTTTAATTTCTGTTTTATTTACTATTTATCCTACAATGTCAGGTGGAAGATACCTTACTGGAGTCGTCTTGTATGTTCCAAGTTTCTAGTGTTGAGCAGTCCTTTTGTACAAGAGATTTACAATTTTGTCATAAATGGTATTTTTGTTTTTCGCCGAATCGTAATTTAAACTAGGTTCCTTCTTTTTTCCATCTTTAAATTGCACTCAAGTCCTGTCATGGTAATTTCCATATGCAGATTGAATTCGAGAACAATCTCACACATCATCATGTTGCACTTGCTCCGAACGCTAAGTGAAAAATTACTAATAATTGCCGTGCCACCTGGCCAATCTTCTTTGATCTTCTTCCATTGGTATGATCTTCACTACCGACAGAGAAAAGTGGGCTCAAGGTATTAGAGTCCTCTGTAGTTGTTCATGTGATAGACGTCATTTCTTATGCACTACAATCTGCAGCGACGACATTATCTCTTGAGTCTCGATATGGTATAACTATATATATACATTTACTCTTTTGTAAAGTTGAAGAGACAAAATAATCAAAAAATTAGAATGGAACAATTGTTATAGACCTTTTTCTTAAAAAAAAAAATTTATTTTTTGGTTACAGACCTTCGTGCTTTGGGAGGGCAACGCCGTTTTTCTTTAATTTTTTTTTCCTCAGATAATTTCGAGTTGAGCATTTCATTGTCACTTTCCAAATGAATTCATCAAACATTAAAGTTTGTTCAATTTGCCGCTCGTGAAAAGGTATTTTAATCAAGAACACTTTTTTGGTGTGGTTCATGAAAAAAAACACCTTTTAAGTGTGGTTCACAATTACGATTACCGCTTTAGCCATAAATATTAAAAAGACTAATTTTCAATTTCCCATCAATCCATTCATGAAGTTAAGATTCCATCTTTACGAGTTAGGGACAACTTTTTTTTTTTTTTTTTTTTTTGCAATTTACAATATATTCCTCGTTATTTAAACCTTTTTCAGTTATTAAATTGTTTATTTGAGTGATCCTCCATTTTTTTTAAGAAGCCATTTTCCCACCCTTCATTTGTGTAAAATCGAAACATTATGCAAGCATGTGACGAGCTTATATCTGATGCCCATTTCCCTATCCATATCGTTATTCTGTCACTTTTTTATTTGACATCTAAATGAACTTTTTAAGTATTTTTAGTCTTTACCTTCTATTTAAACAAAATATACAAAAAAATAAGGATAGCTGATTTGGACTCGTATGTGATAGTTATTGTGGTTCTTGCCTTTACCGCATCTTTATGAGTTATTAGTGACTCTTGAAGGTTAAATACTATATAAGGGGCCACAACAGCCATTTAATTTTCGTTAACATTTCATTTTCGTTCTTCAAAAATTGGAAGAAATTTGATAACTTTTATGATAGTCGATTTGGTAACATATCTAAGCATAGTACTAGCAAATGCCATGGAAGGAATTGCAACCTATTATAAAGCCCCTTATACTCGTAAGCATGCCATTTACATTTTTTTTTTTTAATTTCCGATTAATTTTGCATGTTATATGTACGTTTTTTTTTTCCCTCCTTTGGTTGAAATGTTATATGTACGTTACTGCCATCGTAATTAAGAGCTAGATATCTTTGTTTCATTTAGAGAATACTAAATATATTTACGAGTTTCGTAACTGTAGGTGATTATTACCATTTACGATATCAAGATAAACGCACAAATTTTACTAATTATATTATAAATATTTTGATCAATTATTCAATTTATTATGATCGTTAAATTCATAATATATATTTAAAATATAAATATTCACTAACGAATAAATATTGAAGTAGAAAAAAAAATAAGAACCATGTTATATATATATATAGATATATATATATATTTTTATTGTGGTGTGCTATTATTTTGATCGATTTGAATGGAGTTATATACTGATGACTGCATATCAGGTATTCATAGCGTTGATCAATAATTATTACTCCCTGAAACACAAATATATTTTTGACTTTGCAAGCTTTTGTATATCTTGAGATGTTTGTTTCATACTCAAATCTGTTGAACTAGCAATATGCATTGTAGAATTGTATGCAATTAGTTTTACATCACAAAATCAACTGCTGACAGTGGGGGAGCAACGTTGATTGCCCCCACTCAGATTTAATAATCAAGTTTTACTCTTAAAAAATTTTCTAATATTTTAGTAATGCCCTATTTTAAAAGAAAAATTAGACATGTACCCCACTCAGATTATATAGATTAAAATTTTCCTACTATCGTCGTAAGACTTTCAAAATCTTAATAATATCCTTAAATTATAAGAAAATTATATATGCCCACTTAACAATTAGAAATCATCTACTTTAGCCAATATATATATATATATATATATATATATATACATAGAAATAATCTTTTAACCACCTTTTGAAATAAATCGTTGAACTTTTTGTTTTCTAAGTAAACGACCTTTGAAAAAAAAAAAACTATATTTATGTTCTATCAGTGATATACTAAATAGCTTGTTACTAATGGACTGGTCTATTGTTGATGGACTAACGATATATCACTAATGGTCCGCAATATATGGTGAAATTTGAGACTTCTAAAGGATTAATTGGACTTTATCTTAAAATGTTAACTTGATAAGTGTAGATGTCTAATATTTTTATATGTCTATTACTATTATTGTGCTTTTACCGTATGTGATTCTAGTTTCTTTTTACCCTTAACATGTAGGATCGCTTCATATCGCTAATTTTTTTTTTCTCAAAGTGCCCCTGCTAAAATAATTATTTACAAATTTTGCCATTGGCTTCCTTCTTACAGCCTCAACTTGCTATGAACATGAAAACCATGGAGTCCATATTGCTGCAGCAACGGATGTCCTGTGGAATAACAGGACAGCTTGTGGGCAACTGTATTCGGTAAAATGCACTAGTATTACGAATAACCGACCGCAACATTCTTGTAGAGGTCGAGATGTTCGTGTCGAGATTGTCGATTATTGTAAAGGATGTATCACCACTCTTAACCTTTCTGAAGAAGCTTTCAATCTCATTGCTGACCATAGAGGAAGAATCCACATTGATTTGTAAGTATATATCTCTATCCACATTTTGTCTTGTGTATCTCTCTCTCTCTCTCTTACATAAAGTTCGCAGTAGGGGTAGAATCAGAAATATATTTAATAAGGGTGTACACTAAATTTTTTTAAAAATTTTATAGGACTATTTGAGTATTTAATTGCAGTAGATTTATGTGAAAATGAGGCAAAGTAGAAAAACCATATATATATATATTTATAGAATTAACTTTGGTGCAGAATATTGTGTTAGAATTTGTTATTTTTAGTGGGGCAAAATAGGGTGTATGAGAGAATTTTTTATTTATGATGAAATAGAAAAATTATAAATTTTTTGGGGGCAAAAGTATAAGAGTAAAAGAATTCAGCTCCCATTCATCTACATGTAAATCCTCGACTGATTTTTTTATTTACTTTTAATGTAAAGTGAAAGGGAACAACTAACATCAGAAAAAACTAGCATATCTTAACAACGTTAACACCCACAAGTAACCCCATCCTCCTCAAATATATAGATATATATATATATATATATATAAATAAATATACGAGACCCCAACTTAATAAATAAAATATAAAAAAAACCTCACAATAATAATTAACAAGAATTGTTCGTTTGTTTGTCAAAACCAGAGGGGCTTTCTCCCTCAAACATCAACCTTAAAATCATAGGTGAATCTTAACTCGCAAGAGTGCTCCTAAATCTTTCATGATTATTGCTTTGAGCCACGATTTCTCCTCACCGTTCTGAACTTCCTTGCATTTTCATCCGTTGCAAAGCAATCCAAGTCCGTGTGTTGCACAAGCTAGAAGAAAGGACCTCCATTCGCAGACTGAACGTTCGTGCACCGTCAGTCATAAATACCCATTTTTCAGTTTTGAGGTATTTTGCATTTTAATCAGTAATTTTTCCCCATTTAAGGTCGCGCGCACCCCGGTACGAATACAAGGGTGCATAAGATATTGAATAAATAAATAGATAATTACATAATCTGTCATGTATTTTCAATTGCTTGCATTTGTGGGATTACACGTCTATGCTTACTGAGTTTATCTCACCTTTTTATGTTTCCCACTGTAAATAATTTAGGCAAGCTACATATGATATATTAAGCATTGATGGATTGGCGGTGCGGATGCGTGATGGGTGAAAGCATGATGAGTTCTATGGATGTATCATATTCTTATATTCCGCACATGTTTTTGAGGATTTGTTATATTTTGTTTTGATATATTTTAATACTTAGGTATGAAAGATTTTAATTAGACACTGGTATGACTAAATCTGAAATGTTATATTAGTATGTTTTGTTTAAAACGAAAAATAATTATCATTATTTTGAAAGAATCACTTTTTTCGTAAATAAAGTTTTTTTTTTTTAATTCCTTGAAATTTTAACTGATGTCCTGAGAGGCCGGGTCATCACATTCTTCCACATGATTAACTATCAGGTAATAGCTAATTCTTTTTATTTCTTTTATTCGATCATTTTTCTAAATCCATTAGCAATAATCTATACAGACCCGTCATGACAGAGTCATTTTTATAATTAATTTCAAAATGCAATACATATAGACTAGTGCCTAATTTATTGTTTATGCATAATTTAAACATATTTTTGACCAGTGCCTACTCAATGAAACAATTTAAAATGCAAACTCTGATTCACTTCACAAAATACGTGCCATACCTGACCCTCTCTCGTTCGCACACCCATCCGTAACAGAGTCCTCTGTTTTCTTTTCTACTCACCACAATACTCCTCTGTTTCATTCCCTTAGATCAAAGGTAATTAATTAGCTTTCATGGGACATTTAGCATATTATATAGGCTTAGAATATGTCTTCCTAATATTAGCAACAAGTTAAATACAAAAGGAATTTTAACGCAATTTGGTCTTATAATCATATATCTGTTTCTATTATATACAGTAAGTGCCTTATCGCAAGTTTGTCAATCTTTCGTATTCCCTTTTTGCCCTTTTTTTTTGTTGAAATTTCCTTCACTTAGTTGTCTATTAAGCTTTAAACGCATGTTACATTAATGACAGCTATCCCACTTTCCGACAAAAACCCAGTAACCTAACATCCTCACAAGCAGTCAGGTTCCCAATTTTTTAATTCTAAATTTTGCACCATGTATGTTTCAAAATTTGTAATTTGCTCTCATTGAATTTTTTTGCCTCAAATGTGCCCACACATAACACTTAAATTATTTCCATGTTTTGGTACCATAACCAACACTTGATCCTTTTTTTCTTTCCTTTAAATTTCTTTATCTACCTTTCTTTCTAATTTTATATTTAGACTTTTATTTGTTTTTAAAAAATTTTATGAACTTCAATATTGGTGTGTGTAAGTTTTTATTTATTGGTAAAAAGAATTATCTTTAAAGGAAAAATAATGGTGTAATATTAATTAAACTAAAACTTAAATTTCAATTTAGAATGACAAACAATAGATAATAAATCATGAGCTAGAAACTTCTATTTTATATTATAAAATTAACATTTGAAATACAGTTCAAAAATGATTATTACAATTTTTTCAAAATATAAAAATAATAATTTTATATTATATTGTAATAAACATGAATGAAATAGGGCAAAAAATTACAAAAAATATTATCATATTGTTGTGCTGCCTGCCAATGACAACGATGGGGGTGACTTGTAGGACCGTTAAAAATATTTGTGTTGCTCTTTGAGAATGAATAAGATGAGAATTTATTAAAATATAAATTAGACAAGAACTATGGTGTAAAGAAAACATTTTTTTAGGCCGCAATAGAATATTGGAGAGCTTTTCCCTTAAAAAATATTGGATAATTTTAGAATTTCCAATCTGAATTGCACTGAACGATATTTCATATAATTTGATTAAAGTATCACTTTTTTTTAAAGAAAAATATAGTTTATTTACGTTTAATTAATTCAAAAGAATTTTTACTATTAAAAATTATTTTGAAAATAATTAATATGGATCTATAAACATATATAGCAAACTAAATCGTAGTCTTTCTATTTTTAATTTTACAGACAATGCATAAATTTTTAAGAAAATAATATTAATATCAATTTCGTACATATATGTATATATATATTCTTAATGTAAACTTGGGTTAAAGTTAATTGGAGATAAGATTAGTTGTTCTTAAGTTTTGATTAGATATTCTTGGAATTTCACTAATATTGTTCTAAACAACGTCAAAATAATGATAAATGAAAAAATAATAATAATTTATAATGCATGATTGTTTTTATGTAAAATTTTTTTAGAAAGGTGTTAAATATGCTATACGAAATACACGTACCATGGACGTGCCTAAAAAACTAATGGGTGAATTGTTTTAATACGCTGTAAATTTCACTATAGAAATGAATGATTATTTTTATGTGAAAAATTAAAATGAATGATTGTTTTTATGTGAAATTTTTTTTAGAAAACGTGCTAAATATGCAATACGAAACACACGTCCTATAGACGTGCATAAAATACTAATAGGTAAATTGTTTTAATAAGTTGTAAATTTTATACTTGATTTCATCAAAAGAAGAAAAGTTTGAATCCATCCATTCTCAGTTAAAAATAATAATAATAATAAAGAAAATATTGAGTATAAACAAATATTTAGTTGTCATTTGATTAGTCGTACCTTTTTTTTTTTTGACCTTTTTTTTAAAATTAAAAAATTGTCCTAATTGACATGAATGCACGAGCATTACACGTTCCCAACATATCTAGTATTCATAACTAATGTGCAAGTAACAAAGAAAAGAAGAAAAGTCTAAATTATACTAATATCTATTATTTTTTGGTATGATTTGCTTCCTTATCCTTGTTATTTATTGACTTTAATAATCACGAGAAAGATTGTTTTATATCATCGCCATGTTAAAATGATTTAAGAAAAAAAAATAGTTTAAGCAATGAAATTTATATAAAATGACGATCAATTTTACCCCTCATATAAATCAGTATATTCTTATGAGAAATTTTGATTTTCACGAAATGCTTCGTTTTGTGAATCATTTTCATTTTTTCCTTATATATATACTCATTCTCTCTTAAAGAGTAGTGAAACCATAAACTAAAAAAAAAATAAATGAATAAATAAATAAATAAAAACTAAAAATAAGATAAGAAAAGCTTAAAAGATGATTACTTCTTTTGCATAATGAGAAAAGTTTGCCAGGAAGTTGCCTACCATTTACCTTTAAGTACTGATTTTTTCTTCCTTAGAACTCACATAGAAATTTACAAATTAATAAGACTATCAAATGAGTGACCCGAAGAATTTGTGTTGTAAGTAAGGAAACAAGGTCATCTTTTACTTTTCTAATGAAATGATAGCCTCTTTTTACTTTACTTTTATTTATTGACTACTTTTCCTAAACTTCCTTCTTTTACACTTAGAATTTAGCTAATAGGTCCTTGGAAAATGCCATGTGGGTTGCTATACTTGTAAAATGAGGTACCTTTTATTATTAAAGAATTTGGATTAAACTATTGTCTGTTGAAATTGTGATACACTTTCAATTGGGTTAGGTGTTCATTTTTCTTGTAAGAAATATTGACTTCGAGTCAACCTACTACATTGGTCTGATTATCTTCACATGTTCGTACGTCACATAAAATATTTGTACAAAAATTCTAACCTCTCCCACATTTTCTCCTTATGTAAAAAGAATATTTATTTCAGGCATATGAAAAACAACATTTTCACCCCATATATATTTGAATTCTATTATGTTCGTTTTTAAAGTAAAATTGGAGGTTCTTTTTTCCCACGCACAAAAAATTAAACAAAAGGCATGATACTTAACATAATGTCTTGGATAAATGTAAATTAGCTCTCGGTGTGAATTTTCTCTCATGAAATTCTCTCTCTCGTTTCCCTTGTCTTTCCAACCAATAAAGGGCACGTTTCCTTACAGTGGCGTGTGAAAAATAATAGTAATGGTTGAATGGAGATATATATATATATAATATATATTTTTTTTTAAATAAAAAAACACTTACTTTTCACTTTAGCCAAATTCTCCGCACCACATGTTTGTCAACTTTTAACATTCACGCTAGTTTAATACCCATGCATTGCACATAATAGGAGAAAAAAGTTAAAAATAAAGTATAAAAATAAATAATATACATTAAATATAGTTGATTAAGGAAGATAATATACTTACAATAACTTTGAGAATTTAGTTTATTTTTTTGTATATTCAAATTTACATTAAGATGTCTGAATTATATATATTAGTATGAATATATAATTATATTTATACATACAAAAAATCTTGAAGTATGAAATTTTTATTCCTAGAATGAATTGGTGTCATTCATATTTAACATTCTTCATTTTCTCTTCCGATCTGTCATAATAAAAATATTTCTATATGTTAGTAAAATAATGTTTATAGGTAATACATGAATTGAAATAAATTTATTAATTTAATACGTAATTATACAAAAAAAAAAAAACATTACCTGGTCTCTTTTCGTTTTTTTGATGGAGCGCTTGGAGATACAATTTGAAGATGCGATTGAGGAGGTTGATGCTGAGAACTAAAATAACAATATATAAAATTATATAATAATTAATAATATATAAATATGTATGTTAAATCAAAAAATCAAAAAATCGAAATTAAAATATAAATAATAATATATCTTGATTCTACTTCTTCAATGATATATTCGGTAAAGGTAAGTTATTTTTTTGCTATTTTTTTTGCCTCCTAAGTGTCTCTGGATCAATGAAGATTAATGATGGTGGAATTTCTTCAGATGGCTTAATTGTCCGTGCAAACAATAACATTGATTGCACATCATCATCAAATATCCTTACAATGATTGCATCAATAAAAGAATCTCGGAAATGAAATTGGATGACAAATATTTTTATTATGTCTTTCAGTTGGTTCAGGATAGGAGGGATAATGGTTAGATTGATATATCCTCCTTAAATTATCAGAATGGGATAATTTTTATTTATTAATGATTGAATAATTTTTTCAAGTGTGGAAGAGAAGAGAAAGGAATTAGTAGTCTAGTGTGTGTATATATATATATATATATATGTATATATAGAGAGAGAAGGAGATGACAGTGGGCTGGTTGGGACAAGGGCAAAGAGAGGGCCGTCCTTTTTGACTAAGAATATGGCGTGTTTTTGTCTAATCAGAGGTGTCTCTCGCTCTATACATATATATATATATATATCTCTATCTCTCTCTCTCCCTCTCTCTCTCTCTCGATGGCAAACGCGTCTTCACAGTAATATGAGGGCAAAACCGTCCATTTACTGTAGGAAAGCCAACCGCTGAAGGAAGAGGAGGGCAAAACCGTCAATTTACTATAAAAAAAAAAGTAAATTCCCCTTCTTCAATAAATTAATATAATTTGTTGCCCAACATCATTTCCCCTCGTGCTAGCCAGCTATTTTGCTTTTAACTTTTTTATTTTTTATTTTCAATCCTTTTCTACTTTAATCCCTGAGTGCTTTCTACTTTATTATAATTTAATAAATAAGTTGTTTAATTTCTTTCTAGATTTGCAAAAAGGGTGTTCTCTTGTGAAATAATACCGACACAGCAATAACACAGCAACCCCTAAACTTTCCATTCTTTTTCCCCTGTTTGACTTTCTTTGCACCTGCTTGTAAGTCTGTTTCAAACAGAGATCTGACAAAACTTTTCCTTTCTTCCCTTCCTTCCTTCCTTCCTTCAACAAAGACGATGGCTGAAGCTGTTGCCGGAGCTTTGCTGTCTGCTTTGTTTAAGACGCTGTTTGAGAAGCTGGCTTCTCGAGATCTGCGGAGCTTCTTTCGGGGACTCAAAGTGAACGAAGGGCTGCTGCGGAAGCTGAAGATCGCGCTGTTGTCTGCCAACCAACTGCTGGATGATGCTGAGGTGAAACAACTCACGAAACCTGATGTCAGAGAGTGGGTTTTTTGGTTCAAAGAAGCCATTTATGAGGCTGAAGATGTGCTGGAGGAGATCAACTATCGAGCTTTGCAGTTTGAGCAGAGAGGCAAACCGAGAAGCAAGCCGTTGAGTAAGAGGCTCCAATCTTGTCTTAATTGTTTCAGTACGTTTGATGAAGCAATAGAACATAAGATAGAGGAGATTCTTGATAGGCTCAAGTTTATTGTTGAACAAAAAGACGTCCTCGGTTTACAACAAGGCGTCACAAGTAGGCTTTCGCAACGATTACCTGCTCCTTTGCCAGATGAACGTTATGTTTATGGGAGGAATGATGATAAGGAGAAAATCATGGAGCTATTGCTCTCAGATAATGGTAGTAGTAGCAACAAGATCTCTGTGATTCCCATAACGGGCATGGGTGGCGTTGGCAAAACCACCCTTGCTCATCTAGTCTGTGAGGAAAGCAGAGTGAAGTGCCAATTTCCTATCAGATCATGGGTAACTGTTTCAGATGACTCCACTCTTTCCATAATAGCTAAAAGAATCATCTTCAAGGTTACCTCAAAAGAATGTACAATTGACGACCCCGTTGAACTTCAACTTGCGTTAAAGGAAGCATTGAGTGACAAGAGGTTTCTCTTAGTTCTCGATGATGTATGGGATGCGAGCTATGCTCAGTTGGAGCCCCTAATGAGTTGTTTCGAATCTGGAGCACATGGAAGCAGGATCATTGTGACAGCACGTAGTAACACTATTGCAACAAAGATGAAAAGTACGTGGTTGATGGGAATTGTGTCAACATATCACCTGCAGACAGTATCTGAAGATGCATGTTGGAATTTATTTGAGAAGTACGCGTTTGAAGATGCAAGATCAGAGACATGTCCAGAATTACGGGCAATTGGAAGGGATATTGTTAAAAAGTGCAATGGTCTTCCTTTAGCTGTCAAGTCTCTCGCCAGTCTCCTTCGCTCGGTGTCAGATCCAAAGGAATGGAAACAGATATTGAGCAGTGACATATGGGAGTGTCAGTTGCAAGGAAATCAGAGTAACGAAATTTTGCCTTCTTTGTGGTTGAGCTACCATTATCTGCCTTCACACCTAAAGCGGTGCTTTGCTTACTGTTCGGTGTTTCCGAAGGATTATGCTATAGATGAATTTGAACAAGAAAACATAATACAGTTATGGATGGCAGAAGGTCTTCTAAAACCTGGAAATTCAGGAGAACAGGTTGAGGATGTAGGGAGAAAGTACTTCAAAGAGCTGATATCAAGGTCATTGTTCCAACCTCTATGTAAGGATGAATCAACTATATTAATGCATGACCTTATGCATGATTTAGCAGTGTTTGTATCGGGTGAATTTTCGTTTAGGCTGGATGACAAATCCAACGCTAAATTTTCTAGGAAGACTCGTCATCTTTCATATTCCAAAATTGATGTCTTGGAGAAACATGAAGGTTTATCTGAAGCTAAGAGTATTCGCAGTTGCCTACGAGTTTCATCGTCCTACGAGAAGTCATCAAGTGGAGTGCCACAGTTGAAAACGTTGTTGTTGGTAGGAGGATGCGTAAGAGCTCTTCGTCTATCTAGATGTGGTCTCACAGTATTGCCTGATTCAATTGGCAATTTAAGGCATCTGAGATATTTGGACTTATCAGACAATTCTTATCTTGAAGACATACCCAACACGCTATGTGGTCTATGTAATTTGCAGACGCTACGATTATCATGGTGCAGTAAGCTAACTCAGTTGCCAACTGACATGGGAAATCTAGTCAATTTGCGCCACCTCGATATCGAACAAGTACCTCTCGAGAAGATGCCACCTAAAATATGCAAGTTGAAAGATTTGCAGACACTTGGTAAATTTGTTATTGGCGAAAATGGAGGGTCCAGCATTGAGGAGTTAGGAGGGTTACGTTTTCTATCTGGAGCACTGAAAATCTTTGGGCTTCAAAATGTTGATGGCATTGAAAATGTTCGGGAGTCTTATTTAAAGGATAAGGAATTTCTCACTGAGCTAGCATGTTGCTGGAGCAATAATGATCGTAGTGATGATTCAAGAAAAGATAAAGAAGTACTTGATGCATTACAACCTGATTCAAATCTGAGAGAGCTTGTCATAGATGGTTATGGAGTTGAAACACTCCCCAGTTGGTTGGGCCATTATTCATACGAAGCAATGGTTAGTGTGCATCTAATTAATTGTTGCAACTATCGTGTATTGCCACCACTTGGTCAACTACCTTCTCTCCAAGAGCTTTACATTAATCAGTGTCATGGTGTGGAAAGAATAGGTGCTGAATTTTACTCTGATGGTAGTTTCTCCAATATTAAGCCGTTTAGATCTTTAAAACGGTTGGAATTTGTAGATTTGTCAAAGTGGCAAGAGTGGTCGTTTCCTGAAAGCCGTGAAGATGGTGAATGTTTCCCTAGTCTTGAGCATCTAAGAATCTGGGATTGTCCCAAACTAAATGTATGCTTACCAGACAACTTTCAACACTTTCCTTGTCTCGAAAAGTTGAGAATTGAAGATTGCAAAGAGCTCCAACGCTTTCTGGGAGAAGGGCTGCACGCTCTGACTTCTCTCCATTTAAAAAGGCTTCCAAAGCTTGAAGACCTTGGTAATGGCCTTCAACACCTCATCTCCCTTAAAAAGTTGACTATTCAACATTGTGGAAACCTTCGGTGCTTGTCTGAAAATGGGCTACCCACGTCTCTAACTTCTCTCCATTTATATGAGCTTCCGAAGCTTGAAGACCTTGGCAAGGGCGGCCTTCAACACCTCATCTCCTTTGAAGAGTTGAGAATTTGGAATTGTGAAAACCTTCAGTGCTTGTCCGAAAATGGGCTACCCACGTCTCTAACTTCTCTCCGTTTATACGGGCTTCTGAAGCTTGAAGACCTTGACAAGGGCGGCCTTCAACACCTCATCTCCCTTAAACACTTGAGTATTTGGAAGTGTGAAAACCTTCAATGCTTGTCTAAAATTGGGCTACCCACGTCCCTAACTTCTCTCAACTTAGAAAAGCTTCCGAAGCTTGAATATCTTGGCATGGGCGGTCTTCAACACCTCATCTCCCTTGAAGAGTTGAGAATTAAAAAATGTGAAAACCTTCAGTGCTTGTCCGAAAATGGGCTACCCACGTCTCTAACTTCTCTCCATTTATACGAGCTTCCGAAGCTTGAAGACCTTGGCAAGGGCAGCTTTCAACACCGTATCTCCCTTAAACAGTTGAGTATTGAAAAATGTGAAAACCTTCAGTGCTTCTCCAAAAATAGGCTACCCACGTCTCTAACTTTTCTCCGTTTATACGAGCTTCCGAAGCTTGAAGACCTAGGCAAGGGTGGCCTTCAACACCTCATCTCCCTTGAAGAGTTGAGAATTGAAAAATGTGAAAACCTTCAGTGCTTGTCCAAAAATGGGCTACCCACGTCTCTAACTTCTCTCTATTTAGAAGAGCTTCCGAAGCTTGAAGACCTTGGCAAGGGCGGCCTTCAACATCTTATCTCCCTTGAAGAGTTGAGTATTCGAAATTGTGAAAAGCTTAACCTGCGGTGCTTGTCAGAATATGGCAGCTTAAAAAACCTCATCTCGCTTAAAGATCTGGCGATTAGTGATTCTGAAAAGCTTCTGGGCTTGCTAGAAGAGGGATTGCCCCCATCTCTCACTTCTCTCTGGATCGATGGGTTTCAAAACCTTAGAGACCTAAATCGAATGGGCTTTCAACATCTCATCTCCCTTGGACGCTTGACAATTTGGAATTGCGGAAATCTGCAGTGCTTGCCTGAACAGGGGCTGCCCTCGTCTCTTTCTTCTCTTGATATCTCTAAATGTCCTTTGTTGAATCCACGGTGTCAGAAAGGGACAGGCAATGATTGGCATAAGATTTCCCACATTCCTTCTGTTACGATCGACGGAATTAGGATTGCCTAGTGTTTTCGGCTATTTGGTTTCCAAATTTTCAGGTATTTTTCAATTTCTTCTTCATTTACCATTCATAATTTGTTGTTTTCATTCCTCTTGTGCATTTTGAAGAAATTATCAGGTCCGTGTTTTTTTTCCCCCTCATTTCAAGTGCTCTACAATTTTAACCTATTTTTCAAATTTTCAAGTTTTAAGTTTCCAAAACAATCAGTTGTTAAATTTTAAAAATATTGCAGATGGATTGCAATTGCCCACTCACGACAATTTCTCTTAATTATATGAAACTTTCTTTGTTACTGCTGGTTTATTCAATATCTTATCTGTTTTCTTTATTTTTCAAAATCTTTTATCTCTGGAATCTATTCGACTTGTACTAAATCTGTGCTCTGCAACTAAAAAAAAATTGAAAGACCAGTCTTTTCGGTGATCGAGAAACAAAGATAGTTGACTTATTTCAATGGGAAGTTCAATGTGTTTTTGCTTATAGAACTAGTTTACTTTGTGCAGGTTAAAGGTCCCGGTTCCCACAAACTACAGTCGTAATTTGCTACCAAGATTTGCATCACAAGTTGATTTCCCTATCAATTCATATCTTTCATTGCTTATACGTCCCTGTGACTTTGATAGTCTTGATTCATTCCTTATTTTATGTTGGAATCTATCCGAGGTAATTGTCGCGTGTTTTCCCTCTCCGGAAAGCAAAATGTCTACATTTTCTGTTAACATCTCAGTTTACTTTTAGGAGCTTCATTACATTGTAGAAAACCTGTTTATATCGAACTTTCGAGATGTTGATATTGTCGTTTGGCCTATTTGTAGATGATGGGGGGTTCTGGCTGCTGACACTACTCAAGTTGCCGCTCCTCCAAAAGTCGACTATGCCACTGACCATGGATGGTCCAAACGAAAATGGATTAAAGGCGGCATCTGCATCTGCTGTAGAGTATAGGATGCTTTGGTTTAAAAGATTTGTGATTTAATCTTCAGCTACTCAAGAAGCATGAACAACTGAGAAAATTGTTCAACCAAAACCAGTTGAGTGCAAATACCGAGCCTGAAATTCAAGGATTGAGGATATATTTAAAGATGTGTAAATGACATTTTTTTAGGAGGTATGTGCTGCATTACCTTGTATGATTAGAATATAGTTGTGATTTATTGAATTTGTTTGATACTAATTGGTAAGCACGTATATCTTAGGTATGTGATCTCTTTTTCTTTCATCAAGTCAACATGGTTAGACGATATGGTTTTTAAACCTTTCTCGTTTAAGATATTAGCAGAGAATGAGTTAAATTTTCATATATATGTGTATATGTTATATGTTATATGTTTTGTATATAATCTGTCTTTTGAATTACTTGCTAAATAGATGGTCATTGTTTCATTTTAGTTTGGAATATTTGCAGTTAAATATGGTCTCGCCTTTTACCATTCATCCACAGCATCTTGCAATGTTGGCTCAGCAGCATCACTTCTTATGGCTGTGCTTCTTGGAATCGTAATTTCCATGGTCAATCCGATCAGCGGAAATTTACACAGGTAGATTGGAAAAAAATGCATATATTGTAACATCAGTTCGTTTTTCTTTATCCTATGAATTTCACATGTTTCTCCACTTTCTTCTGAGTCAGGGAAGGAACCTTAGGACCACCATATATCTAGTTGGGAGCTCTCATATTCTACTTGTTCCACAAAATGCGAGAGAATAGATGTTGAACCCTTGATTGTCTGGAATTTCGGCATACCTCATCTTTATTAAAGCGTGTAACTGTTAGCAACAAGAAACGCTGCTCTCATCTCTGGCTTCTTTTCATAACTTTGCAAATACTACGTTGGTCACACGGTGTCAGAAAGGTATGGAGATTTTGAATTGGTGGAATTAGAATGATGATTGTTGTGCATTCACTTAGCTTTCCAAATCCCCAGGTATTTGTTTTTAAATTCCTTATAATTTAAAGAACAATACTTGGTTTTCATTTAACTTAAAACTTGTTGTGGATCAAAAGAAAAAATTAATCAATTTGTGCTACTGCAGAAGCGAGAATTCCCTTGCAAATGTTGAATTCATAAGAAATCAATTATTTACAAATCTACCAGTTATGCAGTTCAAAAGCTTTTTTTTTCCCCTCCATGTTGACAGATGCAGGGGGCATGAGGATTATCAGCTAATGCAGAACAAAAAATGAAAAGACTTGTTACACTTTTTTTTCTCTCTCCATTTGTATCGACGAAACTTGTTAAATTATCAAGTCTCTGCCCTTTTAAAGAAACTTGTTGACTATTTATAGTTTTCTATTTGTTTGAATATAAACTGTATGATTGGTAGATACGAGTGCACTGTATTTTTTTGGAGAAATTGGAATTTGATTTGCCATGGCTTCTAACTTTTTCTGCTGAAGCACCTGTCAGAATACGCTTATTTGGAGAAAGATGAACGTTCGTTAAGGCTTGTTTTTATTTTTGTCTGTTACTTAAAGACTTTTTCGAATCTTATTCCAGGTCTATTGTATTGGTGGTGATTCCAGTATCTATGTCTTTTCATCTCTTTGGCTTCTTTTAGTAATGATACTCACGAACTATAAATTGAGCATACGCAGAATCACTCATTCTCTATAATTTGGCAGGAAAAAAGAATCACAAGTGAGGAAGTGTTCTGTGTTTCTCCTGAGCTGAAGGAGTTATAATTGATGCATCGAAAGCCTCATAGGTACTAAGAGCTATTATACGATGATTTTTGCGAGTTCCTTAACCTTGTTTGAACTTAATTTTTACTTCTTTAGTTGGTTGGATATGAACTAGAATGGGGCATTATGAATGTTTGCACTAATTTTATATATATATATATATATATATATATATTTTCATAAGGATAGCTCAACTTCAAGTGCTGCAGCGGAGCAGGGTAAAATCTCCCACAAGAGACCCCACAAGCGCGGAAGTTGGACATTTGGTGTTGGTCGCAGGTACTTCGATGCTTGATTTAAAAATGACAAGTGGGAGAATGCAGTTAGTGTTCTTCGGTTTTTTTTTTTCCTATTTTTTTTATTTTTATTTTTTCTGCTGTAATTATTGTACCATACAATGTCAGGTTAAGGATACCTCACTGGAGGAGACTTGTATGCTGTAAGTTTCTACCGTGGAACAGTACTTCGTGCAGGAGGTTTAATGATGTCTCTAGAACTTGATTCCTTACTTTCTCCGTCTTTAAGTTGCATGTAAGCCCTGTCATGGTTTCCTTCTTGTGCAGACCAACTTCCAAAACACTCTCATGGGGAATCATGTTACACTTGCTATAGATGCTAATGCTAGAAAGGGCTCTTTCTTCTTCGCAAATCTTTGAATATCCTTTGATGTTCCGGCCATGGTGTTAGAAAGTGTTGGAGATCGTGAGAATTATGGGAAATAGGATGATGGTTGTTGTGAATTCACTCAGTTTTCGAAATCCTTTTTTACTGTTTTTTTATTTTTATTGTACTTATGTATTAATTTTACTTTAATATATGTATGTCAGCATGATCACAATAAAATCGTTTCGCAAGCTACACAACAGAGCCCACAAGCATGGAAGCTATGGATGATCATTGGGTGCCCGCAACAGGTTCGCTGATGCTCTAAGTTACGTTGATGATCAATGGGAGAGAGAGAGAGAGAGAAAATAGATGCAATATCTAGGAGCGCTTGATCTAGTCCAGCCTGTAGGTTTTGATCTACCGGATCACAAAATTTTGGTGCAACATCAGGCGTGCGATAAATTATCTTTGTCGGGCCATTACGCATCATGTGGGAGAACCGCTCCATACACTGTATGTCCTCTAAGCATAAAAGGCAAGTTTAAATAGACAATTCAAAAGAATAGCTCTTTTTATTTTTATTTTTATTTTTTAAAATTCAATTTTTAATTTCTGTTTTATTTACTATTTATCCTACGATGTCAGGTGGAGGATACCTTACTGGAGTCGTCTTATATGTTCCAAGTTTCTAGCGTTGAGCTGTCCTTTGTACAAGAGATTTACAATTATGTCATAAATGGTATTTTTATTTTTCCCCGAATCGTAATTTAAACCAGGTTCCTTCTTTTTTCTATGTTTAAATTGCACTCAAGTCCTGTCGTGGTAATTTCCATATGCAGATTGATTTCGAGAACAATCTCACACATCATCATGTTGCACTTGCTCCGAAAGCTAAGTGAAAATTTTCTAATAATTGCCGTACGAACTGGCCAATCTTCTTTGAAGGTCTGTCTATATCGGTTTGATATTCTTCTAGTGGTATGATCTTCACTATCGACGGAGAAAAGTGGGCTCAAGGTTTTAGAGTCCTCTGTAGTTGTTCATGTGATGAGGTTATTTCTTATGCACTACAATCTGCAGCGACGACATCATCTCTTGAGTCTCGATATATATATATATATATATATATATATATATATATATATACTCTTTTGTAAAGTTGAGGAGACAAAATAATCTAAAAATTAGAATGGAACAATTGTTATAGACCTTTTTCTTAATTTTTTTTTTTTTTTACAGACCTTCGTGCTTGGTAGGGCAACACCGTTTTTCTTTAATTTTTTTTTTCTCAAATAATTTCGAGTTGGACATCTCATTGTCATTTTCCAAATGAATTCATCAAACATTAAAGTTTGTTCAATTTGCCGCTCGTGAAAAGTTAATTTAATCAAAAACACTTTTTTGGTGTGGTTCACAATTACGATTACCGCTTTAGTCATAAATATTAAAAAGACTAATTTCCAATTTCCCATCAATCAATTCATGAAGTTAAAATTCCATCTTTACGAGTTAGGGGCAATTGAATTTTAGTAAATGAATTTGATCATTAAAAAAATAAAAACACAGAAATCAATCAGAGTTCACCAGTTAAAATTAACTAGAAGCCAACACATAACCATAATATATAGATATAACACTTTTTTTTTTTTTTTTTTTTTAGCAATTTATGATATACCCCTCATTAGTTAAACTTTTTTCCGTTATTAAATTATTCATTTGAGTGATCCTCCATTTTTTTTTTAAGAAGCCATTTTCCCACCCTTCATTTGTGTAAATCGAAACGTTATGCAAGCATGTGACGAGCTTATATCTGATGCCCATTTCCCTATCCACGTCGTTATTCTGTCACTTTTTTATTTGACATCTAAATGAATTTTTTTTAAGTATTTTTAGTTTTTACCTTCTATTAAAACAGAACAGACAGGAAAAAAAAAAAAAAATAGGGATAGTTGATTCAGACTCGCATGTGATAGTTATTGTAGTTCTTGCCTTTTTCACGTCTTTATGAGTTATTAGACTCTTGAAGGTTAAGTACTATATAAGGGACCAAAACAGCCTTTTAATTTTAGCATTCAAAGAAAACATTTTGTTAAGATTTCATTTTCGTTCTTCAAAAATTGAAAGCAAATATGAAAACTCTATGATAATCGCTTTGGTAACATATCTAAACATAGTACTAGCAAATGCCATGGAAGGAATTGCAACCTATTATAAAAGCCCCTTATACTCGTAAGCATGTCCTTCACATTTTTTTTTAAAATTTTCCGATTAATTTTGCATGTTATATATGTACATCTTATTTATTTATTATTTTTTTCTTTTGGTCGAAATGTTATATATACATTACTGCCATCGTAATTAAGAGCTAGATATCTTTGTTTCATTTAGAGAATACCAAACATATTTACGAGTTGTCGTAACAATAGGTGATTACCATTTACGATATCAAGATAAACGCATAAATTTTACTAATTATTATAAATATTTTTGACCAATTATTCAATTCATTATAATCATCAAATTCATATTATATATTTAAAATATAAATATTTACTAACGAATAAATATTGAAGTAGGATAAAAAAAAAAGAACCATGTTAAAGATATATACATTTTTTTTTTAATTGTGGTGTGCTAATATTTTGATCGATTTGGATGGAGTTATATACTGATGAATGCATATCAGCTATTCATAAATTTGATCAATAATTATTACCCCTGAAAGACAAATAAATTTTTTACTTTGCAAGTTTTTCTATATCTTGATTTGTTTGTTTCATACTCAAATCTTTTGAACTAGTGATATGCATTGTAGAATTGTATGCAATTAGTTTTACATCACAAAATCAACTGCTGACAGTGGGGGAGCAACGTTGATTGCCCCCACGCAGATTTAATAATCAAGTTTTACTCTTAAAAATTTTCTAATATTTTAGTAATGCCCTATTTTAAAAGAAAAATTAGACATGTACCCCACTCAGATCTTATAGATTAAAATTTTCCTATTACCGTCATAAGTTTTTCAAAATCTTAATTATATCCTTAAATTGTAAGAAAGTTATATATGTGTGTACCCACTTAACAATTAGAAATCATCTTCTTTAGCCAAATAAAAAAAAAAAAAAAGAAATAATCTTTTAACCACTTTTGAAATAAATCGTAGAATTTTTTTTTTTCGAAGTAAACGACCTTTTTTTTTAGACTATATTTATGTTCTATTAGTGATATACCAAATAGTCCTTTACTAATGGACCGTTCTATTGTTGATGGACTAACAATATATCACTAATGGTCCAGTATCTATAATGAAATTTGAGATTAATTGGACTTTATCTTAAAATGTTAATTTGATAAATGTAGAGGTCCAAATACCTTATATGTTTATTACTATTGTTATATTTTTACAGTATGAGATTCAAGTTTCTTTTTATCCTTAACATGTAGGATCGCTTCATATCACTAATTTTTTTTCTTAAAGTGCCCCTGCTAAAATAATTATTTACAAATTATGCCATTGGCTTCCTTCTCACAGCCTCAGCTTGCTACGAATATGAAAACCATGGAGTCCATATTGCTATAGCAACGGATTTCCTGTGGAATAACAGGATAGCTTGTGGGCAACTGTATTGGGTAAAATGCACTGGTATTATGAATAATAGACTGCAATGTCCTTGCAGAGATCGATGTTCTTGTCGGGATCGTCGATTATTGTAAAGGTTGTAACGCCACTCTTAACCTATCTGAAGAAGCTTTCAATCTCATTGCTGATCCTAGAGGAAGAATCCGCATTGATTTGTAAGTATATATCTCTGTCCGCATTTTGTTTTGTGTATCTCTCTCTCTCTCTTACATAATGTTAGCAGTAGGGGCAGAATCAGAAATATATTTAATAAGTGTGTATACTAATTTTTTAAAAAAATTTATAATAGGATTATATGAGAATTTCTAATTGTGGTGGATATTTGTGAAAATGAGACAAAGTAGAAAAACTATATATATATATATATATATATATATTTATAGAATTAACTTTAGTGAAGAATATTGTGCTAGAATTTGTTATTTTTATTGGGGCAAAATAGGGACTATGAGACAATTTTTTATTTTTAATAAGGTAAAATAGAAAAATTATAAAATTTTTGGGGGTGAAAGTATAAGAGTAAAAAAATTCAGCTCCCACTCATCTGCATGTAAATCCTTGACTGATTTTTTGTATTTACTTTTAATGTAAAGTGAAAAGGAACAACTAACATCAAGAAAAACTAACACATCTTAACTAGGTTAGCACCGAGAACTAACCCCATCCTCCTCAATTATATAAATATATATATCAATAAATATATGAGCCCCAACTTAACTAAAAAAAAAAAAAAAATCTCACAATAATAATTAACAATTCGTCAAAACGAGAGGGGCTTTCTCCCTCAAACATCAAACCTTAAAATCATTGGTGAATCTTAACTTGCTAGAGTGCTCCTAAATCTTTCATGATTATTGCTCGCAGCCACGATTTCTCCTCACCATTCTGAACTTCCTTGCGTTTTCATCCATTGCAAAGCAATCCGAGTGCATGTGTTGCACAAGCAAGAAGAAAGGACCTCCATCCGCAGACAGAACATTCGTGCACCACCGGTCATAAATACCCATTTTCCAGTTTTGAGGCATTTTTCATTTTTATCAGCAATTTTTCTCGAAAAAACTGCTCTGAGAATTTTATTGCTCGAATTATGGTTCAATTAGCTTTTTCTGTTGTTCTTCTGAAAATTAGGGTTTCAAAAATGTGATTTGACTGTAAAAGAGATTTTTTGCATTTATTTGAAGATGTGAGAAGTTGTTGGTTTTAGGTTGCAGTAGTTTTTATTCGGATTAGTTTACAGAGTTGCTGATTTTTTATTGGATTTGCTTTACCCTGAATTGCAAGGTGAGATTGCAAATTAGGGAGTAGGGTGTGTTAGGAGATTCTTTTTTTAACTACGTTTAATTCGGTTAAGAGACTAGTTAACATAAAATAATTAGGAAAATTCTAAATCAAAAAATTATTGACATTATATCAGTTTTTAAAGGTCAAAATCAAAAATTTCATCAAGCTTATTGTGTGATATTTACATGTGATCCTACTGAAAAAAAAAAAAAGGAAAAAAAAATATTTTTTCTTACCCATCCTTCGATCGTCGGATACCGAGGATGGTGGTGACGGCTCCTTGGTGAGGGCTCGTGAGGCGGAAGGGCTCCCAGTGGTGCGACGGAGTTCATGACGGCTCGAGTTCATCGGCTTCCATTGTTGCTCAGTTACCCTGTGCGAGCACGAGCTACCCACATTGCGAGCTCGCCTACGGAGGGTATGGGACTTGCAACCAGTGGTGCGACAAGGTTCACAACGCACGAGATTGTTGGCTTCGCTGCTTCCGTTACCCAGCATGAGCTTGCCAATGAAGGGGATGGCCCTTGGCAGCGGGTTCCTAGAAGGTCGCCGGCGGGGGTTGTGAGCGTCGCGATAGTGGGTCGCAAGCTGTCGCCGGGAACTTGCAGTTTCGAATGGGTCTCACACCACCCGAGCAGTCAGGACCCCACTGCCACGTGAGCCGTCGAGCCGAAGTTCCAAGCATTAGGGTGTTTTTTTTTTTTTTTTCCTAATTCTAGCAAGGAAGTTTTTATTGTGTGTGAAGTTTTATTTCAACTTGATGGTCTTTAAGTCTTTTTAACCTTTGATTCAAGTTTAAGGTTGGAGAATTTTTACTCATAAATGAAGGAAAGTAACCTTACCTTATTTTAGAAATCCCCAAATAATTATTGTAAAAATAAATTTACACCCGAGATTTTATATGAGTTCACCCTGAATATGGGTGCTAAAGTAGTCTGTAGTATTTGGCGGAGTCACTATTTTGGGAAGAATTACTAATTGAGTTTCAAGCTTTTTGATGAGAAAATAGATTCAGGCCATCTATTTAGATTAAGGGTAATTCTATGTTGGGGGAAGGTTGGCTTACCCCATCAAAGGGTAAGATCTAATAATGATTAGCACATATGAATGAGTGTAAATGAGGGTCCACATGCACTTGATGATACTGAATTATAGCTTAAAATAATAGAAAATCATACCCATTTCAACATCTGTACCAATATTGCATCAAATTTCCATACAAATCAATGTCAATTTCAACTAAGATAAAACAATTAACTCCGTGGTCTCCGCCAGTCGAGGGATTTGCAGATGGGATCTCCGGGGTTTGGGCGCCTGTGCTGGGGTGGGTTGCCATTGTAGGGGGGGCGCTGGGTCCCATGGCATGGCGTGGTTTACCATGGCAGGGTTGCCCTTGGGTCGCGCCGCTGGGAGTTGTGATGTGCCCTGGCTCCGCTGGGTTGGATCGCGGTGGCAAGGGCAAGATACCAGAGGTCACACTCGTGGGTTGGGCAGTGGCGGCTCACTCTCGTGCCTGGTTGGGGTGTGGTGGTAAGAGCGAGATGCCGGAGGAGGGACGGTGCTGCGAATGGTGAGACCAATACCGATGGGTTTCTCTCCGGTGTTCAGACTTTTTTTTTTTAATT